>JAQFJA010000002.1:6301441-6318126 GCA_029874485.1 Naso brachycentron
CATATTTTATGGAGAAAAAGTCCTCTGGTTTCCTCTCTGATGTCTTATGACTGCTCTGTCTCCCTGAAGTCTTTTATTTAGTGGAGATGTCCCCAACAATGACATGGTGCTGCAGCTGCAGCTTCAGCCTGCAGGCAGCCTACATGCTGCTTTCAAGAACCTCTGTGAATCACAGAGTTGAGGCAGAGCAGTCGTAAGAAAACTTGATTAACATCACAAGCAGAAACAATACTTTATTATTAAAGTTCTAAAAAGGTGATTGCACATTTTATTTATTATTATTATATTACTATTATTAATATTTTTTATCTATTTTTAAAAAAGCTTGGAGTAGGGTGGGAGACAAAACCAAAAAATTCTAATTAGAACTGAACAAAACTGTTAACCAGCTTTCACAGCTTGTCTGCTGGAGTCCTTACCTGACTCTGCGTACGTTGCAGGCACTACATTTTCCTGTGCGTTGATTGAGGACAACTGAGAACTCCACCTCATCCCCAGTCTGGAGCTCGAGACCATCTTGCACTTCTTTTACATGGAAGAACAGCTTCTTACTCTCACCAACTTCATATGTGATGAAACCAAACTGGAGGCAACAAAACAATAACTTCAGGATTCACAAATGGCACTGTCATTCATGCCAGCATGTGGTAATGGTAACTTCAGCTCTCAGGCTGTGTTCACACCAAATTAGGTAATACGGCGAAGTGACGCAAGGTTGTGCAGCTGCAGGAATGTCAATTAATGTAACAGAACCCAGTGTGTGACTTCAAGTTGCGAAGTTTATTCCTCCCCCAATCAGAGGGCGGCGGTCAATCACTGAAAGACAGCCCCTTTACAAGATTAGCTGCCACAGCGTGATGTAGGGCTGCGTTTCTCCTACAGTTGTTCAACCTTTTTTGCTGCAGCCGGCTGTGGTTGTTTTGTTGGGGTTTTTTTGGGCAGCTGCAGCCAAAACAGACAAGCCTCATTCAAATTAAATGAGAAAACCTGTGTTTTCATGGGATTGCAGGATTGCCTGATTTGGTCTGAATGTAGCCGTAGGGTTTTGATATTTGTGATACCATTAGTACAAAGACTGATCATTACCTGGTCTTTGACGCACTCCACCATAGCTCTGCGCTGAGGGACCACATTACAGGCCATCTTCTGTCCAGTCTGAGCAACTGTGCAAATCTGAAACTTCACAAGTTCTCCTTTCTGAAGACAATCTGCCTTGTTTGCCATACCCATGATTCCAAAGGGATAATTCTGGCCTTTAGTTCCACCTAAAACAATGAAGGAGGGAGGAGGGTTGCCATCATCTTAATTTACCCAAGAAAACAGTGTACTTTAAATGTTAGTTCTGTAAGCCACATCATAACTTGACACCAACCTTCCTCTGTGACTTCAATAAGCCCTTGGTATTCTGTCTGGGAGGGGTCCACACTGCGCAAAGGACGGATGACTTTCCCCATTATCACTGTCATCCCTACATCCTCACCAATGCCATTAACTAAAAGTGAAAGACAGGGGAATTCACATACCCTTAATGAATAAGCACTGACATGTCAACAAACATTAAAAACATGAAGAATGAAAACTGAATGACGGCAACTGAACCCCTCATACCTGCAGCCACTTTGGTGACCTTTTCCGCACTGACTTTGTTTCCTTTTCCCTTAGAGAGAGTGTACTCCACAGTGTCGCCCAGCTCCAAATTGTCCAAGTCTCCACACATTTCACTGAGGGGGAATCAGATTGACTCAGATTTGGATATGAATGCACAAATCTTGATACCAAAAATTAAGAAATCCGCTTCAAACTCATCCAAAGACACCTTAGCACATACAACCCTACCTGTAGTGAAAGAAAATCTCCTGGTCATGATTTGCTGTCTCAATGAAGCCAAAGTTGTCCTTCAGTGTGGCAATAAAACCATGCAGTCTCTTGGCATTGGAGGCATTGCGATTGAGGACCCTGATGGAGACTGCACTCTGCTGGCCAGTTCGCTTCACTTCACTGATGGAGAACTCCACCTAAGGACAAATAGATTAAAGTGGGAGAGATGAGGAGAAGACAAAACAAATACAACCAGACACAGATAGAAATAACTGAATCATCACTACAAGCACAGCTACAAAAAGAGGGTTATATTAGCAGCATTTGTCAAGTAATAAAAGCAGACCTCATATTGCACACGTACTCAGCAGTGTCTGCGAAGGTTGATTATTTTGGTGTGCAAGTCATTTTAAGAAAAAAGTTTGTTTTGTTGACCATTTGGTACCAGCTTCATTTAATTTTCAAGCAACAGACAGAGTGCAGTGTCACCTTGTCTCCGACCTGTGGGTGACCTCCTCCCTCTAAGTCCTTGGTATGGTATGGCACAGTAAGCTTCACTCCACAGTCTTCATATGCAATAATGCCCTCCTCAGCTTCCTACAAATATACAAAAAAAAAAAAAATTACAAAAAGTTATCTTTCTAATAAGGAGCATCACCAATGGTTGATCCAGCTGCCCCCAGTCGAGGGTGATCATCTCATCAATGCTGCACCCGCTCCTAAACAAAACTTCTACAAGCCACAAATGTCTGAGCTGATTTAGATAACTTAAGGCTCTATTTTAAGGCGGTGTGTAGATGGCCTACACAAGCATACGAAAGAAAGGCACCAGTGTGTGAAGCACATCATTCTGTAAGAACCTAGATGGTTAGCATTAGGCTAGTCTACCACAACAGCTTTGAGTTACAGCATATAATGCAGGGCTGCATAATTATTCATCACTATTGTTTCAACTTTAAGTCACAGCAATATCTCACACAGGTTATGTGTGTCAGTTATTTGCACTATTCATGGCGGTGATTTACTGGCATTATTATGTTCTTTATCAATCCCAACAAAAGTATTCTTAACAGTCTACAATTAAGACAGCCAGGCAGTTTTAAAATTCAATTCAATTCGATTCGATTTTTATTGTCCACAATTGTGGAAATTTGTCTTTGGCTTCACATAAAAAAAAAAAAGTTTCATGTTTCAAAACTGTAAAAACATTAATCAATCATCTGAAAGTCCACTTCCAAGCAAGGACCAGACGGAAATGACACCAGAGAGTGTGACTGATGAATATTCCAGGTGCTGTTGTTTTTATGATATTGAAAGGACCAAGAGAAAACTGTTGCTACTGAATGATAAATATGGAGAAGAAAAAAAATACAGACTGATCCCCAAAACATACTAGTAAATTGTACACCTATTTCATCATTAATTGTGCAGCCCTACAAAGCACTGATTCAGTGATACAAAGAGTCCATGTTTCTAGGGGGTTAATTGGTAAACAAATACCATGCTGTCAAATTAAAGTTATGAAGGCAGTGGGCCAGAGGCCTGCAAAGACTAACCTTTTCTACAATTTTACCCTTGAAAAATAGAGAGACAGACATCCATTAGACAGCTATTCTTGCCAATGTCACACCTGCAAATAAAGTGGTCTTACACTGCACTATTTATAGAGTGTTTTTAGATTGTTCATCTAAGGACTAAAGGCCCTGACACACCAAACTGATGAACTAGCGGCGATGAAGGACGAACCTTGTGTCGCCTCACTTTGCATGTTTCTTAGCCAAAAAGTTGCACTTGCACACACTGCAAAGGCTACAATTAATGACCAGCTTGTGTAGGAAATAAGTCTGCATTCACATGTGAAAAAAGTTTAAGAAGAGACCAAGGAATGTGCATATACAAATCCTTCAAATAAAACGACTTTCGTTAGCCAATTTTACATCCCTGTCACGCACAAGTTTTGTAATATAGCTGCTTCTAATCAAAAGCATGTCTGAAAGATAAGTTTTGTTGAAAGTGACTGGCATTGTCAGCCCTTGGTCTTTTGGTTTTGAAAGAAGAAAAATAAGGCAAAACCACACAGGTGAAATCAGGGATGCTACAGTGACAGGCACAAGCTGAGATAAAGAGCTGAGATAAAAGAAACCTCATATTTTGAAAACTTTGCTCGACTCTTTCCTGCTCAGCTCCACATCTTGAAGTTATTAGTCCAGTCATCCCGAGGCAAAGCAATAACTACTGGGATTCTATTTCTGTAGGGGAACAGCAAATCAGATTGTTTTCTCTCACTGAAAGGCTGCACTGCCAATTCAACATCTAACTGGAACCACGGCAAAAACTAGCATGACAAACACTTACAGATGGTCCAACACTGGCAGACGGCTGACAGTCAGCTTGGTGTGTCAGTGCCTTTAGAATCAAGCCATTATTTCTTAGTTTAAATGTTAGTGAAATAAATACTATGCTTGTCTGTATCCTTTACTTATGAGACTTTATTAAAGTGGCTTCATGCAGAAGGTCTAAATCCTACCTTATCTTTTTTCTAACCAACAAGGAGCAAGAACAGGTTGGAGTCATTGGAGGAGAAAGCAAAGAGAAAAATTAGAACTCAAACAAAAATTGGGAAGGTGTGTATGATGTGGTTTGGGGTGGACTACTAGGCTTGTTCTTTACTGTCCTGGGGTAATTTCATGAATATCTGTCATTATAATGCACTATGTTACCTTCTCCTTGCCCTTGGTGGGACTGGCATTCTTGTTGGTGGTTGCCACAATTTCCCTCTCCACTACACCCACAAAGCGCTGCTCAGACTGGGTATGGAAGGACACTGTGCCCTTAGGCAGCTTCTTGATGCGCACTGCATGGTTCCTCTGAGCAGAGAGCATATCCTGGCAACAACAGGATAGTTACTGAGTTTGCCATTAACAAAAAATTAGAATTATAAGATGCCACCCTGAATATGAACACAAAACATACTTTTGTGAAATGCTTATGAAGAGGACCTACAGGCACAACCGTGAACTCCACTTCATCTGAGATATGCAGTTGGCTCTCCTCTAGAACTTCACTGAAGTGAAAGAACATCCTGGCATCCCGATCCACACACTTAATGAAGCCAAAGCCATCGCGTATAGCTGCAATCACCCCCTAGGAGAGGATCGGGTGACTCAAAGTTAGTTTCTGTGAAGTTTATGGATGTGGTAGCTCTTTTAAATCAGTCATTTATTTAATCTCAACAATGACGTACTACATAAAAAAACATCAATTTGACCTTCTGGAATCCTCACCATTTCACGGGTCTCCTTGGTAAAGTTGAAGGTGTCTGGAAGGATGTCAATGTTGGTAGCTCTCTCCAGTTTGTCTCTGCGGTCAGTGGAGATGTTGAACTGTATGTGATCTCCCTCCAACAGGGTCACCTTGGACTTTGTGTCCTTCTCACCAAATGGAAATTCTTTGTCAGTGAAACCAATCCGGGCACTGATACGACCTGGTAGAGGGTCGTTCTGCGGAAGAAGGGAGTAAAAATTAGTGAAAGACGTTTGTAATATTCATGGCTGATGGGTCATGTTTCACGCTAGTTTTTACAGCCAAAGCCTCTAGATATACATTAAAATTCCCGGAAATAGCCGGACTTGTATCGACTTGCCTGGTTTTTGGTGGGAACCTTGGGAATGACCTTGACAACAGTGCCTTCGAACTGCTCAATGCTGATGTCCTCAAAGATGACTGTTCCTTGGGGGAGCAGCCTCACATCTGTGGCTACTTCTTTACCCTACGGCCACGACAACATTAATTTGGACAATGTTACATAGACAAGTTCAGGCAGAGTTACGTATCAAAGTTGGTCAAAACTGGATCTATCCAAAGTTCAATAGTAACACAGGTATTTCTGAATGGTAGAACTGAAAAGCACCTACATTTCTGTCTTTGATGGAGAACTCAACATCATCTCCAGCCTGCAGAGCCTCCAGATCACCCTTGAACTCACTGTAGTGAAAGAAGATCTCCTTCACCACATCAGCCCTCTCAATGAATCCAAATGCCTCCTAAAAGACAAAACATGATTAAACATAAGAGGTGCATCAACCTACCATTCAAAATGGGAGTTCAGCAAGTTTATTTATGGGACTGAAAAAAGGACTGCAAATGTTTAGACTAAAGTTACCCTGAAAGGGTTATCATTATTATTATTATTCAACTTCAAGGAAGAAATAATGGCTCAGAACCACATATAATCAGCAATACCTAACATATCAGTAGATCTGTTTGTTACAAATAAGCTAAATGCTAAGCTGGAAAATCCTTGGCTGACAGGGAAAGTGTACAGCTTCTTTTTACAACTGCTTTGATAGTGCACTTAATAAGGTTAGTTGTTAAGATAACCAGACTGTCCTGTTTGCTTAGTAAGACATGTCTATATAATGACTTCAACGACATTTACCTTTGTAGCGCACACTACACCCTGGCACCTCATTTGCTTTTTCTTCACAAGTTGAATATTACGAGCACTGACTGCACCAGTACTGAAAGACAACAGTGATTTAAAAAGAAGTTAGTGCAAGCTGGAACATTTAGAGACAATACTGATATGTGGTAAAGACTTACTGCTTGTTTGTCTCCATGTAGAAGCTGACTTTATCGCCTGTGTCCAGGTGGATGCTTCCCTCCACATCATCAGGAGTGTAGGTAAGGTAGAACACTTCCTGCAGAAAGGCACACCACAGTCAAAATTTTTTTGTTTAAAAAAAAAAAACGTTTGGGACAAAGTAATCCTTAAACTGCTCACATTCAATTTAAAGTACGAGAATGCATTTATTGGAAGGACAGAAAGCCGTTTGCTGTGGAGCCAAAAGAGGTCATATTACCCAGTCACCTTCGTGTCTAGAATAAACTTTAAGCACACCTCTGCACATGCTTGCATATCATTGAAATACAGTATCACAAACCATATCGTGGAAGCAGATAAGTTGGCATTTATCACAACCCAGCTAACTATGGAACAAGTAATTAAGTGCTGTCTGTAAAAAAATTCAAATGGAAGGTCACAATTTTTGTTTAATTAACAATTATGCCTTTTAGCGATCAAGCGTGCTGTAAATCATGCTTCTTGGCTTACCCCGTTTCTTTCATAGCAAACGCTGCCAGTGGGCACCTGGCCAGGTGCAGACTTTCCATCCAAGTGAACCGGAATTGCTGAAACAACCTGCAAAAAAGGGGGAAATTGCAAGGGAAGGCCATTAACACACTGCTCTGCCAATCATACAATACTCACTGTAATTACACAGCCCGATTAAAATGTTTCTGGACACGTAGTGGATGGAAAGACTGAATTTTAAATGTCAGTGTAGCAAAATATTAAGCGTCACTGATGTGGTTCACTGTCCACAGGTCAGCAGAGTTGCGTGTGCACGATTGAGCTTTAGTGTGAAATCTCTACACACTGTTAGGACTTCTTAACAGTATGTAGCATCTTTGTAACCTGGCTGAATGAGGTAATGATTTCATGAATCATAACAAATGATTGGCTTTGTGGATTCACATTGTGCCCTGCATGTAGACTAGGCCTAGCCCACACGGACACAGGTTTTTTGGGGGTTTTTTTTCTCCCAAAGAGAGTTTTTCCCTCCTTCATCAAACAATCAAATACATAAAATAAAAATTCCCATCTTCACAAGGTCCGTTTTAAATAAACCTCCTTTAAAATGACGATCCAAAGGACCACAGCTGAAGCACTGTCATGAGCATGCCAAAACAACAGGGGGCAATATAACCCTTATCCTAAATCAATATTGGCAATCAGAAGACTGAAGAAATTAAGTATTACTGTGGGCTAAATGCAACCAGAGTCCAGCCAGGTTTTGTCCAAATCTGCAACTTTGGCAATAGGGAAAGTGTTGATTCTGTAGTGACGTCTGTAACGCACTCAGATGACTCTGTTGCTCAGTGTTGTGGAGGAGTACTTGTTCATACTTTCCATGGGTAAACATGTGAAAAGTCCTGATAGCCATATTTGCATGAAAACTATACAGCACCCTGTAAACAATAGAACGGCAAACAATCTGGCATCACAAGCTGAAAACTGTTTTCTTCACTTCACAACACAACTGTTTACAGATTTTCTGAATAGCTTCACCCGGGCCCGAGTTTTTTAAAAGATCTGTTTTCAGTGACCTTAAAATGTATTTGTGTGTGGACTAAATGCCAAAGCACAAAGAAACGGCTACGTTCTGAAAAATATCCCCGTACATGTGGACTAGGCACTATGATATGTACGCGTTACATGATAAGTGGCATCACTTAGATTTCGGGGTCAGTGTCCACATGGCGTTTTTCAGTCAGAAAAGTGCTGTCGGAGCGCTCAGCAGCGCTGAGATGAAGGGCTTGTGTGCCAAGAGAAAAAACGTTGCGTGTGTGTCTTGTTGCCATGACAACAATACCTTGACAAGGGCCACTGTATGAGTGACAGTGCTCCATTGCTTTCACTGTCTGTTTCCCGTTTGGAATCTTTTTTTTTTTTTTTTTTTTAAATAAACAATGATACACTGCTCAATAAAAAGAGTGCCGGTGACGTCACCAGCACTTTTCTGAAAAGTTGAGAAATTTTAAACTTCGAAGCGCTCAGAGCGGCTGCACAAAAAAGACAGAGTGCTCGGAAAAAAAAACGCTGCGCTTTTTCTCTGTGCAGCCGCCTGCTGCTGCAAGCGCTCTCTCCTCATTGAGAACAATTGAAAAAAGATGCTTAAAAAAAAAATGCTATGTGGACACTGGCCCTAAGGTGTTATACATCACCAATGAGTCAATCACAAAAGTCTGTCATGGCATGGCTCCGTCTTCCTGCACTGAACAGCTCACTGACTAAAGCTGTATATCACATGGATCTATATTGGTTGCTGTGAGCATTCACAGAAAAATTAGTAGACCCACTCGGTGATTACATTGATCACTTGACCACATCAGTTTAACAGACATTTAACAGTTCCAGCAACCATGCATGTCAGACAACAGGCCAATCTGAAGCTCAAATGTACCGTAAATCTAAAATGAAAACCTTTAATTAAGATGTAGGATTAGAGGGGGAACAAATTTAGAATGTAATTACAATCAAATCCCCTGCCCAAAAAAACACAATGGGCCATACAATGTTGACAGACAAGAACAGAACCGAAAATAAAATGGTGTTCCTTAACTGGATGAATATAACCATGCAGCACAGTAAAGGGATAGGCGTGCAGGTCTGGCCCCACCTGGCCCGAGATGCGCTCCTCTGGCAGCACCTCTGGCTTTATCTTAAGCAGCTTCACTGCTATGGGCTTGCCAGTGCGCCTGTCAGAGGATACCTCAAACTCTACATCATCTGAGGAGAGATACAGAGGAGAAAACACACGGAAAACATTTAAATATCGGTAATGAAGCTCAAGTGTGGTTTTCAGCAGGTTTTAAAGGTTAAGCATTTCTGATTGGCACAATGCCAAAGCCTTTCACCTCCTATTTTAAGCTCCTGCAGGTTGCCATTGTACTGGGAACAGTGGAAGAAGAGGCGAGCCTGACGTTCGGAGCACTGGATGAACCCATAAGAAGTCAGGAGCTTCTCCACCACACCTGTCTCTCTGATGCCAGGTCCGGTGCCATTGGCGTACGCAGTGTGTCCATTGTTATGGAGCATGCCTGGGTCAAAACTCATCTGAAGAAGAGGAGAAGTAAGCGTTAAAAATGCATGCAGTAGTGGATGAACATGAAGCAGACAAAAAAGCAAAAAGGGAGGAGATAATGCAGTGTTGGATGCCAACTTTAAGAAAAACAAACTAAAATAAAACACTTAAACATGCAGGTAGCGCAAACTTCAGAGGAAGTGGGGAGGGGAAAAAAGCAAAAGTAAAGCTACACCAGAGTCTTGTGGGGCTTCTGGTCATCAACAGATACGGACACGCGTTGGCAATGCTTAGATATATTTTCACAACATTTTATACCATTGACTGGGTAAAATAAATAATGATCACACTGTGTGGCGCTTCCTGGTGTCATGCACTAAAAGCCAGCTCAATTTGTCAAGTGATTGTTGACTCAGCTCACCAAGGCACAAACAAAACTTTGCAGACGTTTCATGCAATTCTGAATAGACAAACGTTCTAAAACTGTTCGCCTCCCTCTACAAACCAACGATGGATTAAACTATAATCTCTACAAAAAAATCACTATCAAAATCTGCCAATACATTTTTCTTTAAGTCATTTTTTAAAAATAATCAACAAACCATGCTGTTAGCAAAGTCACATGACACACCAGCAGCTCAAAGAGCTGTGAAGTCAGTGTGGGCACCACGGAGCATGCCCTCTTACTGATCTCTGATATAAGGGAGTCCGCTTGTGTTTTTTACTTCCTGGGTGGGGATGGCAAGAGATGGAAGAGGAGCGGGGGATACGCATGGGACCAGTAGAGGTAGATGGCACAGAGCCAGTGTTACGAGCCACTGGAGGTTCAGAGGAGCCTCTTTCCATTTCTGACACTGAGGATAGGACTTGGATATGCTGTCAGGAGGAGGCAACAGCTCTTTTTTAAAAAAAGAGAAAGCATTCAAAATGTTTTTATTTTATTTAATAATCTTAGCTTAAAATAATAAGTTTTGCACAGTAGTCATTTCGCAAATCCTTTTGTTACCAAGCATTTGGTAAAATATCCTCTACTTTACCCTTATGACCAGCAGACACCAGGTGTTTGCCCATGCACTCGTCTCCTGAGGCACAACAAGATTCCCATTATTCTTTTTTGTTGTTGTCCTTGTTTTCAATGGGAAAATTGTCATTTATTTGTTAATTTAATGTGTACTTTTGAAGAACAACTGCAAATGTCTTCTTAGCATTAGATGGCCAGCAGCGGCATAAAGAGGCAGCCTGGATGAAAACCACAAAGAGTAAAACATCTTCTTAAACCCACTTTTTAAACCCCAAAGTCTGACTAAATGAAAGAGCTCCTCTCTCTCCAATAAACGGTTCCAGATCAGGAAAGAATCCCACGATTCAGTGCTACTTGGGTGATTTTTCCTCCAGTACTTACAACTCTGCTTCGCTCAGAGGGCTGCTGGAGCGTCAGCAGCGTCTCTGTCCCTCTGCTCCACCCTATTTTGCCCATTAAACATAAGCAGCAAGGCCCCAGAATGTATCCACACCTTACTCTGTACATTAAGGCTTCATTTCAATTACCTCTGAATTGATGTAGGGACAGTGGTGACAGGCCGACCAAGAATTATTTGGTGAGTTGTATTGTGTGTGTTGACTTTTAATTAGGTCTTAATAATAAAAGAATTAAGACTGTGTTATTTTGCCGAGAAAGAAACTTGAATTTAAAAGCCGTATAATTGTATTTTGTTTACTAAGGAGGAAACAGGTGTAAGAAAACCTCTTATAAAAATTTCTCCCTTTTGCTAGAGACAAGATCTTCCAGGACACAGGAACTGACTTTGGAAACTCTGGGCCTAGCATATAAACATTTCACAACATCACAGCAACATACTACTTGTTATACACATGGATGTCTCCAATACTTTGATATCTTAGCTCATAACCACCAACAATACTCAAACCTTTTGATATTGACAAATTCTGACACCAAGATACCCTCAGACAACCACAAGGTCACTCAGCAACGATGGATCTGCTACAATCACAAACTCACATCACAGCGTCATATCACTGAATAGCACCATTAAGTGCTTTAACCCACTTATGCACTCAACGAGGTTCAGCTCTACAGAAAAGGCAGACTAAAAACTGAAAAGGTCAACTAACTTCTTGGCACAGCCAGTTAAGGAGAAGTGGTTTATGTGCAGAGTCGCAAGAGTTACTAAAGGTCAGGTAAAATAAAACTACTGAAGATGGGAGAATCAGAAAATGCAAATGACAGGTCAAATAGCGGTGCATCTACAGTGGACAGAGAGTTTGTGATGGGTTATGAGGGGGGTCCCAGAGCAGCCTCTTCTGTTAGCCCTGTACTGCCTTATCACACGAGCTACTCTTACGACATTTATCATTTTTTCCAACAGGAACAATTTGGTATGTAGTTATGAATGCATCTGTGTTGCCTTGATTTGAATAAATTACATACCAGCGTTAATGTAAGCCAACATAATTCTCCAGGTCCCGGCACGACTAAGGTTTTTGCGGCAGCACTTTTACCGGATTGTAACGCAAAGTAAAATTAAATAAGGAAAAAAATGTTTGAGTATATGTAAAAGCGGCAAATTTCTACAGCCTAGTCAGCAGAACACCCCTCACCCTGCAACAAAATGACTGAGTAGAGGCTAGTCTCGGGAGCCCAAAAAACAGAATGAAAGAGGTTAGGCCATTCACAGCAGAGAGATGCAGGGCAAGGTGGGTGGATGGGTGTTCGATGGGGTGGGGCACGTAGAAAAGAGGTGGGAAGGTGGAACTTACGGATCGGCCATATGGCGACAGGCTGAGTCCGACAGGGGAGGTGCTGCTCAGGTCAGCGCTAACAAACGCGGTGGGTGGCGACGCAGGCAAGGTAAACTCAACAAAGCCTTTCCAGGGGCTGCCCATATTTTCCCATAAACTTGGACCAAACTTGCTTGAGCACTTGCTGAACTTGATTACTTGTTTGAATTTTTTTTGCTTGACTGTTATGTATTATTTTTATGTAACCACCCAATGATACACCGCTGGATGTCTGCAAGGGTGAAGAGAGGAACAAACATAACGGGTAAGGCAGATAGGTCAGCCAGTGTGCAGAGTGTCACAAACAAAGGAAAATAGCTGTGGGCTTCTACCCCCCAGAAAAGGCAAAAATCAGGGAGGATATTACTTGAAAACGACAGAACAGGAAAAAGGTGCGGGCTGGGTGTGGGAAGACAATCAAATCATTCTCAAACTGAGGTGAATAACCAGTTCAACTATTGGGAAGCTATCGCGGTTCAGTTCAGCTGGTTTGTGCGAAGTTTTGATTAAAATGCCAATGTAGAGTTCGCTGACATGATAGAGTCAAACCTTCAACTCGGTGTCACTTAATGTACTCATTCATTCACATTTGGAATGTTTAATTACTCTGGATGATTGTCTGCTAATCAGAGAAATCAGCCATTAAAGATAATCACATGTAAATGCTTTCATTTACAAAATTGAGAACCCCACACTTAACGATGAGAGCAATTCAGGTAGTTCAAATAAGAGCCATTTTGACAATCACAGAACCTGTATTTGTCAAAGTTGGGTGTGTTCAAACAAACAAGGGGGATAAACGCACTGTTTTGTGTTTGGTGTTCAGAAAACAACAACCTTCGCATTGCTTCCCCAGAATTAGTGCAGCTGGCCAAACAGAATCGGAATTGAGAGTGTTACACAATCTGTGTTTGTCATCTGTGTATATTTGGTTCATATGTGTAAAGAAGGAATTTAACAAGTATCCACAAAACGTGTGGTGCCAAATTTTTAGACCTCTTACGGAACGCAACTTTGTGATTAAAAAAACAAATAAAATCTCAAGTAACTAAACATTTAAGAGTACAGTTGTTAACATGACAGGCCTCATGCCTCATAAAGGGACTACACCTGAGACCCACCTTTGTTCGTTGTCTTGAATCTTGTTCTCAGTTTCTTTGACTTCGGAGATCTCTTCACGCACACAGTTGAACACACACACTTGTTACAAGTTTCTGGCACAAGTTCTAGATGGTTGCATAAAGCAAAAAAGGGGGAGAAATGTAGCTCAAAAAAGGCAAATGCAGGTGCAATAACACTGCTTAGAAAAAATTACAATGAAAACAGTGTGAGGAGTAGGGAGAGGGAAAAGACAGGGGGAACTATGGGGAGAAAAAAAAAACTAGCAGATAGCAGCCCACTCCACACCCCGGTGGTGAGTCGGTGGTGTGGTGAGGATGAGGAGGGCTAGGAGCAGCGTTGGGACGTGTGCTTTGTCAAAGCTGTTGAGTAGGCACAAACTTCTGGTTTCAGATCAGTTATTGTCTTCTGAGAAAATGCTTGGGCATTGGATTGCTTCTCTTCTGCGTTTCAGTTGGGCTGATGTGCGTCTTCTTTGGTCGTTTCAGGATTTGGTTACTTCTTGTGTTTTAAACCCTTGAAGTGATCCTTTTTTGTCCCACGTGTCTTCGGTGTTGCAACTTTGCTTGTTTTGGGAAATTTATCTTCAGTTTCTGTATTATGATCTGAACTTGAAGCAGTTGCGGATGGTACAAAAATTCAGTTCCGTTTCACTTCATACTGTTGAGAGAGAGGAGGAAAAAAAAAAAAGCAGATTTGGTTAGCTGAGCAGAAATTATGAATTTGTCTTCAAGTTATGTTAATAAACAACACAACATTGCAATTAAGGCTTAAAAGACAAAAAATGGAAGACCCAAGGGCTCAAAGAGTCTGTGGCGAGGCAAAGAAATTTAATTACACAAGAATTTGACTGTTCTGTCCCATGAACAACATTAACAACCATGACGACCAGTGGCTTGAAGTGTTTCTGAGAACACTAGATTCTTTGCCCCCAGACTCACAAGTATAAAAATAGGTTTTCCTCAGATGCCTCTGGATAAAGCCAACAATGCCAGGCAGCTGACTAGCAGTCAAAAGCTGTGGATCAACAAGTACTTGTGCATATCTACAGGTCAGACCATGATATTTAGTTTCAGTGTGCATGCCGTGTGTGTGAATTTTGCTAAATTTAGTTATAAACCCATAAACTGATCTCACACTAGTAGGTTAAAGCAGAGTGTTGTTGACCTGAAAACACGCTGGATGAGCCGACCCAGGACACATGATATCTATTCTGCAGTGACTATGTTGCAATGACATACCATGTACTTCCTGGAAGGTTAAAAGCTAATGTTGTAAAAACGCTAGCAGTAGAGGTGGGTTTTTTTTGTTTTGTTTTTTTTTTTAAATAAAACTTATGGTTTCCTTTGCAACACCTGAACTAAAGCTGTACATTCTGGTGATAGTACAAAAAAAAAAACAAAGCAGCCAGTTATCACAAGATGGCTTGGTTAAGTGGGTTAAAGGTTAAGTGCAGTAAACAGACACAACTCTGAGTGAAAACAACCTTGGAGGAGATGGGCTTTTCTGCTGCCCCCCTTTCAGCTTTGGTGACGCAGAGAAAGAAAACAGTCCACCCACTGAAGCACTAGCACTGATTGGTCGTTTCAGTACTTTCTAATGAGTAGTAAAATACAATGCAGCTCGGTAATCATTAAACAGTAACAACTATGGACCACACAGACTGTGTCAGTTTAACAAAGAACGGCAAAACGCCACGATAAACTCTCTAGTCTCGCAAGCTTAGCACGACGGTGCTGCTCATGTCTGGGCCCGAACAACAACCTCACTGACAGGACCAACCATGTGACTTCCCAGCAATCCGCCATCCTCAGCTGGAACTGTTGGCATGGCCTGATCCAACACGTTGCGGCATGCTACGCTACCGAAAACGTCACAACCAAGTTAGGCTCGCGAGCTATTATTTAAAACACGTTCAACACTAAAATATGTACCTTAACAATCGAGGAGTTTTTTTCTGTTTTAACGCCGAATAGACAAAACAACGCACACGGCGACAGTTCAGCACGAAACTCATCATCTAATCGTCCTCGCGCGGACAAATAACGTTAAAACTAAACAGATTAGCATCTCGCTAACACCAAAGTCGTAAACAGCAGATAGCCACGGGCGTTTCCGATTTTTAAATGGAAATTATTCACTGCGAAAAGTGTCATTGCGCCACAAATTAGCACGACAGTTAGCACATCGGGCACTTTTCTTAATCACAGTCATGTGGGAAAGAGTTTCTGCTTATGAAGTTCGCGGAAAGTAAGCACGTAATGTCTTTCTCGCACACCGAGACACGCACACCAAGCTCAATCTAAAAAACTACTTTTTGACGATTCTGCTCAATTTCCAAACTGAGTACGCTTTGTATAGAGTTACTACAGACATGTCACGAAACAATAGGATGCCCCGGTACATTCGGCACGCATGTGAGGAACTTTTTTTCAATAAATAAATGTTTTGTAGAACTGGGTGGCACCGCGCACTTCCCCTCTACACTGGTCAACGTTATTTCGGTATAAAATTTACTGAACAAACAAAAGCATTATAGAGTATGGAATGGTCGATATGTGAGTGACTTCCATCGTTAATACTGTAACCATTCACGACACACTTAAAACCAATCAAAAAAACAATAAACGGTTATTACAGATTTTATTCTCTGTACATACAGAAAGCAGAAGAATAACGTTGACGTAGCTAACGACACGAGGACGGGACAACAAAGAAGCTAGGACGAGCGATCGAGGGCTCGTGCTCAATGTTAACCGACACCGCAACTGTCACTTGTGTTTAAAACAGCAATGTCAAACAAGTGCTGTCTCTATATCACATCAGGGTACGTTTAAGACATACACACGTATTCATTTGAGTCGTTAAAAAGGTAAGTTAGATAGGCCGTTAACAATGCTAAGTGGCTAACAGCGGCTACAGTTAGCTAGCACGCTGCTAAACCGCTTGGTCCTTGTGTGATTTATGGTAAGGAAAAACACGGCTTCCCCCACCCAGGCCCGAGCTCTGCGTATGACTAAGCGCAGGATAACCTCGTTCAGTGTTAGAGATCCACTACATAACAAGAGAAAATGTCTCACTGACACATTACGAACAAATGCTTGAATTGTCCGTATATCTACATTTACTGGATAATTATTAAAAACTCACCCCAACAGCTTTCAGCACTGTCACCAGCGCCGCTAGAAGCAGCACGGCACATTACGTAGTGATTGGGGAGGCGGCGGCTACCGCGATATTTGACAGCGTTAGGACGACCAAAGAGTGTATACAGGAAAGAGAGGCAACTGCTGCGCAGCTGCT
>JAQFJA010000002.1:6319749-6332866 GCA_029874485.1 Naso brachycentron
GCATCATTTCTTCCGTGTGAGTGTGTGAGTGGAGTGGCATTTTTCATCTCACCAGGCTGATAGCACAATTCACATTTGGCGATTTAAAAGCAGTTGCGTCCTAAGAGTGGAAGTGTTTCCTTTCTATTCAGAGTCGAACTGAGAGTTTCAGAGTCACTCAGTAGTAAATGTGTCAGTTTAAAATTAAGCTCCACTGGCGACCTGTGAGAAGATTGTGGACTCCAGGAAGGGTAACTGCTACATCAGTGTCAGCTAATAGACTTCAAGTAAAGGCTAAGAATAAAGAACGCATGTGCGGTGTAGTGTAATGTGAATGTGATGGCCAACAGAGCATTGCTGCCACATTTGTAATATGCTGACATTTCTTTATGTGATGTTTGATTTTGATGTTAAAACGGAGCAGGAAGTCCTTGTGTTCCTCATCATTTTTTCCCCACTGTCCTTTGTTCCTCTCAGCACATTGAAGACGTTTCAGAGATTCAGGAGCTGACCAAGTACAAGCCTCACGTCCTTCTGACGCAGGAGAACACTCAAATCAAGGAGCTACAGCAGGAGAATAAAGGTCAAAAACTCCACTGTAATTTTTTGATGGTATGTCTGGTGGTGTTTTGTTAGTGCTCACCCTCTCCATGACTGTCTCTGCAGAACTATGGTTGTCTCTTGAAGAACACCAGTATGCACTAGAGTTGATCATGGGTCGGTACCGTAAACAGATGCTCCAGTTAATGATGGCCAAGAAGGAGCTGGACACCAAACCTGTGCTCAGCCTCCATGAGGACCATGCAAAAGTACACTGGCTGTCTTCACATTTTAGAATTCCCACTCACATGTAGGTTAGCATTCCAAATGAACGGTTAAAAATGCATTAATCCTGGCAAAAATGTCCCCTTTTCTGACTCTTCTCCAGGAAGTGCAGAGCCAGGTGGAGCGGATATGTGAGATGGGCCAGGTGATGAGAAGAGCGGTGCAGGTGGATGATCAGCACTACTGCTCTGTTCGAGAGAGGCTAGCTCAACTAGAGGTGAGCACGGTTGCCTTTGCGCCACATTTCAGGTCATTTTTGCTGAGTGTTTTCCCTCAGAACATCCAAATAGTACTCAGAGTTAACAGTCTGACCCGTTTTAACAAACTTTATCCAAACATCAGTGCACAGATAAGTAAACACTTCACTTATTAGTTACTGAATGATGGACTCTGGTGGACAAACTGTGTTATTACACCATTTCCAATCCCTCATTTTTTCTCGTTTTAAAAAACCGGTAATATGACCCACTTTAAATACATGGCGATGCTGTCTTTTCCAGATTGAGAACAAGGAGCTGAGAGACCTCCTCCTCATCAGTAAGAGCTCTGTGAGGACAGAAAGAGAAGAGACCAATCCAGCAGCAGCAGCAGCAGCAGCAGTAGTAGCACAGGAGCAGTCCCCTCAGCCGAGGTCCAGTGAGTGATGTGAACAGCTTCGGTGAACAGTGGTTGGAGCAACAAGACCACGAGGACCAGGAGACAGGGTTGATATTCACCTGTGTTCACCACATAGATTTTTATTGATTAGATGGACTGCAGTTAAAACCCACAGCATATTTTTGTAGCAAAGGCCACTTCAACACAACATTCTAGAAAGCATGGGTATACCTGGATGATAGCTATTGTGTTCATATGCACAGTATGTGTATTATCACTGCAGTTGTGTTGGAATGAATTTCATTTCAGTAAAGCGTGATTTGAAATGAGCTGTTCTGGTTGTCACTGACAAGAGTTTAGTGGGAGCTTCGACACATACGCGTACTGGAGCACCGGCAGTAAAAGCAAAGGGGATTTATTTTGATTTTGGCCAAAGATCCATTTACTCTTCAAGGACAGTTTCTACCTCTTTGGTGTCCCTTTGCTGTTCACAAACACTCCAGTTGTGTAAAATGCTCATAACCACACTTGCTATAAGTTCACTTGAAGTCCATTAAAAAGCCAACTTGTATTCTACACTATTGAAGAGCCTGTGCTTGAGTATCACTGCCATCAAGATGACTTTTGGCTGTTTTTCACACAGTTTGCCTGCTGAGAAGTGACAGTGAATCATTTATTGATCCCATTGTCTATCACTCTATGACTCTGATGCATTTGTCTGTTTGTAGACTCATGTCTAACGCGATCATGTTTAGCGTTTTAGTGTTTTAAACAGCAGTTTTTCTAGTTTTCACATTTGAATGCAGAGTAATCAAGTGTCCAAACTGATGGAACATCTTTATTTAAAGGTAACGAACGATTTTAAAACATGTGAACGTTTTTGTGTAATGGATATGAAATGTTTGTGCATTGTATGTTTTCTGATATTGCATATTGTCATCTCAGGAAAAAAGTGTTAATAAGGTGAACATGCTGTAATGGCTTCTTGACAGTGTACTGATTTGAGTGAAATGAAATTTCATTTAAAACCTTTGAAATAAATTTACAATAAAAAAATGTGTGTGTGTGTGTGTTTTTATATACTCTACATTTTTTTCCACCATGGCGAAAGCATGACACGCCCTACTCTGCCCTCAGATTGGTTTGCCCTGTTCAGTATCATTCTTCATCATGCCAAAACCCAACCAAACCGAACAAAGCAACGAGTACCAGCCGGTCAGCGTCACGTCAGGGTGGGTCATGCATGACTTCACCATCCTTGGAAAAATGGCATACTATAGATATATTATACTTAGGGATGAATTACTGCTTGTGCCGTTCCAGTGCTCACCACAGGGTGGCGACATTGAGTCGCTTTAGCTTTGCAAGTGACGTAATGCTGCGTTCATGACATAGGAATAAAAAAGCTTTCCTAAACAGTATGGGTTTTTATTTGACATATGCAGTATCAACAACGTTGGGTTTATAAAGTAGCATGTACAATAATCCTTACGGCGTGAGTACCTCAGCATTTTGTAATTTGTTCCTTCCTCTGCATTAAAATCGTAATGTTTTACCATTTCCGACAGCACTTGAATGTAGCACTAGAGCTGCATTTGACACTTCTAGCCTGACACAAGCTAATACACAGCATGTCTGAGAAGGAGCTGGGAAAAAAGTGGGACCGATGCCTTGCAGACGGTGCCATTAAACTCGGTAACTATCACAAAGTCCTCTTCGCTTAATGATAATGTAATGTGCCAAAATAAGGACAAAATGGTCCGCAGGTTTTCATGTTAACGTTAGTCCACAGCTGTCATTGACTGGGCGAGAGGCTAACAAGCTAACTTAACGTTAGCCATAAAGGGCTTGTAAAGGACAAGTGAATGACCAGTCAGGTAAACGACTTATTTAAAGTTATTCTGACTGGTAAAATTACATTTCATTCTGTAGTTTCACAAAGAAACTCTTTACTTTCCCCCCTAACGTTACCTCTAAACCTTGGCTAGGTTTTGTTGTAGGAGAAAACGTTAAGTGGAAATGATTTTCAGATCTAACGTTACGCTAATTTGATGCTTTCTTGTTTACCTATCGGTACAAACACTTCTGCTAGACTATTAACTAAGACGTTTAACAAGACGGTAATGTCTACTTTTGAATTCGGCCTATATATAAGACGCCATCAAACATTCATTACCAAACTGTATGACAGTATTAGGAATTGTCTTGGCTTACATCTCCACAATTTTCCATACGGCACAAAGCTATCAGTGTGGCGACAGAGAGCATGGTAAAGTTGTGTTCATTCAAGAAAAAAGCTTTACTTGATGAGTGACTGATGCACCCGACCAATGGGTCCTGTAATATCGCTGAAAGTCTTTAGACGTGTACCTACTGACAGTAAACATTGCACCAAATAATTGTGCAATGTTTTGAATGGAGTTTGGTTCAGTGTCAGTGACACAGTATCAGTAATTGGATTACAGTAGCTTCAGTGGGAGGAAAGCACATTAGATTATTTACCAGATTAAGAGAATAATATGGGGGCTATGCTGTACTTCCCTTCACCAAACTAAGAGTTCTAATTTTACAATGTGCATTAAAAGGCAAAAAATGTGAGGACTACATGGAAAATGCAAAATCCATAACATAAATGTGCAGTAGGGCTGGGATGATTCGCTTTTGCCCCAAATCGATTGCATCACGATACTTGGATGCAGATTCGATCTGTAATGCGATTCTACAAGTATCCTGATTTGTTTGTATCATTTATTGCAATTTTAATAATTATTGGATACAGCTTTGATCATATGTTCCTTTTTTCATTTCTGGTTATATCTGCCCTTCCTGGAAGTGTGCAAAACCCAAAGTGTGTGGTCTTGGATTGTCCACCATTTTCTGGTTTTGGCTGCTCTCGGCTCACCTCGGCTGTTTTTCCAGAAATGGATGTGACATTGCATTTTTGGTGCCTGCTCAACCACAAGAAAAAAAAGAAAGAAAAAGAAAGAAAAAGAAAAAATAAATATTGGACACTGTCGTCAATGTCACAGTAAATGTTTTCATTATCCTTTTTTTTTCTTTTCTTTTGTCAGGTACCGGGCTGGGGTTAGGAATCGTGTTCTCTGTTCTGTTCTTCAAACGTAAGTAGTTTGAATGGATCGTTCCTGTGCTGCCTCTTGAACCGTAAATTTAGCTCCAATGTCCCTGACGAGAGGAGTGATGCTTTGTCGCTACCTGCAGCCCACTCAAGAAGTCGTCTGCTGCTGCCCGCAAACTTTTGCCGTGACACATTTTTAAATGTATTTGTTAAACAACAGTCTTATCTAATGGAACACATTATTCAGTGTGAATGTATAATGGACAATATTTAGTGCTTTTGTTGCGAGGAGAGCATTAACAACATCCATCCTCAAAAGCACAGAGAGAAACATGAATATTGAAGGGTTAGGGTTAGTGCAGAAAAAAAGGAAATTAGTCAAGGTGTCACAACGAGAGTGTGAAATGGATTTCACACGTCATCTCTGGTATTTTTAAAATTAAGCTGAAGTGCATCTGTGCATTTGTGTGAGAGATAAAATACCTGTTTCGTTCGTAGGACACACGTGGCCTATTTCATTCGGCTCTGGAGCGGGACTTGGCATGGCGTATGCCAACTGTCAGAACGACCTGAGGTCACATTACATGCAGCACAGACGTGAAAAGGTTTGTCAGATAAAACGCACAGACCTGCAACATCTTACAGGAATAATTCCTTATCTTTCACTCAGAATAATTATGCAAATCAAGATTTATGTAACTGACTTGTGTTTTCTCTGACAGGAGTGATCGCTGCGAATCATCGAGGGACTGTCGTTTAAATTTTTTTGAATTTGTTGTTTTTGTTTTGTTTTTGTCTGTGGGAGAGTCACCCTTTGCACTGTTCTGCAGTCAGATCCTTATCCTTCTGTTGAACGATCCAACCCGAGTATGACTCTGTATGATTTGTATGTGCCTGATCAGGACAGTCTGTGTTTATTTAATAAAATAATCAAACAAAAATGCTGCCCTGGTGATTCATATTTCATCAGATGCTTTAAAATGGATGACAACCATTTGAAGTCATACTAAGTGGGAACAGCTTACAGCAGCTTGATTACACTTTATACACCGCATGCCAAAGTGGTGTTACTTGACGGAGTTGCGGGAGTCAAATGTAAATGCAGCTTTAAAAAGGTGGGTTTTCAGTTTATTTATGAATGTGAGTGGGAGTGATTTTCTGAAATGTGTCGTAGAAGCAAGTGGGGGCACCGATGCAAATGCTATGCCATAAGGTGGTGGGCTCAGTGTGGGTGAGAGGAGGTCAGAAGGTTGGCAGCAGCACATCGGATGTGGCAGATGACGGGCGTAGTGATGGAGATTAGTCACTTCCGAGGGGGCAAGGAAATTGAGAGCTTTGCATATTGTGTTTAGAATTTGACGAGACTATTAAAATGCTGGAGTGCACGGGACTTAACCTCATGAATGTTTTGTTTTTGTAAAACTGAGGAGCTTCTGTTGGGAAATAAACAATTACTGTTGTCATTTTTTTCTTGTCTGGATTGAAAATAATGTAGAAACAAAGTGAAGGGATTGTGACTTTGTTCAACAATAGCAATTGTATGAGTCACTGAAAAATACTAGTTTCATCAACATGTAATATAACTGAACTGGCACCTAAGTATTACTTATGCAAGTATCCATTAAAAAATCCATGTAGAAGTTTAACAATGTATATAAATGTAGAATTAAAAGGGTCTGATGCACCTAAATCATGACTGGAGCAGCCAATTGGGTCAGTAGTCACATGGGTCGTGTGAAGATAACAGTTTTATTTTTGAGGGGCCAGCAGTCATCCAAAAATATAGTTGAGTCCAAAAAGAAAAATAAAGCTGAATTATATCCTGTGTGATTCACTCTTGAAAATAATTTTTTAAAAAGAAAAGGTCAGAGAGGTTGACTTTTTATTTAGAGATAAAATGAATCTAGCTACTAATTAAAAAAACCTATTTAAAGTGGACATGAAAACAAAGCAGGTAGAATGCATCATTTTAGAGAAAGTCATTGTAAGCATCAGGTCTTTATAATGCCTTTTAAAAATGCCATAATAGTTGTACCTCAGTGGTTAAAAACACTGTGACCAAACATGGAAAAAAGACCACCCACACCAGTTTCTATGATGTAGAATTAGCATTTCTTGGCTGTGATTGTGCATGGTTGTGCATTAACAGCTCATTGCTTTGACACGCTCCTTCTCCGAAGCTGTGCGCTCTGGCTGGGAGGCGCGCTGGAGTGGTCGACACAGGGATTAACAGGAGCGAGGGATGTAGAAAGGCAGCATTACAAGGACCTTGATACCTGTAGAGCACTTATGAAAGGAGCCTTGCTTACAAACGACTGCTGCACAATTTCGTTCTGGTTTGTGCTCCCCTACGCTGTTTTCCCAGAACAAAAGGACCTGTGAAAGGCAGCAGAGCTCCGGCTCGGCAAATGACTTGCGGAAGCTGTACGGTTCCACTTGTGTGAGGTGAGGTGTAATTCTGAGAATGGGTCCTTGTTCTCCTTATCTTCAGTACTTCCTCTCACCAGGACAGCTCGCATGTGCCTAGTCAAGCTTCTCTCTCTCTGTGCGCCCTCCTCCAGTGGCTGTCATCAGTGACATGATGCTTCGAAACCCTCTGTCAGCAATCGGATGGCTCATTCTGGCTCTTAGCCGTGGATCAGGCAAGGACATACTGGCCAGGATGGAGAGATGAGTGAAACTGTGTGGATGATTTTGATCATTACAGGTGGCGGTGGAAGAAATCCAAAGACACCTGGATGTATTCCTGCCAAAGGGAGATGGAGATATACCCCCATGGAGAACTCTGTGGTTAACCTTCACAGGGAGACGTTTGGATGGCTTCTCGACACAAGACCTCAGCGGCTTCATTTTTTTTCAACAATGCCTCTAAGAGAGAGCTTTGGCTGCAAAGGAGAACAGCTTAAGTTCTTTAACATTTAGTGGAACCTTGGGGAACAGGTCGTTGCCAACCACCATGGCTGACTCTCACTCGTCTGGCGTCGTAGGAAGCTACAACAGCAGCTTCTCCACCACCAGTGCTTGGAACATCACTGGCAGCGGCCCATGGTTGTTGGCCTTCATGCTGACCACCATCATCCTCATGACAGTCTGTGGCAACGTGTTGCTTATCGCTTTGGTGTTTGCCCATCGCTCTCTGCGTTGCACCTCCAACTGCTTCCTGGTGTCCCTGTTCCTGTCCGACCTTATGGTGGCACTGGTGGTCATGCCCCCTGCTATGCTCAACGTGCTGTGTGGGGCCTGGGTGCTGTGGCCGGCCTTTTGTCCCATTTGGCTCTGCTTTGATGTCATGTGCTGCAGCGCCTCCATCCTCAACCTGTGTGTGATCAGCCTGGACCGTTACCTCTTCATCATCTCGCCCCTGCGCTACAAGCAGAGGATGACCCCACCTAGGGCGTTGCTCCTGGTGGGAGCTGCTTGGGGGTTGGCAGCATTGGCTTCCTTCCTGCCTATAGAGATGAAATGGCACAGCTTAGGCCACTGGAGTGGACACTCAGCAGTTGCTGGGGGCAGCAGTAGCAACATCAGCTCATACTCTGACGCACTGTACCCAGCATCCTACTTCCAGGTGTCACCATCCGGAGGCTTTTCCTTCCAGTGCCGCCTGCGGGTCACTCTGCCCTTTGCCCTGGTGGCATCTGTACTTACATTCTTTTTGCCCTCCAGTGCAATATGCTTCACCTACTGTCGAATCCTTCTGGCAGCACGGAGGCAGGCTAAGAGGGTCGCGGCATTGAGCCACCCACCACACCCACATCCCTCCCTCGGGGAACCTTCCAGGCCTCCTTCACCTGGAGTCGCAGCCGGGCAAGCTCAGCAGGACGGAGATGACTGCAGTCACCAGGAGCCTCCTGTGTCACAAAATGTGCCGGTAAGAAGGAAACACCAAACAGTAAAGCAAACTAGAAATGTATGGGGTGGTCACAGTATGTGCACTGAATAAGACATTTAATAAAGCACTGAAGAACTGCTACCTTAAATGCCTGATGAAAACCAGCAGTAATGCGAAAATAGCTGACTGGCCTTGAAGTAGAGCAGACGGTAATGAGAGCAGGAGTCAGAAAGGTTGATTCTGTGGGAGGAGAAATTAGCACAAACCTGTTTTGTAGGAGTTCTCAAGCTTGTCTTGCCCTTGACATTTTTATTAAGGTTTTACATAATCTGTTTATACATACATCTCATGCTATTATCCTAAAAAAAAAATTATTCTGTTGAAGTCCACTCCAAAGTTTAATATTATGGAAGTGCAGCAATTACAATCAAGAGATTTTTTTATTTTTTTGTTATAGGCCACTGTCTCGTTCAAACACACACAAAAAAAAAAAATTCCAAGAGCACTGTCTGTACCACCAAATTTGCATTTTGTTTTTTCTAGGACCAAACATCTGAATATAGACCCACTTAACTGTCCTGATGTGTTTGGTTAGAAAAATACCTCGGAGTTGACTTAGTTTGGAAGAACATCTCAGAGTAGCTACTTGTTATTTTATGCAAACTACTTTGTATTCAGCATTTCAAGGCATTTTTTTTTCAATTAAAGAATTTAGAGATCAAGTACAAACTACATCATAGTGTAGGTGTGAAGGTGTTTGGATGCTTGTGTCGTGGCACTGCAGTAAGATCTGCCTCTATCAGTGAAATGGAGCAGTGTGTGGAGGTTAAAAGCCTTTCCAATGAGGCTATTTTATTGTAAAGACGTGTGTTGACATGACAGACAGCTTGTGATGGTGATGAAGGGTGATTCTAAAATGTAGAGGATGTCATTACACATGAACCTGCAGAGAACAAGAACATCACTCAGTGGAGGACTGCTGCATATAACGTGTGTGCTCGTGATGTTTACTGGCTGTCTGCAAGGACAAGGAGATAGAAGAAACCTTCACCTTTTCATGGACTCAAAACCTTTTTCATTATCAGGCTGTAAAAAGATTTAGATGAGGTCTTAATGTAGAAATAACTGCAGCTAATGCAGTTTATGTTGTAAGCATATGAAAAGGTTTCCTCTTCAGTCAAACTAAGTTCACAGTTTACAAGAGACTCGGTGAAAGGTAAGAGGTTTAAGAGCGGCCCAGAAACATCAGAAATAAAAGTACAGACAGTGTGTCAGATGTTTTGCTTCTGTCTATGGCGATCACAGCCTCACAGTCTGTCACATTTGCCTGCGGTAAAATTACACCAACATATGCACCAGAACATGCACCAGAACAGTAAAGAAGTTAACTCTCAAAAACTAACCTCTCAATGTTAAGCAGCAACAAAATCATCTTCTTTTATTTGTAAATATTCAAATGATCAGCTTGTTCCAGTTCTACACCGAAGAAAAGTGACACTGATTTAAACCTTTTATGGCTGCACTATAAAAGTCTTGAGCACCAAATCACACATTTGTCCCAAAGTTTAGCCCGAAACATTTGGCACCTTTGGGAGTTTTATGATCTCCACTAACATTTGACCTCAAATACTTTGGGTTTGACAGTGTTTGGTTGCACAGTATGAGCTTGCAATGACTGGCCAAGCAGCCAATAAGGTTTCAATTGTTTGTCACATAATTTTATTTTGTAACATAAATATCATGTCCAAGAAGTGACAAAATACAAATACTTAGTTACTTTCTAGTCCTTATATTTTTAAAACAGGCTCACTACTTTAGTTTGAAATCTTTCGCCTCTTTGGCTGTGCTCAGGACGCTTCACCAACCCAAAATGTCACAATGTGACATTCTTGGAATGAGACTCAACAATCAATTAATTTTCTGGTGTGTTCAGGAACAGCTCAGACAAAATCCTACTGATTCTACCTTAAAGTTTAATAGTCTTTGCATTATATTAATATGATGTGAGGGTCAGTTAGCTTTGCACAGAAATGGCAGGTTAAATGTCCTTCAGAGGAAAACTTTTTACTTTTACACTTTGTGTAAATTTCAGAACCTGCACTTAATTAATTTCACTTGAGTAATGGAATTGAGGCAGTACTTCTACTTTTACCATTTTTTACACAAGTATCTGTATTTCTACTTTAGTAAAGAATGTGTGTACGTTTTGTTCTGTCTAAGATTTAGGTTAGAAGATCCATGCCGCTCACATGTCTGTGTTAGCTATGAAGCTGCCGCCTGCAGAATTACCCAGAGTAGCTTTTCCAAAATACCAGTGTAAGCAAAGATTATTTACATTGTATGTGCAAGTCTAGGACTAACTATTTCAATTGTTCTCCACTTGCCACAGCCATCAGTGAACAGTGAGCGTCGTCTGGCTCACAGGCAGGGTCGGAGGGCACTGAAGGCCAGTCTCACGCTGGGTGTCCTCCTAGGACTCTTCTTCAGCGCTTGGCTACCCTTTTTCATCACCAACATGGCTCAGGTCAGTAGAGAGACCAGACACTGACTCTGCCTTTAATATGACACCAAATTTAGTCAGTGAAATAAGTAAAAACACATGTGACATGACATACTGGCGTCCATTGGATACGTCATTCAAATCATGGATGTTACCCGTGTGTTAACAAATTTAAGCCCTTTTCTGCCCATTGTTTAAAATGTCTGAGATGGTTTGTCTTATTTTCCAATATCTGTTACACATGTATGTGTGACTCACATTTTTATCAGTTTTCTCACAAATTTAAACGTGTGATGGGCACTAAAACCATGTGAAAAAAATGCAAAAGACAGAAAACAGAAAGACAAAGAACACTTGGTTACTGGTCTATTTTTGTGTTGGCCAGCCTTGGCGTCACAGTCTCGCCAAGTTATCCAACAAGGAAATAGATTGGCATTTCAGCTTCGTGTCGCTGACTCACTCCAAACCCAGAAAACAACACACCAAAGTACTATTTATAATTGGTATTCTTCTTAAGTTGTTGAATTTGATTCGATAAGACTGAGCACACAGGCTCATTACTCAGCGAACAGACATTTGAGGCCATTTGAACTAAGCGAGAGTAAATGAATGTCAAAAAACAGCTTAATCTAAATTGGTAATGACACTTGTCCTGTTTTTCAAGCTTCCAATGATCCAGTCATTTTGATTTCCCATCTGTGCCCTCTCGCTTCTCCCCTGCATAACATAGAGCACAGAGACTTGACTGTGTCTGCACTGTCCTTCTTTTTCACACTCAATGTGGTGTGTGAAACGCACCCCTCCTTTCTGTCCTGTTCCCACCGCCTCCCCGTCTCATCTTGATGGTATTGGAAGCTCTCCTCTAACAGCTGTCTCCTCCTTCACTGTCAAAATTCAGGATTCAAGATACTTTATTGTCATTATACCTCAGTACAACCAAATCTGAGTGCCTGCTCTCTGTCAGCAATGAAACATAAAAAACATAAATAAGACATCAAAAGAGAGGATGAAGGACTAGAAGCATTAGAGAGAGTCACGCCGCTGCATTCACACGCGCCGCCATCATATTTTCCCCTTTGCCCTTTTCCAAACCTGGTGGTTATGTCCAACATCAGTATTTCTAACCATCAGATGCCATTTTTACTTGTTTTAAAGGGAAAATTTGCTAAACACAATTTAGTAAAACTCTGTCTTCTTCTATATGATAATATAAATGAAGAATAAACCAAGAGTAATAAAAGAAAATTTTAACAAATGGGAAACAAATAAAGATTGTATAAAATTATGCTTATCTTTTTGTGTTTTGTTCTTCATCTTTTTATGCTGTCTCCTTATTTCTTTCATTTTGTCAGGTTAAGACCTGTGGCCTAAATTTTTATTTTTATTTTTATGATGATTTTGTAACTCAACTACTTCAAATCTATGGGAGCCCAAAAAGGACATTAAATGAAAAGGTTTTCAGTATAATATAAATTTATATGTTCAAAAAGCTTTAAATAAATTAAATAGAAATGTTACCAAAAGCGATAGTGTTTCTTTTCTGTATTTCTTCTTGGTAATTAAATTTTAATAAATGTTACCTATGCAATTTATTTTAAATGAATATCCATTTTGCCACAAAGGATTCATACAAACATTAAATAACTACATATTTTTTGCTGTGTTTTCTTTAATGTATTTAATTCTATTTTTTTCATAATATAAATACAAAGTGTTTTTAAGTAAATACATGTTTATATAGCGTGTATTATTGAAGTCTAATAAATGTGTTGAATGCATTTACTTCTTCTTAAAACACCTGCTGATATGATAACACTATTATGACTACATATATAGATCTATTGTGTGTTCTTGGAGGCCTTCATAGTTAATTTTAATTCATTTATAATGCTTTTTTGAACACATGTAATGTGTATGATTTGTGATGTACTACATCAACATTTATTTATAATGAATTATAAATTCAAGTGTCTTATAAATGCTTTTGACTAAAACAGAGGCAGACTAATGATGCTTATAATACATTATGACTACCTATGCTTGCCTATACACACATTAAAGGGATAGTTCACCCCAAAATAAAAATTTAGCCACTATCAACTCCCCCCTCATGCTGATGGAAGGTCGGGGGAATTTCTTTAGTCTACAAAACGCTGCTGGAGTTTCACAAGAAAATGCGCTTGCAGGAATCTACCACTTAATTGTACTGAATGGTGACTAGGCTTTAAATGTAAGGAGAAAAAAAAAAGAGCTCATAATAAAACCATAAAATGCCTCCATACTGCTCATCTTAAGTAATCCAAGTGTC
>JAQFJA010000002.1:6411014-6422328 GCA_029874485.1 Naso brachycentron
TTGTTTTAGCTAATCGCTGCTCCGCTTTGTCTCTGACTGATGGCATAAAATCCATTTTTGACATTTCAGAGTTAATTTTGAGTATTTGGCGATAAGAAATAAGATACTAATGTGAATAGATTTTTTTCAACCGCCCCAAAACACAGCCAACATCACAAAAATATTATCGTGATTATTTTATCTGTAAAAATCAATATCTATATTTATCACAGTACATATTTGATAAAGCTGCCAGTTGCCAATGTGTCCTGAAAATGACCAAAAATATCATAAAGAATCCTGAGATTCATTAGTTAAACTTTAGAGTCTTTTTTATTTCATCAGAAAGATACAGTTTAAGTAGACACTGAACCATGCAGACATGACTTGGTTTAGAATGATATTTTGTTATTAAAAAATGTATTGAATAACATCTAAATATAAACATTTAACTTTACAAAAAGGTTTTTTTTGCCTTAACAGAACAATAGAAGTTAGCTTGCCTTGTAACATAATAAAATAATGGTGTATTCAGTGGGTTGGTATAGGATGGTATAGGAAGTGTTGTTGTGTTTGACATAATTTGCTGTTGCTAAATCTGAACTTTGTGGTATTTTAGTACTTCTGTTTAATTGATGTTACGTTACTCTTTTTGTCAAAAATTATATCATCTTTTGTTTTGAGAATAATGAGAGTTCATTTTCAGCACTTTACGGCTTTAACAAGCTCTATGTGTCCATGTTAAACAAAGCAAGTGTGGATGAGCACCGTTGCTGGTGAGTTCAGTAAATAAAAATAAATCCTAAAGTCTGTTTCATTCCCTCCACTGTGGACTCTTCTCTGAACTGCTGTCCACTGTCTGTATGTGAGGAGCTCAGGTCCTGCCTTCATTGTGCTAACAGGCAGCAACGCAGACAAAATAGAAAGCAGAAGCAGAGAAAAAAGTCGCTTTTGGGCCCCTCAGTTTCACTCATTATTTCTCCTCTTTTCCAGAGGAGATTCAGTTCATATTCACCTTCTTGCAAACCTGTGTGCTGCTGTCACGTTTATTCTTACTGTGACATAAATTTTATCGTGATCCCAAATTGAGAAAATTGTATCAAGTTCCCTACATTAGCGTTATGCTAAAAGGGTCGTTTAATGACACATTCAGACCGCCTTACAACCCTGCAGTAATGAACACAATGTACTTATGCGGTCTGACTGCAGCCTAACTAGCTGAGGTAGAGGAGATACTATAAAAAAGGTAATTTTAACACAATGCAAGAGCATCTAGCTCAATGATATAAAGTTTTTAGTGGTTTCATGCTTGCTTTAATAAAAACAGGGCCAATTCAGAATGTTGAAAAGTCTTCGTAGCAGTGAAACCCTTTGAAAGCAGAATTTTGATGGCCCGTAAAGGCTTGCTAACCCTGATTTAAGTTACATTTTTTTCTATTTTAACTTAAGAGTTACTTTTTGCTTAAATTTATATTTCAAATATTCATTGTGTGAATCATGCATTTACCAATGCAGTAAAGCTTATGTGGGCTTGATGAGTAGGCAGTTTTAACAGGAAGTCTCAGGTCCAGTGTTGTCTGTCTGTCCTCTGTAGGCGAGACAGTGTCTCATCCCCCTGTAGTGTTTAGTTTCCGCCCATGTGAGCTACTCAAAGAGCCTTGAAGTTTAAAGTCCTCAAAGCGGAAGTGAGTGAAAGTGGGAGAAAAACAACAAAAAAAAAATCTGGACAAGACTCAAAGAAGACTTTGTGTTTTGGTGATTGGCTCTGCCAAAAAGGGTTTATCTTGGAAGACAGCGAGGGACTGGCTCGAGGGTGAAGGGGAGAGAAGGAGCTTTGGAGGGTTGGGAAGAGATGTGAATTACAGCTACAGAGAGAAAAAAGTCTGCTAAGGTTTGCTGGGGTCCTTCATTGTGGCAACGCCACGGGCCTTTCTCTGGCTCTGCTGCACTCAAGCCACAAAGAGGGGATTTCTTCATTTATTTATTCAATTTCATGCCATGTCGACCCCCAAATGGCCCCATTCCCTCTCTGAAACTGCCCTGTCCCCCTTTGTGGCTGGCCACCCCAACCCCCCCCCCTCAAAAAAAAGACCCTTAATGGACACATTGTTTTTAGCTTGTTGTTGTTTTCTCTTGGATAAGTATGGGTAGAGAGTTTGAGGCTGGTGACCTGAGAACTTGCATAGAAAAGTCCTGGATCTGTGAATCTGTGATTCTGTTTAAGGGTTGTTTCAGTCGGTGTGGGAACTGCAGCGAATTGAAAAGCAGCTCCCAGGGCCTGCTGGAAAAACCTTGACAAGTGTTAGAGCTTGTGCTTGATATACAGGGTCTCTTGTAACACATCTGAATTGAGTGAGATGGCCCAGCATTGTTACTGAATGCTGATGAAGCCATGAGCAATCAGGAAAATATGGACCAGTTTAGTCTGCATTTAAGTCATTTTTTGTCTCATTGTGGAATGATGCTATAATAACAGAAATGTACTCCCAAAGCAGATAAATTTAATTTGGAAAATTGGGATGGTGAAATCTGATTGGCTCACCTATAAACAGAATAATTGAGTTATAAGGTCGCTCTATAAATTGCCTTGTTCCATCAAAGAAATGGTCGTTTAAATGTGCACTCATTACACCATCTTGCTATTGAATTACTTTCTATTAAATCTTTGTTCACTTTATGATCTTACAATTAAAAAATAATCTTATATCTCTTGTGATCAACCAGAAGTTCAGAATCCGTTAGGCTCATCTCAGTGATTCTGTTCCTTTTGTACATGAGTGTTAAATAAATGAATGAATTTGTTTTTGACTTTGGCACATATATAAAACTTGTCAGTGTTTCTTATGAATCCAAATATATTATTGATCTCTAGTAGTCTCTCATCTAGTAAGTAAATAAGCAATATGGAAACTAATGTTTCTAAATTGTGTACACAAATAAGTAAATAAATAAAATCTTTATTAATGGTTATGGGGGCTTAAAATGTGAGAGATGCAGTTTGTATTGAACCCTCATTATTTCTTAGTTGTAATTCAGGGAACTAAAAAGCCACAGATATTTTTGGGAACTTTCCTGCTTGTCTTTCTTTAGAAAATATTAGTAAACCCTTCTGGTCTAATGCAATCTAGTAAAACAAAACCACAGCTTTCAAAATGTCATGATGCCATGTGACCATGTTCTCACATAAATTCACATTCCATTAATCCCTGCTTAATGTGGGTAACCTTTACTTAGGACAACATACAAACTAACATGATCCTCTGTACCTGACTCTAAGTGACCCTTGAGGGAGCATCCCCAGCTGGGAGTGTGTCTGACTGTATGCCTGACTTACACTTATGTCGCAACTTAGCCTAGTTTGAAAACTACGGCATTTTTTACTTCTTGTTTCTCTGATTGTGCCTGTGTAGAGTTTCTTGTGTTAAGAAATTATTTGTAATTCTTGAGTTGTCACGTAAAGAATAGATGCATAATGCTTGATTTAGCTTGTTTCACAGTCAGCTTAATGAGGTGGGTGATTTGTATTTTTTATTTATGTAAACTCTGTGCCAGCTGATTAAAAGTTGTTGTAGACCAAAGTTAAAACCTTGATTTGAAGTATTGAAGCTACTGTTGAGTCATGGTTTGTAGTTGGCTTAGTTACAGTTAGAAAGCTCTGTTTAGAGGCAGACAAGGCAGACGTGAAGGCAGCAGGCTTCCTCCTCGCTGTCCAGTGGAGCGAACACTTAACCCACACCAGCATATGGTCGCTCTGTATTTTCACACTTTACAGTCTGGCCCCTCTTCGCTCTGATAAACCCCAACATTTAGCAAACCCCCAAATCTGACCCAAATTTGGCTGTTGGTCATATGAGTTAATACCTGATGCCATATATGACACAAGACTATTTTGGTGTTCAACAGAGATCTCCCCGCTTGGGGTGGAAGGTGATGATGGATGTGGGGTAAGTATGTTGTTTCAGCCTGCCAAAGACTTTAATGGGTGATAACTGAATGTGTAAATAATGAAGACAGTTGGCTCTGCATTTCTGTCTATTCCATTCAGTCCATGTCAGTAATAGCTCAGCACTAAACAGTAAGGAAGTCTGATTGCCTGAGGCAAATAAAATTCTAAGTCTAGTTTGTAAATCTAGCCACACTTGCTTTTCATGGAAGTTAAAAAATAGATAAATAAGAAGAATTCAACATTGTTTTTTCTGGAGCTATAAATGGAAGGAGCCGAGGAGTGTGCCATCTCGCTTCCTTTTCACGGGAACTCACGAGAAAATGGTTGCAGGTAAAGACGCTTTCAGGCGAACATTTTAGTTATTCTGAACACGGGCGTTTACTTGGACGCCGGTTTAAAAAAACAAACAAACAAAAAAAAACGTGGGCCATAACCGTCATCAAAGTGTTTCAGGTTGTTGCAAGTTTGAGGGCAAAGTGGATAAATTAAATTATTTTTCAAAGACACGCCAAGTTTCCAAAAAATGCTGGTGTCTCATGACGAGAGCAGACTTGTCATCAAATGCTAAAAAAACTGCATAAGGGCAAATTAAATTGACTTTTGCCAAGTAGATTTATAACCTCCTGTCTTGATCAGGCACGAAACAAACAAGAAAAAAAGTTTGAACTTTGAGCACAAATTTTTTTGGGGTAATTTTGAAATCGTTGGTGCCTTAAAGTTAGCTATAGCCTAATCTTAGTACAGTTTAGCTATAATGCTTGAAATTGTGCTTATAAGAGCACAATGTGATTTGTTAAATACAGTTTGGCTGCATGTCAGAACAAAACTGTGCGTCTTTACTGTCAGAAGACAGCGGAGAGAGTGGTCAGTAAGACATGTCTTATAGGCCTACTTTCTTTGCACAAAAGCCACACTTCCTGTCCAGAAGTGACATCTGCAGCTTCTGTGTCTGAAGGCATTGCTTTTTTCTGCAGTTTATTTCCCTTCCCCACTGAGTTAAACCACTGCCTTTTTGCTTGAAGAGAGAAAAGGGTTCTTGTCAGTGATGCTGGTGTCTAAAAGCGTTGGCTTTTGTTCAGTGTGATTGTTCTGTTTTCACTTCCTGTTTGTGTGCCACACAGAAACACACAGAGGCATGCGTGCATACCTCATCTGTTGCAAATTGCGTTGGTTTTTTTTTAACTTGTCTTGTCTGAGTACCAACCCTGGCTGTTTTCTTCAGATAATTTTGAGGAGAGTGATGTGCTTTTACACAAGAGTCCTTTGAAGCTGCAGATAGCCACATGCATTTTGCATCATACACCTAGTACAGAAGTTGTAGTTAGTTTGTAGTTGACAAGAGTGATGAAAGTGCAGACTTTCACCAGACTACAGAGGTAGAATGACGGCATAGTTTAGTCCTACAACGGTAGGCTTTCACATTTGTTGTGGACCTGAAAGCACTTGTGTGTACTACACTTCACTTAAACAAGAGGCTTCACACCCAAATAAAATTAGCAAACTCTGGGGCCACGCAGCCCTGGTTCACTAAAAAAAAAAACTTTTCTTAGTATCAGTGTGAAAACACTCTTGTACAGCAACTTGTGCATCAGGGCAGAAAATGGGTATGGGGTTGTGAAAATGATAACAAAAAGCTAGTGTGTTATACATGCAGCACACAGGCTGGTTTCTGGGGTCATGTAAGATTGTCCTACAGTTTAAATTAGAGTCAGACTTAGTAAATGTCTCACCTCCTGGTATGAAGTTGTACAACTGCTGGGGCCTCTGTCTGTCTGGCCTTTGTAATAAATAACTAGTCTAAACAGTTGTGGTTTTAATCAAATCTTTTTACTCACACACTGTCAGGTCCCTGCCCTTGACAAAAAGAGACCATGCTAGAAAACTTTATGATTGGGTGACATTTTGTTAATACATTGCCATCAGGATGTTAAAATGTGCTGCTTCAGGTACTTATGTTATGAATGGATTTATAGTGTACGTGCCACTTGTGAGTAAGGAGCAAATTATTTGGAACAATTGCTGAGCAATCAGAAGAAATCTGCCAGTTCAGCAGGCCTATTGGAGGATGCAAATTTGAGTATTTGATGTCTATAATATGACTCTCAATTACTTCCCTTGTGGTGGACTTTCCTGGCTTTACCATCTGGGCATACAAGTGGTAGAATTCTGCACAAGTGTTGTATTTGGCAGCTACTTTGTGGTTTATCAAGAAGCCTCACAGTTTTGTTTCTTGCCTCCTGTGAAATTGCTTCATGAGCATTTTCCCCTAACTGCCATCGCTCCTGTGGCAGGAGACCATCATGTGCAATATCTCTGCTGTGCTCCATGTAGCAGCTGAGCCCCCTCTGTGGAGCCACTCTAACTCATTATTATGAGTCCAAGGGTATCAAAAAATGAATTTGTGTCCCACCTGACCAACTATTATTAACACATTGATTGTTGTCATTGCTATTTTTAGGTATCAGAGAGTAATAGGCATTTTAAACACACAAAGTGCTGTGAGCTGCTTGGGGTAATATGTGTAGAAAAAGCCACTGTGTGTATACATTGCTGTTTAAAAGCAGATCCATGATCGATATTTTAAAAGTCCTTAAAAACAAGTGGCCTTAGGCGGTGTGCTTTCAAAGCATAATCGTCTCCTCATTCATTTTCATCAAATTTACAGCCTGTTTGTGTCTAAAGGAGTGGCAGAATTAGAAATCAGACACATCTGTTCATCTAAAACAACCTAGACTGATAATGTCATACATGGAAATGTTATTGATGGATGTCTGATCCTCCACTTAAAGTAATTACACACCCCTGGCTCACCGGTGACGATGTGTTGATGTCACAAAAGAGGCAGAAAGGTCACCTGAGATGGAGATATGACCGTAAACAAGGACCAACAGCCGCATCCTGCAGCCACTCAGTATGTTGATGAAGAAGTAATGAGATCAACAACTGTGTCCAGAGGGAGAGAACACTGTAGAGTAGAGTTACAGTGTTTGCCATATCTACCGTGTTTGTTTTTCATGATTGATTTTTTTCCAATAACAACTGGCTTAGCTACATTCTGTGGAAAAGACTGCTCCTCCGATATTCATCTCACACCTTAATGTTACTGTGTTTGTGTGTGTGTGTGTGTGTGTGTGTGTGTGTGTGTGTGTTTGTTTGTGCAATGCTCTGAGGTATTATCCTTTCCATGCAAATGATGCATGACTTGTTATATGCAGAGGGTCATCTGAGGATGTAGCCCCATCTGCATCTTTTGTGTTATTCAATCCAGAGTGGGGAATATTGAATCACACTGCTAAACTTCTGAAGCCAATCTGGACATTTTAACAAAAGTCACATGGCATTAAACACTGCTAGCCAGCCATTTTGCCGAGTTACAGATTTTGGATATGGAGGAGGTCAAAACAAATGCGATTCCAGACTGTATGTCTGACTTGAATGTTGTCTTGGCAGGAAGTTACTTTGATTGATGGTCATTAAGATCTTTTCAGGGCTCAAGAAATAGCTGAATATTAATACCAGTCCAGACGGCTGTTTGCGCAATTATAATGCTTGGCTTTCTTAACACAATGAACTGCTGTCCATCAGCTATCAACATGCTTCCAATTATACCCATAATACCTTCTTTGGGGCTATTTCCTGTTGTTGATTCTGATCACGCTCTCAAAATATTACAGCCCAGACTGTAAAAATCCTGTTTGCATAAATTCAGATATGCTTGGTGCATGCCCACTTTATACTCTGTTCTTTCGTCCTCTCTTGCTCTTCTCTAACCAGTGTCTCAGTCATGATGGTGGACAGAAAAAGCTTCCAATTTTCTCTTCAAATAAACTTGTGTGCTTTGTGATGGAACAATGAAGACAGCCAACACAACCCTGGGTGAGAATGGTCATGCTGGGGCGAGGACCTTGACTGAAAGAGCCTCTTTGTTGCTCCTTCCCTCATCCTCCCCGCCGATCCCCCAGTCGCCACATCTGTGTGGCACATTTTGTGAGATGAATCCTGCCTGGATGGTAGCAGTCTGAGATGTCAATACAGACTCCAAAGTTTAAGTTCACCTTATTTTCTGCTCCACTGTTGTCACTTTCCCTTATTTGTTCTCAACATTTGCACCCTTTGCTCTCTCCTGCACCCACCCCGCCTTCACCTAGCTCAACACCATCTAAAAGCGACTGAGGAAAAGCCTTGTTTCCTGCCTCTTCTTGTCTTCCCTGCTAGGGAGCAATCTCTCACATGAGTGACTCTTTCAATGTGGACACGGTACAAGATGCCATATGGGAGATTTAATTAGTATATGCCTCAAGCACAATCAGCTCCCTCCCAAAACCAGTCAGGAACATGACGACTACCGCTTCCCTTTAATACTGGTCTTAATTAGCGAGGTCGCAGCTCACTGCTGAGGACCTTTGCTTTCTATTTTGGTACAACTTACGCAAAAGCTAGTAAAGAGAGGAGAAAAACTGGAGACAATCCTCCCCAAGTGTTCGGTCTCTAAGGAAATGATATGATTGCTGCCTGACTGCCTGGTTGGCTGGGTTCTATCTTTAGAGCAAATGTGTGATTACAAGTGTTAGTCTTTCATTATAGGCGAGTGACTTACTGTAAGTAATACATGTAGTAGGCTGATGTTATGTTTGACTGTATAGAGCATGCAAGGGTTTTCTATAAAAGGGCAGCTCATCCAAATTACAATAAAACATTTTCTTACTTGCCTCTAATGATATGTAGCCATGCAAACATTTTGGGTTGCTATTTAGTTTCCAAGTAAATATTTTTGGACTGGATATTGAACCCTTTTTTTAGAATAGCAGCTGAAAATGTATAGCATAAAACAAGCATCAAAAATTGGAAAAATGTAAGATTCCATGGCATCAAATGTTCGGTGACATTCCACACATTTTAATTTTGTTTAATTCTTTGATCGGATGCAATCTCAGTTGGACAACATTTAGAATTTTCATAACTCGTGGACATCCCATCTACATGTTCCATTTAGGCAAAATCTTTTATTCAACACGAATATACTGAGCAGTTGGGAACATTTTGTTAAATGACAAAAGGGTTCAAACATGTATATATTATCCCAAAACAATGTATCTTAAAGGATGTATTTCATTGTTCTAAAATGCAGGTGTTGCGATGGAGTAGATATCTACCACCTTTAAATGATTTACTGCACTACTGAAGATTTAGATTGAAAAATTGCTGCTGAATTTTGTCATTTTCAATGTTGTGAGCTCCAGCAATTTAATTGTCTTCACTTCAAGTTTATTGGGGTTGATGCAGTAAACCCAGAACAGATTAAAACCAAAGCTACAAGACGCCATTGACCGTTAAACATCATTGCCAAACAGTATTTGTAGATCATTCACAGTCATTCATTCATGATCAGGCCCCCCCTAAATGAGTGATCTATTACATCTGTATGTTGTTTGCAGGTCTTTGAGGTCCTTTGAGGTGTATTTTTATGTATTTTTCATTTTATATCTTTGTCTTGGTGTTATTTATTGTGATTTTATTGTCTTGATGCTTGTTCATTGTTGCGTATTGTGCCTTTAAATAGATTTTCTCCTGTTTGTATTTATTTTAACCTGTGCAGCACTCTGACTCTGAGAGGTGCTTCAGACTTTGCTTGCTTGCTATCATTTATCATGTGCTACTTGTTTCATCATTGTGACTTTTAAGTGACAGGTTCTAATCAGCTCAAACAAGAGCAGTATTCTCCAGTAATACCTTCAGAATCATTTTACATTTTATTATTGAACACAGTGTTTATATCCCTGTTTAACACCCCTCATCCATGTGGCACACTCTCAGTTTACAGACTTGAGGCGCTAAAATGCAGACAGACACAACAGCAGGAGCCTGTCAGATGAAGGAGGCTACAGGAGTAGAGTTTTATTTAGCGGTTTGGGGATTTGTATCTCATCTACCCTCTTCTTGTCAAGACAGTATTGTCGTCTGGAGATGAGGCAGACAGTCAGATGGAGGCAGGTAAAGCCTGTCAGACACAGGCGGATAGACGGACAATTGGGGAAGAGAGAATAAAAGAAACTGTTTGCAGATTCACTTCCCCCTCTCTTCCACATTCTTTTTTTCTAAGTCCTTCTGATTGGCATGTGTGGGTACACACACGTACACACACTCAAACAAAGTCAACCTGGCACTAGCCTCTTATGGTCGTCTTAGGTGGAGTGGTGTGTGTAGATGCTGCAATAAACGAAGCAGCTATTTTTGCTGATGTCTTACAGCTAAATGCTCTGCTGCATTAGCTTCCTCTGCAGATCCCTATGGTAAACACTAAGTGTCACAAGATAGTGAGAAAGACATGTCATATCGTGAAAAAGTTTTGTAGTACCTGAGGGATCTGAAACAGCTGTGACACGTCTGTGTCTAACACAAAGAAAGGCAATTTTCTGTTAGTTATGTGAATGTTTATGTGACTTTTTACCGCTCAAAGGCTTGTGTGTTCATTCATCTTGATGTGGCCAGTCTGTATGTGTTGAATACATCTGTTATCTCAAAACATATGCATCTATTTTAAATAATCAGTAGAGGGAACTTGGACTGCCATATCCAGACTACTCGTATGCCAGTAAGATGGTTCATGATTTCAAAACCCTGTCCTGTTATTCCATTGATAGCACGTCAGTCTCTTGAGACATTTAAAACTCACTAAGTTTATCCTCAAAGATGTAAATGCTTATTTTTTTAAACTTCTTTGTTTCTTTTTCCTTTTTAGGCATTTTTGCACAGAATCAGACAAACTGCAGATGACCAACAGTGTCTCTCACCTGAACATGTCAAGGTAGGACTGGCTTTTCAATACTTGTGCAGCCAAAAGACCAAGCTGGTAACTCAGATTGTTAATCACTTTCATTCTCTTTCCTCCGCCCTGCCCCTTCCCCTCTTTACATCCCCTCCATTTACATCATCCCCCCTGTTAATAGATCCTGTTTTCAAATATTGAGGACATCCTGGAATTGCACAAAGAGGTGTTGTCTGCAGTGGAGACCAGTCTGCAGCCTGAACCCAACCCTCAGCATGCACTGGGACACGTGTTCCTCCAGCTTGTAAGTGCATGACACACACAAAACAGCAGACTGTCACACACCTATACAAGCACATGGACACGCATGTGTGAGCGCATGCATGCATGAATTCCTCTTCCATACAAAAACACACACACAAACTCTTTTCATGGGCTACCCGTAACCACAGATGCAGGGAAAGTGTGCAAAGCCTGCTGTGAAAATACCCCTCAGTTCTCTCCTTCTCACATGAAACCCCCCTCCGATCTCTCAACTACCCCATTACACACACACACACACACACACACACACACACACACACACACACACACACACACACACACACACACACACAAACACA
>JAQFJA010000002.1:6430686-6441743 GCA_029874485.1 Naso brachycentron
CTGTATCTCAGACCGACAGTCCAGAGTACGTGCGTGTCTGCACACGTGTTCCAATCTGTCCATCTCCAGTGATGACATTCTCTTTTGTTGTTTGACGATTTCCCTCTCTCCTGTATTCTTTGGGTCCAACTGCTCCGGTCAATTGCAGTGCATTAGATCTGTTAAAGATCTGCTGCCGATGCAACAGATTGTGACTGGATGGAAATGACAACAAGAGTCAGTTAAAATCTTTTTATTGCTGAAAAAGACAAAAAAAAGCATTAGACAGCAACTGAAACAGGGGCAAATGCTCAAAAATGATTTTCAGACAGGTCTGTTGTCTCAGAAAATAAACATTTAAAAAAGGTATGGAAACTTAAAAAGGATTCATTTGCTCTGTAACTGAACCAGTTAGCAAAACACTTTAAACTAAATATTTAATGTGTTGTGATGTATGTCGCTAAGTAATGTTGTTTGGTTTGCGTTCCTTCTTCAGCACTGTATGCTTCTTGGAGGGAAGAAAAGCACAGATATTCCCCTGGAGGGCTATCTCCTCACCCCCATCCAGAGGATCTGCAAGTACCCTCTTCTGTTAAAGGTATGGTACAGCAGCTGCACTTATGTCATGATGTTGTAATTAATAAGGACACCAGCTTTGTTTTGTATATCCACAGCCTTCTCAGATGGTCTAAGAGTAAACCAACATGATAGGTTCATCAAAAACCTCACTATGTGGGTACAGCACATGAATCTGTGTTGATTAATGTCAGTGACTCATTTTACATTACTGGACCAGGCATGTTGGAGAAAAAACTTCATACCCACTGGCCTTTCAAGGCACCCAATCTTCCCCACCCACTAGTATTTTCGACTGTGGGGGTGGCAGTTTGGGGATTCATGTAGAAGAGGTGCTGTTGCTGAAGGTCACAGAGTACTCTACGCCCCTCTAAGACTGATGTGTTTTTTAAATGTGCCCACTTCTAGAAATTCAGCAATATATGTTTTAAATCTCAACCCTTTCACCTCTCCTCATCCCAGGAACTGCTTAAGCGGACCCCAAAGAAACATGCTGACTATCCAGCAGTGGAAGAGGCTCTGCAGGCCATGAAGGCTGTCTGCTCTAACATCAATGAGACCAAGAGGCAGATGGAGAAACTGGAAGCTCTGGAACAGCTGCAGTCCCACATTGAGGGCTGGGAGGTGAGAGCAAGAAGGACGGAGTGAGGAGGAAAATGCAACAACGTTAAGGCTTCATACGACGTTTCTGCAAAAGAAACGAATGTCCTGTCTCATAACCACGATAAAATCTTATTTTAGACATGCCTCAACCACCACAAGTTCAGTTGATCTTAAGAGTTAAGCCCTATTGCATCCAAATCACAACCCTGCGCGCAGGGGCCATGGATGGGGCTTGGGAGCAGAGTGAAGGGTCCACTGCATTTTTCACGCCTCCCTCACTCACCACAACAGAGGCCTTGTCTTAGCTGGCACCAAAGGGACAATCAGCCCTCACAGGGTGCCAAGAGGGATGCCAATGGGCATACCGCCCAATCAGAAGAGACATAGGAAGCAGAGCTCCAGTCTCACATGCACTGGGAGGGTTATACGAGGGGACATTTAAAGTGGGGGGAAAGGAAGAAAACTGAAGGATGGAACCAGAGAGTGGGCCCCACAGGGACATCCCACTATCTGCTTGCTAAAACAGACCCCCTTTTTCTCCCATTCCTTCAGAAAAATTGCACTATTGGTCTGAAAATTGTCCAACACGATAACAACAGAAAGCTTAGGCACCTTGACAGTAAAAAAAAAAACCTACCGAATAATTTCTGGTCCCTTTTGTGATGAATTATCAATTATGTGTGTTTCTTTCTCGAAAATGTTTTCTTGCAGTAGCCACTATGGTTTAACCTTTTCAGAATTTCATTTATCAAGTAAAACCCAAGACCACAGCAGGTAGTGTGGAAGGACCAGAGCAGAGCATCGAGAGAAATTATTCAACAATTTGGTTTTTCAATCAGAATTTAATTTTTTTTCAGCGAAATATCAAAATTTCATCTGTTCCACTTCCTTAAATGTAAAGAAAATAGAAAATTTAATATATTTTAGTTTTGAACTGTAATTTGCATTCTTCTTTATGTTCTGACAGAGAATATGACATTAGTATAGTTGGAAAAAAATTACTAGAGGTAATAATGCAGGATGTATCACTGTGAGTCACTTTTAGATTGATAGTATGGTTATACTGATAGTGTATTGCAGTAACTAAATTGCTTGAGCATAAATCATTTTGAACTAATGATAACAGTTTTTAAACGGCCACTCAGTTACAGCCAAAGTCCTCGTGCGTATTTGATTCATTCTGAGGAAAACCTCAAATGCACCGTGATTGTTGCCTTTCAGAACAGGCAATTTCTCTGTCTCTTCCTCTGAACAACTCAGTTAAAGCTCAGAAAGGCTCTTTAGCCTACACCCCCCCAATTGAGTGCTCAGCTTCACAGCATTTGTCTCGCTCTTCTAGCCTCTTCAGCCACTCTCCAGGCTAATCACCTCCAGCCCTAATGGAAGAGGACGCCAGTAGTGCCGAATCAGACCAGACGCATTACCCTTACTAAGATACACTATACACATGCACACACACGCACACGCACACACACACACACACACACTGCTGCCATATTCTTACACGTACATGTTTACACATACAATAAATGCAGCAAAAACGATAAATGTAGGAAAGTGCACACATGCATGGTAATGCTTACACACCCTGCATGTAAGTGGGAATGCCATCTGAATTCTAATACATTCCTACAAAGACTCATGCCCACCCCCGCCTCAGTTTAGTGCAAGTAACATGAGGTTGAATTGATCGTCTGAAACTCAATCCCCCCCTCAGACCCTGTCGGTATGCATCTTAAGAAAAGCTCTGAGAATCATTTTCTCTCTATGAACTCTATGAACATCCATCATAAATATATACTCATGGGAATCAATTATGGATGCTCGAGAGAGGGTGTGCCCAGTGGGGGGTTTCCACAGGTCTCTGGTGGAGCCATGTCAGAAACATCAAAGACAACAGTGAAGTCCAAATCTGATGTATATGTGTGTGCCTGTGGGGATGTGGTGGGGGATGACGGGTACTTTGTAAGCCCAGGAGGGGTGGAAAGGGTGGAGGGTTTTGGGTTGTCCTGAGTCCACACATGGGTGTATTTAGTTCCAGATGATTTGAAGTGGAGTGATCCGTTTAACAATGAGTAATGCGATCTATTTTAACTCAGTCACTTTATTTTATGTTTTAGTAGTTTTGTTTTGACAGCAACATGTTTACCTACGTCTCCTAGAAGATTATCTAAGTAGATCCTTTAATTTTGTCTTGGTTGTTTGAGCTTTGATAGTAGCAAATAGTTTAAATCCGTCATTGACAGCATGGGCAGGAACATATGAGTGCGTGGTTGCTCATGCCCGTATCGCTATCTGTTTCAGCAGTTTTGTTCCCGAGTTGGAAATGTGAAACCACTGAATTTCCAAAAACTAATGATTCCTAAATTGTAATTGTTCCTGAATTTAAGCCGCTCTCACTTTGTGAAAAGGTTAATTAGACCCCATGCTGCGGTCAATCAACCAGGCGGTTTTTAACAGTTCCAGTTTGACGTCAAGGCCCTCATTAACAAACACTGAAAGGTTCGTAGCCCACTTGTCTAGATATCCGTTTTCTAAATTTAAAGAGAGAAAGAGTAATTTAGTACTCAGACACCTTCATGACATTAATTATCTTTAATGATAAATATAATGTAGACCAGTGGTTCCCAAAGTGAGGGTCGGGACCCTCAGGGGGGTCGTGAGACACAGAGAGGGGGCAACAAGATGACTTCCAAAAAACAATTTTAAAAAAGTATAATTGCATATTAAACCAGTTATTGTATAAATTCTGGTTATATTACTTCTTAAATTACTGTAAGATAATATTATGCCTTTTAGACTGTTGTTCTTTGGTGTTGTATAAATGCCCGTGTAGGCATAATAGTGCGTTTGTGTGGCTGTGCACAATGTTATATGCCACTTTTAGGGTTGATGGGGGTTCCCAGTCTCTGGCTAGGTTATTTTTGCAATCGCGGCCTGAAAAGTTTGGGAACCACTGATGTAGACAATAAAGTACAGAAAATATTGTGAAATGGAAAAACATTTTACAGTGGAAATTGCTTATAGTTATCATGGGTACAATAATCAACTTGCAAATATGATTAAAATGTTAATTATACACATTATGAAGGGATTTTTTTATAGTATTAGTAAGTAGTAGTTTGCCTACTGTGTTAATTCTTTGTAATTTCATTCTTGATGACATGAAAGAAACCTAAAACTGCTATTTCTGTTTATTTATTGTTTTATTTATTCCCACACAGTAACCTGTGTGCTTACAGCTGCTTACAGCTGACTACCTGAGACTCGTGCTGTGTGCTCATCAAAGTCATAGTGTGAAAAAAGAAGTCTCTTCGAAGCCTGTGACAAACTGCAAATAACAAGCTAATGCGATGCCGCAGCAAAGCTTTGTGTTTCTCAGGGTGCCTGTAGTCTACCCAAACAATGAGAAACGGTCACAGCTGCTGAGGACGGAGACAGAGAACGAACGTGCACGGGGAAAGCACCTTTGGTTGAAGCCACCTTCGCCCAATGGATTAAGAGTGCCTGCTAATGTAATGCCCCTGAGTGGGCCGTATGTTGAGGGAAAAGCTCTACTTTATTTCAGAAACAGTTGATAAAATTCACTATAAAGCAAATCTATCTATTGAATTACCTTATAGCCATGCAATAAACATACAAATGCCAATAAATTGGAAATCTGAATGAAATCTCATAAAAAAGAAAATCTGTGGCAGTAATAATCAGCTCACAGTGATTGATTCGATCCGCAACGATATAGTCACTTCACTATAAGCAGTTTCCACTATTTCTGTTAACTCTCACAGTTAAAAGGCCAGTGTTTGTGGTTTAAGCTCATGGTCTCTGCAGTGTTACATACAGAAAAAGTTGTTTTGCTCTCGACAGGTTGTGGTGTATTTGATAGCTGACATAGACGACTCGATCACATCCTGTGATCATGGTGGGCTGCAGAATAACATAATGCGCTGCACTGAATTAGTACAGTGGATTTGTCTTTGCTTTTATATTGCAATTTTAACAAAGCATTTGATCAGATTTTTTGCAGGAAATCAGAAAAAGGTTTAAACACTTCCACCTACAATCTGTGCTGTGGTATTAGTCATGCATCCCCTTCCTTTATGCATGTGCAGCTGTATTTTTTATGTGTATGGATGCAGTCATGTATTTGTGGCTTGTGTGCACATGTGTTTACATCCTGAGAGATTACAAAGGCTTTGTTAAGTCCCACAGGAAACTATATGTAGGGCAAGGTAACAGTTCTGCAGCACTGCCCCACTGCTCCTGTGTTAAGTACTTGTAATCAACCAACACATTACTGCTTTGATTAAACCTCTGCTTCGATAAAACCCTGCAGTAACGTTGAGGGGCTCTCAGGCTACTGTGTGTTAAAAACATGCGGTGCAGAAAAGCAAAGTTCTGGTGCTAGTACTTATTGCAAGTTTAGCACGGCTAACTGTCCTGGCAGTGAACCTAGTGCAGTTTTGCATTGGACATGGGTGGGGGACAGCTGTGTTTACTCCTTCCTATCTTTGACGATGGAATGAAAACAAATTGTTCACAATGTCACTGTTGAATTTCATATTGTTTCGCTGAGGTTGTGAACTCTTCAAGTTTTGATACAGGCAAGAGTGTTTTCTTTGCAACTCCCCAATTTAGACTAAGAGTGCTATCAGAATTTCCATACTGTGTTCAGATAAGGTAAACTGTGGTTGTCGCACATGAGCATTATCTCTCTGGAAAAGCTAAATGGCACAAAAGTAGAATTTTTCAAACTATCTTACTCTTAATGTTATTACATTAATAATGTCCCTTTCAATCTTAATTTCTTCTTCAGGGAACAAACCTGACAGACATTTGTACGGAGTTGCTGCTTCATGGACATCTCCTTAAAATCTCAGCAGGCAACATCCAGGAACGTGTCTTCTTCTTGTTTGACAACCTTCTGGTTTACTGTAAGAGGAAGTCCAGGTGAGAGAGGTCACTTTTTGGATAACTGTACAGTAGCTACCACAACAGCATGTCAATGAAGACAAGAGGAACAAGAAAGCATTCAAAAATCTTTTTTTAATTACCCACGAGTCACAACTGGAAAAAAGCTAGATTTGAGAAAATGTCCACATTCTTGTTTGTGCAGACAAAATTTTCAGTGTGCAGAGGAAACAAAAACAACTACATGTGTCTGCAGCTACCACTGCTGTCTCTGTATGAATGTGCATGTGTTACAGACACAAGTTCTTCTCTTGCAGTGGCATGGGCATCAGCGGATGTTTTCCCTGCCGAGTGTAACCACAGTGTCGTCTCATTTCCTAGGGTTTCTGGAAAGAAGTCCACCAAGAGGACCAAGTCTATCAACGGGCCCCTCTATGTGTTCAGAGGCCGAATCAACACTGAGGTGATGGAGGTGGAAAATGTGGAAGATGGAACAGGTTTGTGTTTGCCCAGCAGTGCTACCGTTGGAGGCTGTCTATATGTCCATTCATGCAACTCTCCAAGAGCATTTGTGTAACTTCGATGATTCTCTCCTAATTTCTGATCTAACTGCATTAATGCTCGAAATTATAATTTTCATCTTGCCTCTGTGCTCATTTCTTGTATCACATATTAGCTCATAAAACTGTACCACTTAAAGACTGGTGGCTGGATATGAATCAGGTACTTGTTGACAGTTAGGGTGGAGTATCATGCTTGCACCTAGTTTCAAACAGGATGTAGCTCGCAACCTCATCCACCACCTTTTGATGTCAGCTATCCAGTAATAGTATGAGGTGTTGATACAAATCTGAAGTGCAAAAGCAACCCAGAGCTAGGTGATAAACTTGATGTGCTTTCTTATTGGCTGAGATGATGTGCCAAAGATCATCTGTGGGCTTCTCCTGATATGATCGGCACTCAGCTCACTTGGATGTTGTGGTTTGTTGCGAGGCGCTGCGCTTGCTACGCTTTGTGTGCTTGTGTAGAAACAGTTTGTCTTCCTCTCACTCACATGTTTCCTCTTTTTTTCTCTCTCTCTTCTCTGCTGGCAGAATATTTTTGCAAGCTCACATGACCTTTTTTTCTGCATGTTGGCTTCTGGCTGTCACATTTAGGCTGCTGAAAGGGAAACCACAAAGAAAAACATGCCTTATTCGCAGAACTCAGGGGTCCCACACTGAAAATGAGAACATGTGTGAACTCCTAGAACACAGATTATCTGATTGCTAAGTGTAAAAAAAAATTACATAGGAGTGGTTTAGGTTCTGATAACAGCAACATTTCTTAAACTGTAACACAATATGCTACAATCTTAAGGTGCTCAGTTCAAGAGGCTGGCCATCAAGGATGTGTTTGACTTATTTTTTGTAAACTGAGTGGAAAGCCCTCACAAAAATTTTAAAATATCCCCCCCCTCACTGACTTATACACCTTTCTGCCTTGATAAATGCCACACCGCATCGCAGAATGTTCTTAGATAAAATTTTACAAGAATCCATCCTTCTCTCCCGGTGGCTGAAAAGAGGCTTGACAGAACAGTATGTATGTCCCAACCCAGTTCCCTGCTCTCCCAGATCAGCAGGAGCTGCTCCCTGTGGGGTCTGAAGTATCCGATCTATTTATATGACCTTTGTGGGTGAGACTAATGCACCCCATTACCAGTGGCCATTCATTATTCAGTAGCTGCTCACCTGCAGCTAAATGGATGATAAAATTAGAAAGGGGTACGGGGAGATTTTGTTGAGTCAGTGGAAAGACAGTCTCTCACTGCTCTCATGGTGCATCATGTTTATCTTTTTTAATAGGCTTGTCAGTCATTGCTCGAGTAGGAAATAGAAACAACTGTAACATTCACGTGTACAAAATCTTTGTAATTTGATATCTGTCATTGCTTCCTTTACCTAGTGCTGAGGTCAGTGTTACATGGTGTTGAAGTGTCTGTGTTTATTGTCTCATTTTCTCAAAATGAAACATGTCCAAAGGGAACGTTAGAGCAAGAGGAGAAAGAAAAACGAGTTTGACAAAAACAGTAAACCAGGCAGATAATTTTCAGCAGTAGCTTTTATTTCAATGAGATGATTTGTTTTAAGTAAATATCTAAACCCTGAAGGCCATTCCAATATTGGTCTGATATAAAAAAAAAACACCCTTTTAATGTTATTCTTAATGACCCTTTTCCCACGTAAAAGTTATTTGATTATTTTGTTCTTACCCTGCAGCGGACTATCACAGCAACAACTACACGGTTACCAACGGCTGGAAGATCCACAACACTGCTAAAAACAAGTGGTTTGTCTGCATGGCCAAAAATGCAGAGGACAAGCAGAAGTGGCTGGACGCCATCTTGAGGGAACGGGAGCAGAGAGAGAGTGAGTAACACTTTTTAAAGGCCAGTTTTTAGGGCACTTCTGGTTTATTAGACTTGACAGTGCAAAACCTAGACTAGATCACTCCGTGGAAAATTTTGTTGTTTTTGTAAACTTGCTCAGAATGACACAGTGCTACCCACCATGTTTCAAAAGCATCCTACAGGTGAAAGTATTTATTTATGTATTTTATACTTGGAGTGCTTGACAAGGTCTCTGTATGAAATAAAATTAATTACCAGTTACTAGGCACAGCAACAATAATAAAGGTTGTAATATTCAGGTTTGTAAAGGTGTCAACTATCTGGTTATTAAAGAGGCTTCGTAGGTGCTGCTGTTGAAATGTAATGTGTTATGAATGAGGACTAAATAGTAGAAACATGTTCAACAGCAACACTTTTCTAAAACAGTTTTAGCAAAAACTAAACATCAACACCTCTTTTAAAAGCAGGCTTTACTGCAGGACTGTTGTATTTAATTGCATTCGTGTTAGCTGTCTGTGCCTAATAAACTGTTCACTGAGGGTAACAGAGGTGCCTGCTACTTTCCTCCCCTATGTTTTATTAGCCACATTATTCACTTTCTTGATTTGCAAGATCTTCATTCTGTATTTTGTCTCCATCTTTTGTGCTGCATGCTCATTGTGGCATTGAGCTGAATTTCCGGAGATTAAATGTCAGTCACATAATTTGGGTGACACTATGATGTGTCTGTCCTCGTTTTCACAGTTTTGCATTCCAGATTTGTAGGTGCAGTTGTGCAGTTGAGAGGCCTTTTCTGCTGCTGTTTGTTGCCCTACATGCTGGTGTCACCTTAGATTCACAAACTATCAAAGCTCCCTCAGCTGGCACACAGTAATGACTGTGGACCTGCTTATGACCTGGATACAGTGTTTGTGTCCCACAGTTATGTCCCACCTTGAACAAGCTGCCTGCCTTTGCTTCGTAAATAGAGGCTTACGTGACATGACGTTCACAGTTGGCCTGGTTGACCTGTGCACCAAGCAGAGGCCGTTCCAACAATCAATGCAACAAAGGTGTTTGACTAATCAAAGGCGTCTATGGGATGCGACTGATTATTCAAAGGCCTCATTCACAAACAAAAGATGTGCTAAAAACAGCATCTTGGTCGAATGCTTAAACAACATTCAGATGTCGAAGAAAGTGAACCTCAATTATTTTATACACGTCTTTGATTTATCAGAATCTATTTTTACCATCAAAAAAGTGATTGTGTCTTGCATAGAATTAAAGACAAAAGTTTTGCAGTTTTTCCTTTTTGCAGCTATATAATGAAGAATTTGACAAGGAGAATAAGCTTTGAATTTATGTGCAGAAAATCAAGCGCATTTCGTCCACTTAGAGATACACTTTACTCCTTAATGGTAAAAAAGCACAAAGCAACGCCTCCACTGGTTTGAGATTAGTAGTGTAAACTGATATTCTTGCTGCTCCTTAAGCTGTTTTCCCTTCATCTCACGACTTCCGTTTTGTGCCTTAAATGTGTTTGCACCTGTTCAGCACCGGCCATCTGTCTGTGTTATGTTGTGTGCATTAGACAGTGTGAAAGGCTTAAACCAGATTTTGGACGGTATACAACAGGTCACCTGATAGCATTGATGGCTCAAAATCAAAATTGGATCTCCAAAGGATTTTTATCATGATTTGACTGAAGCTGAAAGAGTACTTGAAGGTTTAGCTCCATGTTAGCAGAGTACGAATGACAATCTGAACATTTACTCAGATATATATTATTCTTTCTCGTTTTACATTAAATAAGCATTAACGGCAGAGTTTGACGTCATCCGCATCTGATCTTGTGATGAAAGGGTTTCAGTGTACAAATGAGTATGGAGGAGTGTGCTGCAGCTTGTGGTGTTAAATTTCAACCCGGCGGAAATCGACCTGAGGCTAACAGATGCCAGATCAGTCACAGTGCCCAATTTCCACACACTCTCCCTTTCTATTACCCACTCTAAAGTATACTCTGCTCTCAGTGTACTTACCTTTCTCTCAGCCACTTTACTACAGTCTAGACGGCTACATGATAAAATTTAACTGCAATAAATCATGGCAACATTTTTTTTTTCTTTTTCACTTCTCCCCCTCGAAGCATTACTGCTTTTCCTGACACGCTTTCTTTAATGTGGCCTTTTCCATGTGTAGGTCCTGAACTGCCTTAAAAGACTTTCATTGTTCCACAACTGCCAGCTGGAGGTGTTTTGTCTTATCACTGTTTTCATGGTAGTTTAGGGAAAAGCATGGGTCAGATTATGTGATAGGGTATTAGCCAGTGCCAGTGAGCACAGGAAGCTGAGGAGCACCATAAGACAAACTCTGACAGCTGGCCCAGACTCTGAGGGGGCCTCTGCTCTGGACAGGTCCCCGTCCGTTGTTCAATAACACTCATTGTTTAAGTCGACTCCAGCTGCTGTCAAATGTAATATAACCCCACCTCCATCACAGGCTGCCAGTGCCGAACCCCAAAGACTCAATGGGAAAACTAAATGCAACCTTATACATTGTTTGTCTCGTCCCTTTCTCTCCCTAGTAGTAGTCAGACTTCCAACCAACGCTTATC
>JAQFJA010000002.1:6496236-6507217 GCA_029874485.1 Naso brachycentron
TCGATGAAAAGATTGATAGCACTCTCATGTCTGCATTCTATACATGATGCTACAGACTTGAGATGGTTAGCTTATTAGCACTGAGCCATGAAACACAGGGAAACAGCTAGCCTGACTCTGTTCAAAGGTAGAAAACTAACATCTCTAAAGCTCACTGAACACTTTTGTATTGCTTTTTAATCCATACAAAAAAAAGTAGTTAGGCTAATAGAGGTTATGTGTGGGATTAGCCCCTGCTTCCAGTCTTAATGCTACGCTAAGCTAACCAGATGTGAGGTGAAGCTTTATAATTCGTGTAGCCAACAGACACAAAAGTGATACCAATCTTCTCGTTTTACTTTCTCTTATATTAAATGATTTTATCACCTTTTTTTTTTGAGTAGGAAACTGGTGCCTTAATATTTCACTTTTTGTTTCATACGCACATTGCAGTCTGACACTGTAAACACCCTCTTCTTTGTTCTGTCCTGATGAGACCTCATGTGAGCTGGTTGACCATATTGTCCTGCCAGACTCTCTCATAGCCCTGAGCTGCGATGTGTATTCACAGACAGCATGAAGGAGAGGTATAAATGAATCTTTGGAGACATTCCTCTGCTGATGGTGAAGGGAATGATAGGCGAGTAGCTGTAGCAGCTAATTGTTTGACTGCTTCAGGAGGCAGGTTCTGTCTCTCTCCTTTATCAGCCACTGTCCTCATTAGTAGGTACTGATGAGCTTGGCAAGGTCGAGCCGGGGAAGTTGCATTAGGTGATAACTAATTTGACCCGCAGCCAGCCTGCTTCTTTGCCCACTTTTTTTTTTTTTTTTGCTACTACACAAAACCCAACTCCTACATCAGTGTATGATGTTCTGCAGTCTCACTGTGCATCTTTTGGACTTGCAAGGTGAAGCAAACAAGATATCAGTCACCTTGTTCAGGTAGCTTATCAGCAGGATTAATGTTGACTTTTTGTATTTTGATGTGTTACCAAAAAAGTGATGGTCTTCAGATGATAAAACGACAAGTCAATGTGACAAGTCAAAGTGCTGTACATGACAAGATGCGAAGTGTCTGACTTCCTGACTGACTGACCTTAATTTGCTTCACGGCTCTGGTTGAAAAGACAGAAACTAGTGATGGGAATTATGTCTCTGTGGGGAGCTGGATCTTGTGGCTCTGTTCCTTTCGGAGAGCCCTTCAATAGAACGGCTCGTCATCCTTTTTTTGAGTTATTTCTACCCCCACAGTCTGTTTTTAGTGAAGTTTGCTTCCTCCTGTTTCTCGTGTGTCGCTCTTGTGTATATCTCGCTCGTGTGTGTCAGTTGTGTTTCCCTCCAACAAGCATGGCAAGACACTTGAGAGAACCTTCAAGAAGCTCAGTGTAGCCAATAAGAGGCGGAGTAGGGACGGTTTTGCTAAGAAAAGCAAATAATGAAACAGCAAGCAGGATAAACTGCAGGTTTAGTATGTGATGTCATGAGGGAGTCTATTAACTTCAGTGTATTATACTACGAATTGGGAATTAGGCATGAGGCAGTAAAACTTAAGCACAACAATTAAAAGAACAGTGCTCAGCAAGTAAGACTGGGTTCTCTTCATTTTACCAAAGAGCTGTTCAAAGGAATCGAATCGTATGTGAACGTAACAACACTTACAGGAACACCAGGCATCTAAAAATCTTCACAGTAAATGTTTTTGTGGACTTGGGGAAAACGAGTGCTAAGAAATGAAATTAACACTTTGACAAAGTGTGGACATTCATTTGCACCTTCACTCTTGCCAGAGGAGGTGATCATCATGCATCAAGTTGGTGCTAAAAGGAGAAGAAAAGGTATTTTTGTCATCCCTGGCTTACACAGATGATACAGTATGTCAACCACTGGCACAAAAACAACCAGTCAATACCTTTCAACAGCTTCCATTTAAGATTTAGATTTAATAATCCAAAGTAAACCGACAAGCTGCAGACTTAAGGCAGGATGCACTGAAAGCTTTCTTAGAGAATGTAGTGCTCATTTCTCCCAAGCAAGCCTTGATTGCTGTTGCCATCAATGATGTATGAGATGCCAAAAACACACACACATAAAAAATGACCTCTTTTAACCTAATAAAGTAAAATATACAGAACTGGTGTTGCTACAGCCAAGTGTGCGAAGAGCTACTTTACTTTTTGTTGACTTGTCTTTCCAATGATGAAGGGAAATACAGACTATTATGAAGAGTCAATTTATGGACTGTACCAGTACATCTGTGCTGCTTTCTTCCTGATAGGCCGTCTGTCTTGTCTTTTTTGCACTATTGAAGCGACGCAGATGAAGAACTTCACCTTCTTGAGTTCCACTGCCAAGAGTTTGATATCACTTAACAAAGACCGATGCAGCAGAAAAGAGAAAATTGGATGAGTTGCAGTGGAGAGTTGAATAAATTTGCAAAAAATTAAAATAAAATAATAATAATAATTATTATTATTATTATTATTATTAAAGGATAGAGAAGGGGATCCACAGTGGACTGAAGAGGACTATATGAAGCATAATGGAGGGAAAAACTGAGATGAGCTTGCATGTCAGGGTACACTTTTTTTAAATTAGGTGCCATAAATGTTTTGTCAAAATCACTTGAATCAAGCTTAAGTTCATCTACGCACTGACCAAAATCTAATCTTTTTTTCAGCTGCTCAGAAGGTTGTTATAAGAGAGAGTCTTATCTTTAGGCTCTAAAATCAATATTTGGATTCAAAATTATGATTGAATGAACAACCCTCAGTTTGAATAAGCTGACAGTGCATAACATTAAGTCCATGGTAGACATGATGCAGATGATACAATGATTGCTGTGGGACTGTAGAATTTCAGGGCATTCAGTTTGTGTGTGTGTGTGTGTGTATGTGTGTGTCAGAGCTGCTGTTAGCACTTTCCAGGCCCACGGGGAAAGAGTTTGCACAAAGCAATATTTTTTGTATTCATTGTTGTCATTTTTGTTATATGCTAATTATTTTAATTTGGCCTTTAACCTCTGCTCTCATCTGTTGTGTTTCGAGCCTCAGCCAGCAGCACTATGCTTTCAAGCTCTTAACAGCAGACAGAGAGAGAGAGCAAGAGCTCTTTCTCAGGAAGCGCATGATCAAAACAGAACTAAGAGGAGAGTGAATATCCGATTCATATTCAAGAGGGACAGAAACACAACTCCAGATAAAAGCTATCACTGCTCTGCGTCTTCTGTGGTTACACTTACCACTCCATAACGTCTGCTTCTTTTAAGCCAGCTGCTATAATATAATAACAATCACGCAGCATCTCAGTTGTGCCTTTGTCACATGCTGGCCTGTCCTGCTGTATGTAAACTCAGATGTCAGTGTGCCATCTAGGAGTTTCCTTTAACTGAACTCTTCATAGCACAAACGCTAATTTAGTTTAATCTTGATGTTGGTAGTGTGATCTTATCAGTATACAACCTGATCTTGTGCTCAGTCACTTGCTGTTATTGCACATTATCTCTACTCTACTATGATTAATGTTGGTTGCGTCTGCAGCTGTTAAAATCCTGCATTGCCTCAGTATTGGGTTTCATCAGGCACTCTCCATTAGTTCTGCTTTGGATTCCTTCCAGAGGATCTTTTCTAAAGAAAGTCCCCGAGGCCAGGCTCTGCTGTTTCTCTTCCTCTTCCAATCTCATGTTCTCTTCCATCCAATAAAACACTTGTCTAGAGGTGAACGTCTTCACATAGAGTAACTTAAGGTTTCTCACATTAGATTGCAGTATGATTGAATTTAATTTGTTCAATAAATCAGGGTAAGTTTGTGTTCAAATGAACACTCACCTTGTATCATCTGCTTGCCTGCTTCAAGGTCTAACTAACCAATTCACTTATTTACTCATCCTAACAAAACTGCTGCTGCTGCTGCAGTTTGGCTTGTTTCCACTTATAAAGGTGCCACCCAGGAACTGCAGCTCTAATCGTCCATTCAGTCCCCAAATGTGCACACTTAAGCTTTAGGAATTGATTCGCAGATGGCACATTATGCTATCACAGCCATCGCAACAGCTGAACATAAATCCAATGTGGAAATACCTCAAAGGTTTCCTCTCCTAGCTGTGGTAGCTGTAGCCATGCAGCAGGTCATGCTTTTATTTTGATTTTTTAACAAAAGAAGTGTCGACAGAAGTCTGTGGTTTTTCTTCAAATGATCTGGGCAATTGTTTCTTAATGCTGTCAGTACCGGCAATCAGTTTGTCAATCCTTCCTTGTATTGGACCAGGGCTAGGTGAGGAAATATGCTGCTTGGTCTGATCCTTTTTCAGATCAGCACCTGTTCATGTATGACGGCACTATCAGCAAGTTCAGTTTTTCTTGTGTGTGTTTGGATGGTGATTTCAAAATAAGTTTTTCAACTGTGGGAAAATGGCAGAAATATGTCTTGGGTTGTGTTTGCTGGGCAGGTATTTTACCAAATGCACACATGGTAGTTGCCACCTGCTGGACACATTAGATGCACCAAATTTGGTTTTTTTTGTGTGTGTTTTAACTGACAAGCATTAGCAGTAAACTCAGCCCCTCCCTTTCACTGTTGTCACAGATGCTATATCCATGCTTTTCCTCAGTTTGGGGTAATAAATCAAGCTAGCTGAACTTCCTACCTGTATCTAAAACAGGATTTGACAAATTTAACAAATACATTAAAAAGAAACAAACAATGACTGTCTTTGTATGTTTTCCTGTCTCTTTCAGCTTCCTCTTGGTCTTCTCCTGTCTCATTCTGTCAGTGTTTGCCACCATCAGAGAGTTCAGAAATAGCTCAGAGAGTGCCTTGTACATCCTGGTGGGTATCATTTTATCTGTTGTAAAACTACACTCCACATACATCCATGTCACATTACAAACTCACCATCTACATTTCTTCCATAGGAAATTGTGACTATCGTGGTGTTTGGAGTGGAGTACATCGTCAGGATATGGGCTGCCGGCTGCTGCTGTCGATACAGAGGATGGAGAGGGAGGCTAAAATTTGCCAGAAAGCCTTTTTGTGTCATAGGTGAGAAAACAGGGTTGACTTGTGTTTTGCTACCTGTCATTGCTCTCACCTTGATCTCTCAGGAGAGCAGACATTAGTGTTTTCATTATCTTTTTTGGCAGGTTTGAGCGAGGATATGACCATCTTTGTTATACTTACACGATTTTTTAGCATATTCTTTGTATTGAGGTTATGTTCAAGAATGCTTACACTGAATTTATAACTAAAACAGTCTCTAAGACCCGTTGCCCTCAAGCCATTGGATCAACCGTTCAAATGCTTCCAGGCTCCCCTGTCAGTATAATAACTGTATATAATTGTGTTTTGCCCTCCTCCAGACATTATGGTACTGATTGCCTCAGTATCTGTACTGGCGGCCGGATCTCAGGGCAATGTTTTTGCCACCTCGGCCATCAGGAGTCTGAGATTCCTGCAGATCCTTCGCATGCTGCGTATGGACCGCCGCGGAGGCACCTGGAAGCTGCTTGGATCTGTAGTTTATGCCCACAGCAAGGTGACCATTTCATTCAGGTTTTTTTTTGTTTGTTTTTGTTTTGATGAATTATCTTTATCCATGCTTTGAATCAAGGGTACAGTTTTATCAGCCAGTTCTTTATTATGATGTTCAAACCCAAATCTGATTGCAGAAAAGTTTAATTAACTATGCTTAATTTTCTACAGGCAGTAAAGTTAGGGAGTTTGCAACCAAAAAAGACTTGACGTGATAAATAATCTCTCTAACGATCTTTAATAAAAAAGAATAATTTCCTTTACCGCCATATCTTTGATTATCCACTTCCACAGTCTTTTTAGGAGAATGATGTAAGTATAAATAAGTAAATAAATAAATAAAAAAGAGGTTTACCCAGAAAACAAGAGTAAAGTCTCTTCTCAGGATGCATACAACCTCCATAATAAGCTGTATGTCGCCTGAAAGGCCAAGCCCAGGGTACTTGTAGGACTTTGAAAAGTGAGGAGAAAGTGAGGTGGACATGTCACATGCAGCAGCCATCACAGTGAAAATTGTGTCCTTGAGCGGCAAACTTACCAAAAACATATGTTCACTGCTGCCTCTTTGCTTCTCCAAGACCTCTTTATCAAACTAGCATTACGTCATGTGACCACCGTCATCCGTCATCCTCTTTAGCAGCTTTTCTTTCACCCTGGATTCATACTATGACCCAGACAGACTACATACACTTAGATACTTTGCCAACAAGATGATCAGATAAAAATGTAGAATAACAGGTTTTTCGCAAATTTAAATCTAAAAGTCTGAGTCACTAGTATTTAAGTTTAACTCAGAGTAAAACTGAGGATGTAAAGACATCTTTACAGGGTTTTGAATCATCAGAGCTAAAGCTAAAGCTAAAAGAGCTGCAGTCCTTCATTTTCCACTGTGCTACTTTATTTGCACAATATTTCCAGTGATGTCTTTTCCAAGCAATTCTGTAATGGTGAGGAAACATATTTCTCAGTTTATTTTAATGAGCTTTGAAATAGAATTAGTTGCTTGCACTAATAAGCTGTGGAAAATGTGCAGCTGTGTGTCTGCGTGTGTGATGTGGTGAGAAGGAGAGAGGGCGGGTGCGTGGCATGTGTGGAGTCGAGGGAAATAAAGACGTTTATGAAAACTTGGTTTGCCACAGAAGGCATGCAACTCACGTAATCATGTCCAATATTATTACAGAATGGCCATTTTCACCAAATTACAGCAGTTACATCAGCACTTTGCACAGCATCCTAAATGGCACTATATTACTTTAGCTTTCCTGATGCTTATTGTGTTGGTTCTCTCTGTAGGAACTCATCACAGCGTGGTACATAGGCTTTCTGTGTCTCATACTGGCTTCATTCCTGGTCTACTCAGTGGAAAAGGAGTCTAATGAGGAGTTTGAAACGTATGCTGATGCTCTTTGGTGGGGACTGGTAAGACTAAAAACATGAATCCATTCAAAGTTTATAGAATTACCCCAAAACAGCATGTTGTTATGCTGTGATACTTATTTTATTTTCGAAAATATTAACAATTTGTACCATACATTTGAAATACATTCCCAGATCACTCTGACCACCATTGGTTATGGTGATAAGGTTCCCAAAACCTGGAATGGACGCTTGCTGGCAGCCACATTCAGCATGATCGGCGTGGCCTTCTTTGCACTTCCTGCTGTAAGTATAGAGGCCAGTCCAGACAACTTTGAACCCAGTGTTGTTAGCAAAGGAGTAAGCTAAAGTGCTGATGTGTAGGGGCCTCATTTGTGTTAATCATCCATCCATCATGTTGTTAAGTGCTTATTGAATTGAAGTTAATGCTTGAACTTCCTGAGAAACTATAATGTACTCTTCCTTGGATTTTCTTTTGATGAAGTTTTAAGTTTAACAAATGCATTGCCACCCTTTTTTGTTCTGTTTGGTGCCTTTTATGGTAACTATCCATTTTCTTCCTTTTTGTTTTGTTATTTTTCCAATCAGAACATTATGCACATAAAAGACCCACCTTACTGTGAATATTTGGATGAGTAGATGTAAAAACTAACCCTAATTCAATGTAGTTTCTATTATATGATTGTCTCTGCCAGCACATTCATGTTACAAGTACTTATGGAATACACCTAAACCACCTCATGTTTTCAGTTTTTTACTTGAATCCCTTAGCAAAGGAAGTGCTCTGAATAATGTTACATTTGTGGTAGTACTTGTGCTAAAGAAGAACGTTAACCCACAAAATGTCTGCTCTTTGTTTCTGCGTACATTCAGAAAGCCATTTGACCAAGAGTCATTTATGTATTAGTCAGCTGCTGTTCTGACGTTACACCTAACATTTAAAGAGGCTGCAGCACTCAATAGTTAGGTTGGAGCGAGCAGCTGAGACCTGTTCAGTCTGTCAGCAATCATTTGACCCGAAAGTGTCACTACTTATAACAGTAACACATTGACCTCTGACTCATTTTTAAATTACATTGAGGCTTTACAGCATGATAAGTGGAGTGGCACGGTGGCTTAGTGGTTAGTACTGTAGTCTCCTAGCAAGAAGGTCCTGGGTTCAGTTCCTGTCATGGGCAGGGCCTTTCTTTGTGGAGTTTGCATGTTCTCCCCGTGTTCATGTAGGTTTTCTCAGGGTGCTCCAGTTTCCCCCACTGTCAAAAAAACACGCATGCAAGGTGTGTCTCTAGTCAGTACCCTTGACCAAGGTACTGGCTAAGATCTTTATGTGACCAGTAAAGTACCTTTATCTTTATAATACTTCTTATTTAGTATACAACTAAGGAGAAAGATACAAATGCAATGTAAGAGATGGGCAGGTCTGGTATCATTCTGTGGCACTAATGACTGGCCAGCTGTACCTACAAGATATGAATATTACTCTCTGTTATAGCTTCCACATATAATATAGTAATGAAAGAAACTTAAGGTCTTTTTGAAAGAAATGTTGTATTATTATTATTTAAATGCAATCAACTCAAAGCACATCCAAACTGGAGGCGGCAAACAATATAACAACAAAGAAGAGTGATTTAACAGTTTAACAGCACAAACCCCAAGTCCAACAAATCTCACAAGCTCGCCAAGTGAAGAAAAAGTTCCATTCAGGAAAGTAAAGTCTGCAGGTGAGGGAGGCGAGTCACTGCAGTTCACAAGTAAAATGTAAACAGCAAAATCTCACCACTGACGTTCAGCTCAGCTGTCACCTTCTGGAAGCAATCCACAGGGTAATCCAATTAATAATCCAAAGGCAAAATATAATCTTTTAAATAAGCCACTGGGAATCTTCACAGAGCAGACACCAAACAGTCTATCACCATGTGTGTGCACTTTGTTCTCACCTCTAGCATCACTTTCCTCATTTAACACAATGCCCCATCAATAAAATACAATATATATAACACAATGGAGTCCTGTAACGTGCTTATAATATTTGCTGACTATAAGACTTCTTATGTACATTATATTTGTGTATTTGTGTAAGCAGATTAAAAGAAATGTCAGTTTATCCTTTCACACTGCCATACAGAACAGTGGACTCAACAGAAAAGTGAAAACATTTAATAGTAAGGTTTCTGTTGTTGTTGTTTTTTTATATTTCCTCACTTGTCTTTGTGGAAGAGTTATAAAAGGTCCTGCTCTTGTTGCAATCCCAGGCCTAAAGAGGTCAGTAAAGGTCACTGATCACTTTATGGCCTTTACTCTGAATCTGAATCTGTGCAGGGAATTCTGGGTTCAGGCTTTGCCCTCAAAGTCCAAGAGCAACACAGGCAGAAACATTTTGAGAAGAGACGTAATCCTGCAGCGGGCCTTATCCAGGTACATGTCCAAGAAATACTGACATAAAGATTTATCAGAGACAATATCTGTTTTCTCTCTTGACAAAAATTAAAAAGACCTTTTTTTTTTTAACTTCCTCCTTTCAGGGTGCTTGGAGGTTTTATGCTACCAACCTTTCCCGTACAGATCTGCTGTGCACGTGGGATTTTTATGAGCAGACTGTAGCTGTTCCAATGTACCGGTGAGTGTCGGAATAATTCTGTACATCATTCAGCATGTCCAATAAATACAACTGTATTGCGAGATCACATTCTGCCATCTCTCTTAAAACTGGGAAGCTAAGGAGAAAACTGAGCCGACAGAGTATCTTCATCATATTGCATTCCAAACTCTCTTGTTGAATCAGATACTACTGCCTGTTGTGGAGAATAACACGCTGGTGTGACTTTTCACTTTCTGCTTTAATAAGGGTAATTTTACAGTGGATGAAGCTGCTGTTGGCAGTGACACCTGAACTTCTTTGAGATGCTGTTCAAAAGACCAACACTGCCAATGGCTACTTTGTAAAATTACCAACATATATTTCTGTCCAGTATGAATCAGCAAAGAAGCCGCCCTGCTTGAAAATGCAGACTTCTGCTGTGTGTTTGTTCTTTTCGAAATGGCATCATGTTCCATTTAATTTCACTAGTAATCTGAAGTGAAAGGGTGATGACCTGCTGAACAGATAACTGCCAAACTAAATGGAATTAGCCTTAAAATGCCCAACAGCAAGCTTGAACCTTTTAACACTGAGTTGTTGAAACTGTCTTGACAGAATGACAAAATGCCCTTTGTGTTTTTTCCAGACTTATTCCACCTCTGAATCAGCTGGACCTGCTGAGAAATCTAAAGGGCAAGTCATTCAGGTACAACCATGACAGTAAGGGTTACCCAGCTGATGGTGATTTCATGATGAGGAGAATATCATTGTATTCATAATGTGGATTTACTATTCATGTGTAACCAACACCAACTGATACTATTGTATTAAGACAGGTCAAATGATTGTGTAATGCGGATGGGGTTGCCTAGTGACAAACTCACAGAGATGTCTCACCTGACTCTGCCGCCCCCATCAGCTCTCCGGAGCTTCATTGCATCTTTCATTGTTTTGGGTTTCCAGTCTGCATTTTAACTGTAAGGTTAATTCTCAGAGCACCATTTGATGATACAGCAGACAGCTGTTTTTAGCAAAAAATGTGATGATAAACCCACTGTGCACTACCTGCCCAGCACCAAATGAATGACCAGTTTGGACTGGCTGATGAATATGGCTCAGCATCTAGAGCCAAGTACTAAAGTTGGTGGAGACCAAAAACTGAGTGAAAGTTAATTTCAACTTTAAGGTGTGTTCAGACCAAAAGCGATGAACACCACAAGAATACATACAAAATCAATGTAAAGACGCAATGAACACTTCAGGCAACGCGTATCTCGCGACACATGCGATGCTAATCACGCGACAAGGTGTCCATCGCCTCTTCACTTGAAGTTGAAAAGATTGAACTTTTCCGGTGACATCACATGACGTTGTGCCGCCACAGCCAATCAGTGTTAAGTTTCTCCCGACGTCAGTGAAATCCCGATGGCACGAACGTTGCCAGAATTTAACAAACAGACTTTGAATTAGACATAATGGTCAAATCAACTGTTGCTGTGTGTGAATACCTTGGAGCTC
>JAQFJA010000002.1:6626723-6638985 GCA_029874485.1 Naso brachycentron
CCGTGCCATAGAGAAAGGACGGCATAAGAAGTCCTGGCTACCGCCAGAGGAAAAAGTCTGTGGTCACTGGACAACAGGTGAGGTAGAGACAGAGATGCACTTCCTCTTAAAATGTGACAAATATGGCGATGTAAGAACAGCATACCTTCAGAGATTTGATTTGCTGATCCGAGACTTTTCAGTGCTACATGAAAATAACAAACTAAGGATTCTGTTGGGAGAGGGACGTGTGACTGCATGTCACAGAATGAGGGACACGTTATTGAACATGACAAAATATGACATTATTATCTTGACTTATTATCTTGATGTATATGCACACAGGCACACACACAAACACACACACACACACACACACACACAGACACAAACACACACAGCGAACATTGTGTTGTTTTTGATTTAATGTTTTTATTAACACACTACACACTTTTCTTTAATTAGTTTACTAGTTTCTACATTTGACACAATTTGTTTTAATTAATTAATCCTACCATTTTCTTATTATTTATGTATTTTATTTTGCATTATCTGATGAACTGTATTATTATTATTGAGTGAACTATGAAATTACTTTAACAAAAAGTGAATCTTCTGTAAAATGCTTTGGCAACAGCATACCTTTGTTTGTGCCAATAAAGCTCATTGAATTTGAATTCTCACTGTGCAATTTACAAGATCCACACAGCAGAGGCTGGTCTGATCTTATACATCATATATAATGTGCTGGTTCTTAGTCCATCTCTTTTTGTAAACCTTTTTTCTTCATTTTGATCATTTCAGCACATATTTGATACTAAAAAAACTGCTTCTGGTTTAAAAAGGGTGAAAAAAAGAAAAAAAATCTCACGGATGACCATTTCGAAGTAATTATTATCTCCTGCTGCTCTGCAAATCTGTATTTCTTCAATTCTGGGGTGACAATGACTCAAAAATGCGTCTATCTCATGCTGTATCTCTTTGTAATAGTCATCTCTAATCTCCACACTCATTGTCGAGGCCATAAAAGGCTGCGATGAGTTGGTTCTGCTCAGCCTGAAGCATTATCATTATCTCAAAGATAAACAGTGGAAGGCTCTCAGGCAATTGCTACAAATCAGTGCTGGAAAGCCACAGTGCAGCAGCCAAGTCAGACTCCCTGTTCGTCCCATTTACCAGGGGAGGAAGTGGAGATGGACGGAGAAATGAGTACGAGGGAGAGCGTTCTTCACGAGACTGCCTGTGTGTTTGTGCGATGACCGAGAAAATAAATCATCACCAGAGATTGATTTTAATGAGGCGGTTGGTGTTTAGGAGAGTGAAGCTCTGTGTGTTTGTGAGAGGCTAATATATCGCAAGAATAAAGGGAGGAATTAATATGATGACTGTGTGACAGAGAGAGAGAGGGACACAATGTGTGAGGTGGCAGATAGCAGTGGGCGGGTGCTGCAGGGATGCCTGTTATCGTTCCTTTCTTCGAGAAAAGGAATGTGGTAATTACAGCCCAGATAAAAGAGGAGCATAAGATGTGGCATCGTGCTATTCCTGCATAAACTCCCACCATTTAAAGGTTTGTGGATACATACAATATAGGGGGAGCTATATGTGGATGATGCTTGTCTCTAAAAGGCCAAAATGTTTCAGAAAGATGATTTAAAATAAAAATCACGAAGGTTATAAAGTGGTTTTTTGCTGCCGAATCCCATATGACAGTGATACTCTAGGCCAGGTGTATTCAAATGGCAGTCCACGCCACATGTGGCCCAGAAGCAACCCCTGCCAGAAAAAGAAGAGAAAAAAGAAATTCCTACAGACCTTAAATGCAACTCTTTGCCTAAGTCTGGCAACTTTCAGCCCCTGGACTGACAAATTCTTATTTTACTGCCAAATCCAAACGCCAAACCAGTGTGTTTGATTTACAGTGAGTGCGCTGTGGTATTTAAAAGGAAAACGAGGACTAACATAACTTGTTTTTATTTCATTCATTTGCATTGGTTTAAAATTTTTCATTACCTGATGCACACCAGCCAAGGAAAAGCTAAATTTCCTGGTTTTAAAATTTGGCCTAATTGAATTTGTAACTGAATAGCCCTGCTCTAGGCTACGAGTTAAGTTAAAAAAAGTGGTAGGGGAATATTTCTAGTAACAGATTGACAGATTAAAGCACTACAGTATGAACATTTTGTCTCATCAAACAACAGTGTAACTAATAACTTTAAAGATCCACTGATAATGTTTTTGAGTGGGATCAGCAACATCATGAACCAACACTACACCTGCAGGTGTTCGTGACTAAGTAGCTGAGTGGAGCTGCTCCACTGACTGGAAGGTCAACTGCTGATGTTTTCCCATTGCGTCGTTACTCTTTCAAAACGAGTGGGAGCAAAGAGTCGTGAACGACGTCCACAAGAGGCAGAAACGCTGCAAGAGGTCAGTTTTAATGCCAGCAGTAGTGTGGCTGTTCACAGCAGAAGCAAAAGTGCATTTTTCTGGGCCAGTCAATTGACCGTACTCCTCTGCTCTCACATGTAGAGCTGATAGCCTTATGAATTTACAACATCAAGCTGTTAATGTGTTCCCTGTTAAGCAGGATGTCCCTTCTTACTCACCAATGAAGTTAAAAGAATGTTCGCCTTGTGTGATGAGGAGCTTCCCTGCTGCCTGTGAGTCTCTGCTCGTCTCTCTGCTACTCCGCCAACTCTGTCACTTTGACCGTGACACTCACATAACCAGATACATTAACATATACAGTCCATTAATTACATGAATTATTTTGCATAGGCACACTAACCTAATAACCTATAATTGGGAAGCAAGAGAAAGTTTCAGAGCGACACAAAGCAAGTCATTCACTCATTCACATTACAGACACGACCACTGACTGCCGTTACAATAAAGGCACAAATATAGCTCACTGACCTTACACAGTCCAGCCATATGCTAGAAATTCACCTCGTCGTAGTATGAACCCACAAAAAAAAGGGCAGTTTTGTTCCCATGGACGTCAAGTTTCTGTTTGATTTGGTTCCATTCTCTTATTGACCTTGTCACCACAGCAGGCTGCTGTACCGTATTCACTGAAAAAGCTCCAATCAATCCACTGTAGGCTGTGCTGCTTACCCGGCACCACACAAAAACGTCAACAGCAAAAGAACCAATTGCTTTTTTCTGGACTTGTTGGAAACCAAAGCAGAGCAAAAATAAGAATAAAAACTGAACTAACATTTATCATTTAGAAATGTTGCCATAGAAATTTTACATAGTTCAGTGGTTTTAAAGGCTCAAAAATATCTTTAAAATAGGTACAGCACATATTAATGGACATTTACATGTAAACATGTAAGATTATAGCCAGAGGCTAATTTCCATCTATATTCCCTTGGCAGTTTGATGGTGCATAACAAACTTCACAATGACAATTATACACTGACTACACATGAGGAATATTATTAGACATCTTGGTGTTCATCATACGGTTGAAATGAAATGGTAATGCTGGGTTAGGCAACATTTGGAAATCAAACTACTTGTAGCATGCGACCTCTAAAGAAGCAACTCCGCTGCACCCTCTCTCTCTCTTTTTTTTTTTTGCCTGAGCTCGCATTTTATTTTGTTGTCACTCTCTCTTTCAAAGCCAGTTTACACCAAAGAAAGCTGGAGCGGTGTAAACTGGTCCGTCTCAGCTCAACTCAAGCCAGCTGGTGGTGTCGGCTGCAGACATTATTGTCACCAGATGCCAGTTTTAGAACATTAGGCAAGTCATTTGTTTCAACAGCCAACCAACTCACAATGTCACCTGTTGCCAGAGTAGTATAGGAGAGGGAGTGGTGTCAACTCCGTTCACTCCAATGGACCAGATTTTCACGGCAACCTCTGGATTGTGGAGTGTCTGTTCAGTTCCCGGAAGTTAGCATCAACACTAAAGAGTGTAAGTTCATACTATCAACACATCTGAGTCAAATTAACATGTGAATCAAAGTGTATAAGTGGAAAATCATTCACCGAATTTATAGATTTAGGGAACATTAACAGATAGGCTAAGCTAACAACAAATTAGCTTGGTGCTCACCATGGTGCTGGACTAGTTTAAGAAAGTAGTTAAGATGATCGATTTTTTCCCCCGTTTCTTTAAATGGAATAGCTTTATGGATTTTCTTGTAGGATATATTAATGGAACTAAATAAACATGTTGGTACACTACATAAACATTGTAAATCAATGCATTAATTGACTAATAATGAAAAAGATTGTAGTTCTGTCTCTCCGTACAATGCGTTCCTATGGCCCACCAGAGGATTTCCAGTAACTGAAGCTCATCTGCGTAAGTGACGTAACTATAAAGAATTTGGGACTTCCGCTGCCGCCAATCTCTCTCCTACACTGCTCTGCCTGTTGCTAAGAAGCGCAGCACAGAACAGCCAATAGGAACACTGGCTCTCTGAAATGACCCATGATTGGTCGAAAATACAGAGTCAGTCAATACAGAACCAAGGAGAAATGCAGAGGTCTAATGTTCCGTCAGGCCGCTGTGGAATTTTTTCCCAGTGATGCCAAGAATAAAGTGCCCACCCCAGCTGTAACAATATAAAACACCTGAAACAGTATCCACACATCCATAGGAAATGAAAGCTTTAAACAAAACAACAACAAACAAACAAACAAACAAACAAAAACCTCAAGACATGCCAACAGTAAGAAAATAATGAATTATTTATTGATCTAAATGAAATAAAAATATTTTGTTGTTTTTATAGTTTCGGTGAGCAGCATGACTGTCATTACTGCTACCAGATATCCTGCAACTGATGATACATAATTATAAGCTTTTTCGAGGTACGCCACAAAAACATACCACACACACTACTACACAACACAGGTGCTCTGACGCAACACTGGTAGGAGAATCGATTGGTGACAGGTGAACTTAGGCCTTTTTGATACTGTGACAAATGACATCTTTTGTAGAATAAAATACCAAACACATAAATGATTAAAAAGACAACATCACAGAAGACACCTTTTGTTTATATGCTGTTTGTTGGCATAATTGTGATCATTAATCGGAGGCCATGTTTGACCTGTCTGCCACTGCAACAGCACCCAGATCATGGGAGACAAGTTCATAATTAACATATGCTTACTCTTCCTTACTGCATTGTTACGAAATATATGCGGCCAGCTGCATGATCAGGAAGCCAGTCGGCAGCATCAGCCTCTGAATATCAATGCTGCTCAGTGTGGGAGATGGCTGATGGTGAATCGGGTAGTGTGCAGTATCCTCAAGAGCTTTTCAGCTTCTTGAAATGGCTTCATAACAGCTGAAGAAGTGGCTACAGCGCCGTGTGCCTCACCAGTTATTATAATGGTAAGCAAGCTCACGTGCATCCATTGTTACATTCTGAGAAGAGGAAGAGTATATATACCCTACTGTCCCATTACATTTCTGCTAAATAGAACTGTATTTTCATTGGTACAGTGGTATTTGTGTATGTATATGTGTGTGTATATATAATTTAAAGTCACAGTGGCATTATGTGCATACATACTGTAAATAGGACTACTGAGTACCTGTGGAGCCAAAGGATGGATTTTTATTATATCTAGCAATTGGAGGGCAGTTCATTACAGAACACACACACACACACACACACACACACACACACACACACACACACACACAGAGTATATTATATAGGAGAATTCACTTTCCTCTTCCTTCTTCATTGGGAGCATGGGGAGGTCAGAGGTCAGGCTCAGCAGAAACAGGTGGGACTTCATCTTTTTCAAAGACTCTTCAACACAAAAGACACAATCAAATCTGCAGCCACATGCTTACAAAATGGTTTTTCTATGCACTCCTGTTACTAAACATGTCATTCGTTCTTTTTGCTTTAAAATAAAGTTTCTGAGATCCTTGTTGGAAGTAATAAAACAGCATGCAGCTTGTATCACAAGTGTATGGGCTTATCTAAGATTTGTAGGTAGGAGCTGTGTGTGCTCTGGAGTCTTCAACAGTATGGGCTTTGATTTGGCATATGTTGTTATAATTTTCAGACATTTCCCTGTGTGTGAAAAAAAACCCTGCTGTGTTTGCAGCTAATGCAAAAGCAGTCTTTGCAGCGTCTATAGTAATACACATTTACAAATGCAGCTATAGAACTCAGTCACATAAAGCTGAATAATAATTATGTTAATATTGCGGCCTTAAAGAATGATTTTGCATCTGAGCTGAATAGCTCAAAGCAGTGGTTTCCTTCCCTCTCTGGTCGAAAGTTTTAGGTTTGTTTTCTTCAAGTCTCTGTGTGGTCAGTGTGCTCTTTTGCACCTGTAACCACACCTGAACAGTGAAATCACGGTGTCCTCAACCGACTTGGTAAACATATCACCGAAGCAAAATGTTAAATCTGTGAAGTTTAGCAAAAAGACTTTTCAGCAGTAATAAGATACTCTTTGATAGAGGCCTGACAAACAATGTGTTCACAAAACGTTTATAAGTCAGGATTAAGGAACATAAGTACGGCTTCTGCAACCACACAACTGCAAATCCACAAAATACATAGATTGTGAGGGGAAAAAAGACTTAACTTTCAAAAAAAAAGACAGGTCATGCCTTTAGCTTTTTCTAGTGATGTTAACACCTCCTCCATAACTGTCTTGTTAAAGGTTAGCAGTCTTTCTTTTTCACTGAGGTTTTGTAAAAAAACATCAGGAAGTGGATTTATTTAGCATTAAAGAAAATGGCTGAAATCAAATTGAGTATAAAACATTATTCAGCAGTAGTGAGTATGATGTGACTTGTACTGATGAATTCACAGCTGAACATATAAACAACTGATGCAGGCTACAGGTGAATTCACAGGTTGTTTTTGGTTTTTTTTTACCAGGCTCAGCGTTCATGCTAGCTCCACCTCACTTTTTATTTGACCACCTGTTTTATTTGAAAATTTATGATTCTTTCAACTGAATTAATCAGTATTTGCCAACCAATGTGAAGAACTGGAAAAACAGCATAAATGAAAGCTGCTTAACAACACATCCAGCAGATTTATTAGCATATATTACATTTATTCATTAGGTTCTGTTTGGTTTCCTGATTAAATTGTATGTGACTTCTTTGTTGCTTTTTTGCAAAAAATAACTGTGGCAGAATTAAAGTTATTGGCTGCAACTTTTAACTAGTTATGAAACAGTCCCTGTTCTGTATTGATGCCCTCTAAAGATCTGTATAATTAAATTAGACCAACAGCAAGAAAATTAGCTGATTCTAATTGGCTATCTCTGACTGTCTGCTACAGGTCCAAAGCAACGGAAGACAAACAGTATGATTTACGGCACACATAGCAGAAATATGCCTAAACCTAACAATGCCACAATTACATACATTGTCTAACTGCAATGTATCCTGCAGACAGCTGTTTGAAAAACATTAACGAAAGAAAAAGGTTCAGTCGAGCGAGGCGTGTCACAAAAGCGCTGCGTCCTGCTTTCAGTCTTCCAAAACAAATGCACGCTGTAACTGGCAGTTGGATCCAGGGCTTTACGACACCAGACGGTGGTGGTAATACCGCTTTTGTCCAGAGTGGCTGCTAGAATCAACACAAACTCAACGTTCCATCCAGCAGTTTTAAGCTAAACTGTTTCGTAAATTTGCAACCATCAAAACAACATGCTAAAAGAGTCTAAAATATCTATGTTTTATGCATGTATTCATAGAGGTACCATAGAGGTACCAGGTTGAATGATAATTATCTGTGGGTTTATGACAACTGATTTTTTTTACATTGCATTTAATTCGAGCTTTACGGCAATTGTAGTATGTATATGCTTGCAGAATGTGTGTGTGGAATAGCACACAAATGTATTTATGCATCTCCAAAATGTAATAACGTACATGAGCATATCTGAAGTCTTTGTGCAAGAAGTGTAGCACACAATAATACATGTATGCATTCATGTATTTTTTCTGCATGTGTCTGTTTCTGTGCGTGTGTGGACCTTCACCACCCTTGGCTTTGCCAGCTCCTCCACTTGAGCTCTGATTCCCGCTGTTTTGGCCCAAATCCCAGCAGCCGGCCTGCCTCCCTGCAGCGCAGGTCAAACACTGTTTTCCCTCTTAATCAAATGAAAAAGGTTAAAAGGAGAACACGGCTTTCTGAGCCAGAGGGTTCAGCCTGAGCACCAAGGACAAGTCATTTTTTTCCCTGTAATTCAACACAACAAAGGTGCCACCTCTGCACAAAAATTATTACCACATCAACGCTCAACGATTTCTTCCTTACAAAAACACAACAGGAGCACAGAGTTCAGAATAACAATGAAGCCTTTGTAGTACAAAGCAGCATGAGGGGCTTGAAGAGTCTCTTTTTCACAACACGTGTCTAAGAGGGGCTAACTTGATCAATCCTGAGACTGCAGATGACATCTGAATAACAATATTTTAAATAATACATACAGAAATTATTAAAAGTATTGGCTAATAATGATAGTCATTGTAAGAGATCATTTAATTATTGCCTATTTAAACTGCATTTACCTCTGTACTTTTCCTCATAACGTATTTTTACAATGTACAATAGATCTAGGAGCATTACTTCTCTGTGCTGTATTTTTAGAAATGTATTAGCTCTATAACTCCACCATTTCCCCTTCATCACAATTGGAAATAATACAGGCACATAAATTTGGCTTCTCATCCAGCAGGGGCCTTATTTTGCTCTGCAGGACCACATCAGTTGTCTGGCTCAGAGCTATCGCTTGGAACAATAAAAAGAAAATCAGGACTGGAGACGGAGCCCTTTCTTTCTTCTGTGCTGCGCATAAGAAACACACAACCTCTACAATGCAGTAGCATCTCTCCTTTCTTCTTGGAAGCAGTGAGAAGCCTGACTGAAGCACACCTCCCTCAGGTCAGATATAAATGATTGGCATTTTGAACCAGTGGAGACGAGTTAAAATGGGGTTAAAATCTCCATCAGTAACTGATAGTGTTTGCTTGATACTACAATGCAGACCTAAACATCCACCTACAGCAATTGCAATTTAGCTTTATTTCCTGCTGCTGCAACAACTCAGATCATTATAGGGTTTATTCAAATGTCATCTCATAAAATGGCTGAAAAAATCATCCATCTACCGACCATTTTTATATACAGTCTACTCTGAACATAAACCTTTGCTATGCCCATGTAGAATCGTTGCTTTTACATAGCGACACAAACAGTGGACTGCAGTGTATACATATGGAGCTTTCATTCTCAATGAAATGTGTGAGTCATACAGAAAAATCTTCAGAGAGCAAGAAAAAAACATCTGAACATGAGAAAATAAGAACAAGAGTAAGGAGAGAAGAGGGAAGCTGCTGAGTTAGTGCAGGAGCTGACATTTAGAGAGCTAGACAGGCTACAACATCAACGGTCCGGAGGTGAAGAGACACTCTTGGGACAAAAACACACTGCTATAGCTTCCTTTACCTGCAGCCACAGTGTATGCTACACTGTGTGATATATACTGTACTAAATATCACCATGGATTTCAAAGCAGTGACAACAAAGACAAAAAATATCAAAGAGAATTTGTTTCAACTTCAAAGTTTCAGTCATACGTTGACATTTGAATTCTAAATCACTATTTCAGTGCTGCACAGCTGTCATGTTTTTTTGCATGTTTATTTGTTTTCTTTAACACTGTATTTCTGCACCACTGCAGATAAAGAGTAGGCTGTGCTTTTGTTATTTGAAGAACTGAAATTTCCAGTGGTGGCTACATAGGATTATTTCTGACGTGTGTGATCCAATTCCTAATTCTTCGGAGGATATAAAGTAAAGGGACAAAATTTCATTTTCAAAAAATACATTCACAGCGACAAATTCTGCTTCACTTCATATTTGTAGACGTTTAGCCTTTCAAAAACTACATTTTCACGACTTTCAAATAACTGTTTGCTCTGCTTGGCTCACACAAAGGGAGGCAGACACCTGCATTCACAGAAATAAGCCTTTATTCAAATTAAGGATTTTGTTTGATTTTTTTTTAAGTTGATAACGTCATAAAATATAAGGACAGACATGTAAAACTTCAAGCTTCAAATATAAAATAAGGACATTCAGTGCAGCCCTGAAAGCTGCACTAATCAGTGTTTCATTAAAAAGTTATCATTTGAATATGTAGTGTGTAGTTGGCTACTTATAGTACAAAACAATGGAGAGTCATCCTATTCTGCAGTTTACCTCAGCTCTAAAGAGCTTTTCAGGCCATTTTACTGCGTATCTTTGTTTTCTTTTTAATGGTTCCCAAATGCAGCAGGCATCTGTTTTGAGCACAAAAGCTCTAATAAATCCACGCTGTCTGTCTGCTGCTTGGTTCTGGGCAAATTAAGTTATAGCTTGACAATACAGTAGCATCCAGCAGTTTGAGGACCAGATATTTCCCTCATGAGTTGGTGGATATTCTAATTACATTCACCATGTGGCCAGAAACGCGACTCCAAACGAATGCTAATGCAGCTCTGTGTCTGCTGGATGTGTAAACAGGCAGTTGTTTGCTAATCTGCTACCACAACAACTTAAGTTTTCCGTGTGTTACGTTTTCCCCAAGTTGCAGAGGGAATCCAAACATGCAGCTTTATGTGAAAGGAATACCTTTTAGTCAAATTCAGCAAATAAAGCTTTATGAAGCTGTTCTTCCCACCATTTAATAAAGCACTGATGGTGCAGTACCAATGGTACTAATGGAAATGATATTCTGATTTAAACCAAGAAAGAAATTACAGTTGGGTTTAATTGAATGACAGATTGCACGCAGCCACAAGCAGAACTCTGATGTGAACCAACTCCACCGAGCTGGACCTCCCAGGAGTTACACAGAAGGAATGTCTGACACACTTGACCTCTGCAGCACCACATCCATCTTCCTACTGTACTCTACTGTCTCGCTCTCTTCACTCTTTTCCATCCAGACTCACCAGACAGCTCCGCAGAAATAATTAGCAGCTAACGAGTCTCTCACGCTCTAATAATGAGCCTCTGCACAGCTCTGTGGTAAACAGCTGCCATCAGTTACACAGAGAACCTGCTGGAAGTCTTAAACCCATATAAACCCAAAGACAAACCAGCCTGAGCAAGCACAACCCAGCAAATAGTTCTGTCTACCCCAACAACTTTTTCTTTCTTGTTCTGAAGATTCACTAATGAGAAACCGCAAATAAATTAACTGCAGAATGGTGCTGTCTGAATTTGCTGTCTATTGCCTATTCCTAAGTCTACAATACTTCATAACTTTAATCAGCAGTCTCAGCAACAAATAAAAGAAAGTATTTTCACGGCATCATAAATATAAAATAGTTGGAGGTTGGAGAATTAAACTATTGTAGTTTTAAAACACTATAAAAAATCTTTCTAAAAAGAGGCCAGCTTCAGAGTCTTCCCAACACTTGTGGAAAGGCACTTAATTCAAACTATAATGCTGTTTGTCATATATTTAACTTCCTTTACCAAGTGGTGGAGATAATCTGACCAGTTTTGGTGACAAATTTGAAAAGTTTAAGGGAACTATCTGTGTAAATATAGAAAATGTACTATCAGTACTGAAGGATTAACCTTTTCCTGGGCTGGATTGTTTCTGTGTTGAAGCAGGACTGAAACAGTGATAAACTTGTTCCTGTCATCTGTTGTCATAAATCTCTTGCTGTCCGGGCTTCACCATGTAAACCTCTCAGAAAATCTGTCAGAAATCACAGCAAGTAAAAGCGGTATTTCACTGAAAATCCGCTTTTAGAAGTTGTTTCAGAGGACATGCACGGATCATGATGAGGTGTGTAATGATTTTTACAAGCCTCAATGAAAATACCCAGTGGGGTGTGTATGGTCTGTACAGCAGGAGCTGAGCTAACTAGCCATAAAGCAGTGATGGATGATGAAGGTTTAAACAGCCACGTGTAAATGCCACTGTGTTTATGAGCCGTTCCCTGGTGTTCATGAGGGTTTGTAATAGGCACATGACTTGCATACAGAGGCTCTATCTTAATAAAAGATATCAAGGTTATCAAGAACTGGATATTTTCTTTCATTTAGTTATTCAAGATAAAAGCATGAGTTATGCTCAGCCTTAGGAGGCCTATTCATAAACAAATGCAACATCAAATACGTGTAAGAAAATCTCAACTCAAAGGTTTACTTTTGTTTTTCAGGAGTGATACAACAACATGTGAATGTATTGTTTGGTGTCTGCCTGATAGCAACCTGTGATTTATCTGTGTTATGTATTAAGGCCTTGTGAAAGGTGTAAT
>JAQFJA010000002.1:6666118-6677826 GCA_029874485.1 Naso brachycentron
AAACAAGTAAGATAAATCCTATGTAAAGCTGGATGATGCTCTCCCTGAGACAATCATAACAACACCCACAACCAGGCCTGTTTCACAAGTGACAAAGTAAACGTAACGTCTGCCTACAGGGAACATGTGAAACATGGCGTCGGCTTGGCGTTTAATTAAGGAAACAGCAGCCTATTATTTTATTGGTTATTAAATTGGCGGATGGTGGCGTGCTGGCCAATATCTGATGACTAATTTTAAAGCCAATATCAGCCGATACACATAACGTGCCCATAATATTGCGCATCCCTATAGGATTTGGGACAAATAAAGATACATATATTTATGCAAACAAACTCTACATTCGTTGGCCCACCACAGCGACTTTCTCAATTAGCATTCTTAATCCAATCACTAACTTACGTTTGACCATAGTACCTTCAAAATTTAAACTTAAGTTGTCACTTTTGGAGAGAATAATATGCTTATAATGTAAAACATATACAATATATTGTGAAGGCCTTTCTTGTTAAGTTAGATCCATTTATATTCAACTGCCACAAAGAATGGACACATTTGCTTAGATGCATATTGTTACAAAATCTCTGCAGCGATGAAGCAGCTGTTCATATAATTATGTTAGAAAAAGCTAAAGCAATGCTGTTTAGTCAGTAATACTTGGATCTGTGCACGTCAGTTGATCTTCTTTGGTGTGTATATATGTGTGTATATAAATGCAACACTACTGAAAAGCTCATTTGGAGTTTTTCGTGACTGTCGTTCTTCTGTACTCTGTGCTGTGATAATGTATGGAGCCCCACTGTCATGTCTATACACCCCCGTCAGAGCTGAAGTGTCAGTGAGTGGGAGGCGAGGAGCAGACGGGGACATTTGGTGTCTGATTCTGCAGAAAACACGGGTAAACCCCACAAGCTGCTGCTGAATGTTTGCCAGTGATACTGCATTGGCTACTGTTAAATTTTTAATAGCCTAACAGTATGATGTCATTGCCACAGTGCTCCAGTTTGCTTGCTCCTTTTTCCACCCGACTATATTTATCATACAACACACACACACAGAAGGAGAAGAAGGTTTTGTGAAGGAGGCTTAAGCATCGCAGGCTGAGATTGCATCTGTGCCAGTTCTGGGTTTTTACTCATCCGTCCATCCATATTCCTGTCAAATACTGTCATTGTAAGGAGGAGCAGCCATGCCTGAAGCCTTTTAAGGTGCTGCAGCAGCCATAAAGGATTCTGTCTTCAATGAATGGGAAATGATTCACCTGTTGAATTGGAAAAAAGATGGTTTGGATCCAATCTGATAATAGGAGTCAGAATGGGGCTGGTTTCTCTGGTGATAGAGGTCAAAACAGGGTGAAGATGTAACACATATCGGGCCCTGAGTAAAGCCTCACAGGTACAGATATCCCTTTCAGTCTCGTCAGTGAAGGCAAACATACTAGTGCTGTCAATCGATTAAAATATTCAATCACGATTAATCGCATGATTTCCATAGTTTACTCGCGACTAATCACAAATTGATAGCATATCTTTTTTTTTTCTATTCAATGTACCTTGAAGGGATATTTTCCCTTCAAGGTACAAGTTTTTAATACTTCTATCAACATGACAGTGGACAAATATGGTTGCTTTGTGCAAATGTATGTTCATTATTATTGGAGCAATCCAAACAATGAAAAATACTGTAATATATTTTGATCCAACACTCTGTGCTCTGCTATGTTTAGTCTGTTGTGATCAGAGCTCGACTGCTCATGTCTGTTGTTGTCAACAGCCCCTTCAGTCTCGTCTCTGTGTCTCATTGACTGTTCATCAAAAGTGTCATATTAAACACTCACCCTACCTTCGGGAGTCAGATCACACTGTAACAGTGTCCCAGTTGAATACAGACTACAACGTGGTGTTAGAATACGGAGTTATGGGTGATTCGAGTGAGGTACAGTGTGCCAACGGAGCTAGCCTGGAAGCTAACAGCTGACTGCAACCGACCAGCCTGAACATGGAACAGTTAAAGCTGCTGTCATTGCTAATATTTACTGATAACTTTTTAATAGTGTCCCAGTATAAAACAGACTACGACAAATACTGTCAAGAATATATACTTGCTCCTATACTTTAGCTCTCTTGTCTTAAGCTGTGTATCTTGTACTATACATGTCTATGGTGGTGGCTGCGTCGCTTCCTGATTTCCCAAACTACAGGGTGGGCCAAGGATCAGAATGTGCGAATGTTAATCGTGCGTTAAAAAAATCAGCGGTTTTAAAATGAATTTGTGTTGACACGTTATTAATGTGTTAATTTTGACAGCCGTGAAAAATATATTTTTGTCACCTGATGAGTCCATTATATAATGGAAAAAAAGTCTGACTCATGAAAAACGACAACAATAATTGTTGTGACAGAAGATGATAAAAGACTAAAACAGGTCGAAATTCTGTTCTCTAACAGTCTGTAGCAGCACTTCTGTTTCTCATTACAATCTGTTTTCCTTTGTAAAGTCTTAGCATCTCATTGGCCTGATGGCTCATTTACCCTTCACTGATTAATTAAGGCAATTGATTGGCTGGAATCATCGCTTCCCTGGATAACCATGGCCTAATTAGGAGTTAATTGAAAAGTATCAATGACTAAAGCAGCGCCTGAGCAGATGTAGAGTGGAACATTATGAAAATTGAGCAAATCCTAACGGTTTTTCTTTCATTTCTCCTGAATCCTTTTATTTTTTTTCCCCCTCACAGTTCTCTTTTGCAGCTGGTGGAGTGTCAGAGAAGAAAGGGGAAGGAAAATTATGGCCCCCACAAGGCTCTGGTCAAATTTATTCAGCAAATATAAAGGTGTTAAAATGAGTTCATGTGGGTTTATCCTTCTCTACATCCATGACCTCTCGTCACTCCCATCCTGCAAAATTATTATGCCTACAATTCATCTGGCAAACCCACCAGACTTAAAAATCTATACTTCACTATTATGCGCTGTGTTCTAAATGTAGAAATACTTAGCGGGACCACTTAGAATTTTAATTAGGAGTTACAGAACATGAAACTGTTAATGCACTCACATTTGCAAGAGTTTTAAATCTCTTGTTACCTTCCTGTTTTCTTTTATTCTCCCCTTAGGACAAAACAAAATCAAGTGCGTCTGCACACCCTCATTTCCATAGATCCCTCACACCCACTGTTCACACAGGCACATTATTCAGTTTGAAAACAGATCCTGATACATTATTTAATGGGCAAATCTGCCATAAGATGTTAGTGATACGTCTCCAAATGGTAACAAAAGGAGAAATACAAAATATTTGAAACATAAACAGAAACGTTCTTGACCATCAGAGACCAAAGATTACATAGATGGCATTAAAGTAAAATCACATGATGTACAAATATTAATATGCTATAATAGATGATGAGAATCCCAAGAGCGGGAGGGACACTGCTAAATCAACAGAGACCACCAGAAGCGTCCCGGTGGGATTCACATGTCCAGGCTGTCAGAACATCTAACCAGAGTTTTCAAGTCACAAGGAATCACTTACCACAAACCATTCAACACTTCTACATCTCTGCTGGTAAAACCTGAAGACAGAACCCTCTAGAGAGGAAGACTGGAGTCCTACATGACAGCACATGTGACAGCTGTGAGGAACACTTCATGGATGAAACAGCAAGGACGACAAAAAACTGAAAGGACACTGAAAACAGAACATCAGCTGTCTGTGAACACCAGACTGAAGCCGGTCATGGCATCGCCTGGGAAGACGTCAGAGATCATCAACCAAGGGTCAGTGAACAGCCGGAGAACGATGAAGGAGAACATCTGACGCCAAAAACCATCTTTAAAACGAGACAGTATGACCAGCTGTGACCAAAGTTCACTTTATGACAACTGAGCCATCTCCACGACAGCTGAGCAAACTCCATCCACCATAAGGGTGAAACAGGTTGGAAAGCCCACAGGAACATAATACAAGTAAGTGGAGCCTGACTTAAAGGAACAATTTGACTTTTGATAATATGCTTGCTTGCTTTTTACCAAGAGTTGGATTAAAAGGTCAGTGTCTGTCATATTTGTGCTAATTGAAGCTAGAGTCGGGAGATGTTAACCTGGATGGGAGGGATGTCACAGGCTGATTGTAAAGGATGAGTACTAGGCCTGAAATTGGCATATTTTAATGAATAAGTGCTGATCGCTTGTCAATGTAGGGAGTTGAACCCTTACCCTTGTATGTATATCACATCACATATTTTAAGGAGAAGTTTGGTTTTATGATGAATGGTGAAGTCCTGAGAGTTGAAACTCTTTGACATCACTGCTACAGAGGTTTAGGGGCATTTAAGTGCTTCGACAATCCGTCGAAAAAAGGTCATTTTAAAAGACAAGACAATCACTGAATGTGTACTGGTGTCCTTTCATGTACCGACACTAAAACACGAAGTTGAACAACAGCCTTTTACCCAGAAACGACTGTTTCAGCTACTTCAGGAAGCAAACAAACAGCCATTTCCCACTTATTAGCCGCTGTTTAACTTTGTGTTTTAGTGTCGGTACATGGAGGACACCGCTAACCATTCGGCAACTGTAAATGACCTTTTTTTCAACAGATTCTCAGCACTTGACTTCTCCTCTGTTGTTTTCAGCTAGCAGTGACATCATCAAGGAACTCCAGCTTTGGTGCCCGCACCGTGCGTCACGATAATGCTGTAGAACATTGTATATGATCGTAAATATCCTTATTATAAGGTTTAATGTGCAAAAAACCAAATATCTCCTTTGAGCTTATCAACTCCCTAGTTTTTAATTTAGGACATTCTAAATCTGGATCAGAAAGCTCATGAAAACTAAGATATTTCAGATTAAACAACCTACACTTGTTTTTTCAATGTTTAAGATGTATATTTTAAAAACATTTAGGTAAATGTAAGAATCACATTGGACTCAATCGGCAAACACACAGCGGCAGAATGCTCTGATCAGGATCAGAGCCAAAAAATTTGATTGGTCTTGATCCCGCTGGGAACAGCCCAAGAATTACAACTGCAACTTGTTTTTTCACTTCTGTTTTCAAGATATTGAGTAGAAATGCTAAAATATACATTTCATAGTGAGCTTCTGAGGTGCTGGTAGGCAGATTTTTTTTTTTTTAATATATTTGAACAGAGCCAGTCTGTCAGAGTCCACTGCCTCCAGTCTTTATGCTCAGCTGACAGTCTCCTGGCTGAATCTTTATATTTCACAGACAGATTAATGTAGGAGTCGTATCAATCTTATTATCTAACTCTCTGCAAGAAAGCAAATTGGTGTTACCCAGAATTTAAAATTATTCTCTTTGAGCGCTATTTTCCTTTTTTTTTTTGACAAAAAGACATGATGTTTCTGAGCTCTGCTCTCTGTGAATGATACGCTCACTTACTAAACTCCCATTTCTCAAGTTTTCACTGATCAATCACTTTCTGTGGGTCCACACATCATCATTTCTGATGAGATCATTTTTGGACAAGTCAGTGTCTCAATTAAAGGGAATAGGACTCTACTATGTGTCGTAACCTTGCTTTAATGTAACTCAGGTGCGGTTTAGATGTAAATGCTTGCATGGTGCAGCTCAGTGTGTGAAATGCAGACTGAGTCGTGAATTTAAGTGGGGGGGAGTTAAGATTTTGGAAAGCTTCTGATCACAAGGCCCATTTATAGATTTTTAAAGCCTCTTGAGGCAAATTGTAATCTGTGATGCTGGGCCACATAAACAGAAGTATGAAAAGTTATTAATGGATCGACTGTTAGAGCTTCGAGAGCGCTCGCTGGCAATTATCACCTCCACCTCCGCTTATTCTCCCCTTCTCCTTATTTTATTTTTCAACCCACACAAAAATCATGCTGCCGACACAACGTGACACCTGTGGAGATTGGCAGGCCGAGCCAAAGTTATCGAAACAAAGCAGTGTCGGTCTGTATGACACTGTGGGCTATTTACTGAAGCTCCTGATGAGACGGGAGGCAGACTTGAAGAAAGGTTGCTCAGTATGGATTTCATGGGGGATGCTATAAGAGAATATTAACTGTCATCCATCGGCCGGCATCACCTCTGCTCCGTCTGGATGAATCACCCACTTGATCAGGAGGAGAGGATGTCAAGGAGCACAGCTGAAGAGCTGCAGCTCTCAGAGAAAACAAAATCCTGTCAGTCATAAGGGCAGGCTCACCATATCCTACACCAGACTATTACACCACCAGTTATATGAAATAATCCTCACACTTATTATTGTGTAGGGCTACCACAGGAGTATTCAGCCTGACAGTCTGAGCAGCCAAATTTATATCAGACCACAGACCTTGTTGATCTAATAAGATGGATAGACATGCACTGGTTAAATGGCAGGTTGATTTATTCACTGCACAGAGCAGAACTCTTTTTCATTTCATGCCTGGCAGCAAGAAACCAAAAGCTCTCTGTTTACTCGCTAACAATCAGAGAAGACACACATTTGCAATAGTTGGCACATAATCAGCATCAGCCTCTCAGCCTGCGTGCTGCTCTTTGTTTAATTCCTCCTCTGCATGTGAGCAGATGGCATCACCTATGCCATCCTCTCCACAGCCTTTCTGCTGTCCTCTCATTAATGAAAAGAAAATAAATGAGAGGAATGTGAAGCGGATCTCAGCCCTACCGTTCCCAGAGATGTGGTTCTCTATCTCTCCGTGTCCAGCTTGCCTTGTGGAGACACTAAGTTGCATGTAGAGTCCCATGTAATGTAAACTCCCCAGCAGCACCCTGAACGCTCCCATTTCTCTTCTGTGTTATCTGCTCTCCTTTCCCTCTCTTGTCTTCTTCACATCGAGTGGAGCGCACGGGCGGAAAAGATTTGTCTTGTCTTTTCTTCTTTTTAGAGAAAAAAAAATCCGGGTGACTTATTTTGGCGAGGAAAGGAGCGGGGTACCTGTGAGAAATAAAGAAACGAAGAAGTCGCTGCAGCTTCCCCCTGTGCCAGCACGCTGACTGCCGCTCTGCTTCCCTTCAGTCGGCTCTACATGCAGCGGAGGGAGACTTTCCCAAATGGGAAGTGCCGCGGCTCGCATAGGGGAATATCAGTTAAGAGAGGAGTGATATTTAAAAACACACTCAGTAACGGCAAACTTTAATATGTTACATTTTTCGACAAGAAAATGAGATAGCGTTAATAAAACTAACATTTCACGGTTTTGTCATGTATTAGTAGTGTTTAGTAAATAACAGACAAATAAATGGTCGAGCAAACATGGGGACAACATTAGCTAAGCAAAGTAGGCTACTTGCTAGCAGGGTGGGCTGAATGTATGCATGACCTCTATCTGACCACAGCTTATATTCATAGCTACATTATTGTCTTTAATTAATTTTGCATGACATTTCTTGAAGCAAAAATAAATTTAACTCTTATAAAAAAAAGGAAAATTAAGTTGATTTTAGTTCCTGACTGGTAGCATCCCAAAAGGTTGCTTAGGGCATCTGCCAAAATCTGTTTTTCTTGTCTCTCTGCTTTGTTCACTGGTAGAAGCGTGTCAATAGGATTTCATGTTAGAATTGAGATTTTTATTGTTAAAATCTTCATGGACCACAAGAACCCCAAAGGTTTTCATTTTCTATTTGGCTAGCCAATGTTCATGCTCACTTCATGTAGTCATAAATAGGCTATTTTTTTTGTTTCAGTGAAATATGCTACATGTTTTCAGGCTCTTTAAAGGAACCAGCATGTCTGTCAGTTACTTTAGCTTATCTGTAATGATTTTACTAGTCAAAGAGATGCAGCAGCTAACATCCAATGATTTAGCCCAGACATGTCTAAAGCCCGGCCCAGGGGCCAGTCACAGCACAAGGGCAGATTTAATGCAGCACGCAGCTTCTGTATAAAATGTATTATTTATGGCCTGGCAGCACTGTCAAACAGAATTAATAAATTGTTCAGTTTCAAAATGAAATTCCTCTTTTCACCTCATGGTAGCAGCACCACGTAACTTCGTCTGGCTGTATTACCCATGCTGTGACCCCTACCAGCTAATCTCTGCAATGGAGACTGTGGATGAAGAGAGGAAAATAGATGTTGAGGAATGCCGCTTCCAGGATGGAAATTACAATATTTTTTTCACTAAAACCGAAACAGTTCTGTTTGCCTACTTTGCCAAGAGACTGTTGCCATGTATAAGGAATTCAACGTCATTACCAGACAAAACATGCTGATGCATATGACAGGCGGTTCTTTACACGGGCTTGTGAGTCAAATGAAAATACCACCAAAGCAATTAGGAAGTGGCCATGCTAATTGCTAAACATAGCAAACCTTTTACCTTCTATGGTTGAAAAAAAAAAAAAAAATGTCAGGAGGGACCAGTGGCCCTTGGGCATGTTCACGTTATCAAATCTGGCCCTATTTGAAAAAAGTTTACACACCCCTGATTTAGACTTTTGTTGTTGTTGTTGTTTTCTGCCATACCTAGACTACCTGCTGATGAGTATCTTCTGTGCAGACAATTTTGCTTTGGATTTTATTGCCATGCCTCGTAGTTCACCCCTGTTGTATCCAATTTACTGTTCATCACACTGCAGTGACTAGCCTCCCTAGAGTGGGAAGACTGGTTTGAAAGTGGGCCAGAAGTAGCCTGAAATCTTAGATGGAGTGTTTGGACAACAGAGGTAAGAGTCCTTTCACTGTAGTGAGCCTCATTACTGGTTTGGACCTGCAGTGGGAATTTGCCTACAAGACAAATATGAGGGTGAAACAGCAAACTTTAGCTTTGAGTGTGTTGCTGTCCATGGTGCTGAAATACAACCTTAGTGTTAGACAGATATTGATCAGCAGAGAATAAAAAATTCCAATGACAAGCCCATGTTGATATGGGCTGTTGAACTTTATGTAAGTGTTTGTGTAGTCTTCATTGATCTAAAACACTTTTCCATAGCTGAGTATTTTGTCCACCTTGTTGGACATAATGATATACTGTGTGTCCCATTTATTTAAAAGAAACAAGCCAGAGAAAGCCTGATTGTTGTCTTTGCTAACAGGTTTTCTGAATTAAATGCCTCAGAAAATTGCAAAGATTTTTTCTAGGGTCCATTACAACAGCCATACAAATAACATGACCATGACCATGACTGTCACATATGGGATGTTTAGTCACAGAATTGTCAACTTTTTATCATATAATTTTATCATATATTTATGAATAGAAATGGGTTCTTTACAATACAGCCATTGTATTTTCATTAGAATCTGTGACATGTTTTCAGATGAATTATATTAGGCTATGATTGTTATAAACCAACCAACCTCTTCCACCTTTCAGCCAGTATGCATTTTTTGTTTTTTTCTTCCAAACATCATATCACTCTATTTTGTCCCAAATTATTTTGCTCCAGTTGCCTTGTGAAACATGTTCTTTAGAAAAAATGAGAACAGCATTTTTAATTGCATTCTTTCTTGAGGGCTTCCTGTCCCAACTAGTATCATGTCAAATTGTTTACATGCATCAGTTTATCTTGACAGTGTCACATTTTGGTTTAGGCACCAAAATGACTTGATTAGTTTCAGGTAAAAACTGCCATTGGATTTCAATTAAATAGGTTCTTAAAGAAATTAACAATGACCAATGTTTTTATTTTTTTTTAAGTATGGGAACAAACCTTGGTATCCAGTTTGAGAGTCCTGTACTTGACCCATTCATCTGCCCCAACCATCTGCCTGTGCAGAGTGTACTGCTTTGCAAATAGTGCCAGCAGTCTTTTTTTATTCACTCACCTCAGACTTTCAAAAACTGCAGTACACAAACCACACTGCCATCAACTGACTGACAAGTTTATACATTCCTGTGTTGGCTGCCAATGAAAATATCCTCCTTTGTTCCCCCTGTGTGTTTAGGTTATTTTAAAGATGATTGCAGTTTATCCAGTGTCGATATGACGATCAGCTACAGAATTGTACCTCCAGCAACCGAGTTCATACCAAGGCGCATCAGTTGAGGTGAGCTCCATTATGCAATACAAACATGGATGTCCTGCAGATAAATGTAGTGGTTCCCAAAGTGGGGGCTGGGGGGTCGTGAGACACAGAGAGGGGGGCTGTGCAATGCCTTACAAAAAACCCAAATTTAATGAAAAATATTTGTAATTGCATATTTAACCCATTATTGCACAAATTCTCGTTATATTCTTTCTTAAATTGCTTTAAAATAATATTATGGCTGTTAGACTGTTGTTCTGCTGTGTTGTATTGATGCCTGTGTAGACCTAATAGTGCGTTTGTGCAGCTGTGCACATTATACGCCACTTGCAGGGTCGATGGGGGTCCCCAGTCTCTGGCGCCATTATTTTGGGGGTTGCGGGCTGAAAAATTTAGAAACCCCTGTCTTATAGTATAGTGTAGTGTAGTGAAGTAGTTATAATGTTTAACATGGCATGGTGACATTTACTAACATTCATTATCACAGAGTATAAGTGAGGCTGAATGTCAGCAGGACTTTAAGTGTTTAATCATAAAAGCAATGCTTTAGACAAACTTGACCTAAAGATGGAGCTACAGGAAAAGATAAGAATCCAGACAAATGACATAAGAATGACATTGTGTGTAACACATTTCAGCACCATCCATCCAATTTAGCCAATCTTAGATGAAATGAATGAGACTGGCAAATCGAAGTGTCCATGCCTCTAATATTGTGGAAAACAAGAACTGTCTTAGCTCCAGTTCCTAATATCTAGATAAAAACGTAAAGATGTTAATGTTGAGCTTTCATTTCAGGTTCCAGAGGCCTGTTTACGCCGAAGCTTTAAGTTGCAATGCCTCTATTTTTAACACACATTTTCAATCCCTGTTCTTGTTCTCAGTAACAGAATACCTTCTCCTCTCAGTCTCCACTAAGAGATTGAAGCCCAAAAGCACAGCGGTGCACAGTGTTTGCACTCAGTCATTTGGAAAATACAATTATTCTCCTTCCCTTCGGCTGTGAAATTGCTGTACAACCGCTGTTAAACATGGTGCAGTCATAATCACTGATAAGAGATGCATGGGGCCGAGCCCCCTCTGCCAATACAATATGCAAACGACGCCCTGCCGTTCTAACCATCTTGTTACTGAGTGACATTAGAGTTTGTAAAGAGAGCTACTTAGGAAAGGCAACAGATGTGACAGCTGTCAGTGAGCCGTCCCTCGTTCCCTCCCTGCTGCTTCCTGCCAGGATTATGGTCAAGGATCCAGAGAGGGCGTCACGCACTAAACGAGTGATTCGTAATACAGAAACAAACTATAGATGAGACACTAAAACAGATAGATGCTGTGTCTGGTTTTAACATTGCTCATGTAGCTTTTACATGTAAATACCAAAGAAATATATTAAATTTGGCAATTGTTTATTTAACAATTTAGGATTGGTTGCAACATGAATTTGAACTTTCATTGGGCTTGAAAGGAGCAAATGATCAAATTCAAAGACAGAAAAGTCACCATCACCTCTGACTTCTTATACGTCGTATTATCCTTTACTACATTTTGGTGGAAACTTATTTTCATGACTTCAGGTGTGAACGTAAACAGGAGAGTGGGTGAGTAAAGCATTGTGACGATTAAAGGCTGAAAAATAAATCCAGCTAACAAATGTCGCAAAATCAACATAGCTGGTGAGTGCAAATTTTGGCAAAATATGGCTGATAAACTCAATGTAATATACAGAATATAAAAATGGAATATA
>JAQFJA010000002.1:6810396-6822259 GCA_029874485.1 Naso brachycentron
AATATGGTAAAATGCAGATACACTGTATGATCATGTACATATAGAATATCCATCATTTAGAATAGATAACTGAGTTGAGACAGTCTCTGTACAAGTGACATATAAACACAAATACTGAACAGTAAAAAAATTAAAATACTATATCTTAAGAATATGTCTTAGTGCAAAGAAATTATTGTGTTTTATTGAGCTAACACAGGTTAGCTTGTGTTAGTTCAACAAAACACAAGTTAAAGTAGTTTTTTGCTGTTTCTGTTTCTGGGACCACCAACTCTTCATTGTCTTTCAGTGATGACGGAGACCTTGTGGAAGCTCCTGGAAGCGATGCTGTGGCCGTTGCTGTGTGACAAAGTGGCCATCAGCACCTTAGTGCCAGGTGAGGTTGCCATGATGGACACCTTTGTCTCTATTTTGTCACCTGGCTGTAGGAGAACCAGTCTGAGAGAGACAGGAGAGAGGAACTTAATCTTTCTAAATTTCAGCTCCCACACAGAAACAGAATATCACTAGAACTGCCCTGAAATAGTCTGAAGATCTATTGTTTGGCACAAGAGTCTATAATAACATTGTATGATGAATTAAAAGAGCAATTAACATGATATTTTATGTTCCACAGCTGAGAATGGCCATTATTTTTTTCTTTGTGTAGGAGATGAGTGCTGATTAATACCACCAATTATAAAGCAAATCCCCAGCCAGGTACAAAGATTTTTCTGGCTCTCAGATCTCACATTCTGTGCTTTCTCCGGCCAAAAAAATTAAATGCCAAAGCAGTTTTATTGTTCCAGTATTTAACATGATGAATGATCACCTCTTTATTACATGTTTCTGCTGAATCTCTGCTCTAATTACCCTACTTATTCCTCTGGTGTGAAAATGCCAATAACAAGGGCACCATTGCTCAAGGTCATAAGAAGAAAACTAGGAAAGAATGGAGGAGTTATATCTTTTTTTAACCTTATATTAACAAACTGTGCAGTTGACACCATAAAAGAGGAAAAAGAAGAATAAAACAGAGGAAGTGAAACTGCAACATGCAAATATGGATTGATAAAATCTTCTCATTTTGCTGTTTTTTTGCTGGTTAGATGGCGTGATAGTATATCTACACCTTTCCTAGTGACAAATGGAAAAAACAAGGTGGGATTTTGTCACCTGTGCTTTTTAATCTGTATATGGATGACCTTTCTAAAAGGCTCAAAGAGTGTAAGACTGGATGTATGGTGGGAGAAAGTCTTATTAACCATCTACTGTACACTGATGATTTAGTTGTCATGTCTCCCTATTCCACTGGCTTACAGCAGCTGCTTAGTATATGCTCAAGTTGTGGTGTGCAGTATGACATTAAGTTTAACTCTAAAGAGTGTTGTTATGGTTGTCAAAACTAAGGAGGATCGCAAGCTAACATTTTCCTCTTTTTTCCTGGCAGACGAGATGTTAAATGTGGTGGAAAAAGTCAAATATCTTGGTCACGTCATCAGGAATGACCTATGTGATGACGATGTGCAGCATCAGTGTTGTAAATTGTATGCACAAGCCAACATGCTGGCACATAAATTTCATATGTGTACTGACAATGTCAAAACTGCTCTTTTAAAAGCTTACTGTATTCTACTGTAGACTGTCCACCTGTGGTGAAGTTATAGTAAAGCCAAGATTAAGAAGCTACAGGTGGCATATAATGATGCACTTAGAATTCTATTGAAGCTCCCTAGGTGGACAAGCGCAAGTCACTTGTGTGTGTATAGTCGTGTCCCCACCTTGGACGACGAAAGCATTACAATAATCTAAACGAGAGGAAATAAAAGCATGGATAATCATCTCCATCTCAGCCTTGGACACAACAGATCTCAATTTTGCTATATTCCTTCAATGAAAAAAACATGAGCGTGTAAGCTGGGTGACATGGTTATCTAGGGACAGAGACTGGTCAAAGATGACACCCAGATTTCGAATATTATGCTAAGCACAGGCACTTAAAGACCCCATAGACTGCTTGATGATAGGAATTGCATAATTGGGGGTGATGATAAGAGCTACTGTCTATTTTTTATTTAACTGGAGGCAGTTGTCAGTCATCCAGATCTTTATGGCATCCAAACAGTCATTTAAAATAACCAGTTGGTCAATCTCCTCACCTTTAAAAGAACAATACAGCAGAATATCATCAGCATAAAAATGATAAGAGATGCCACTATAACTACTGATAATCTGTCCAAGAGGCAGCATATATAATGAAAATAACATGGGATCCTAAACAGAACTTTGAAGAACACCGCATGACAAAGATGCTGTGTCCGACAAAAACTGACCCACACCAAACAAAAAGCTCCTGTCATTAAGACACGATGAAAACCAATCCAGGGCAGACCCAGAAATTCCCACCAACTGCTATAACCTATTTAACAGAATGCCATGATCAACAGTGTCAATGCTGGCACTAAGGTAGAGTAATACCAACAATGAGCACTAATAGGTACTAGGCAGTCTTCCAGTTTCTGGAGGGATTGGAGAGAGTGTTTATGTTTTTAAGTTTTTTTTTTCCTCTTGTGTTTTGTATTTTATTTCACTGTATTTGTATTGTATACTTTTCTCTGGACCTAAGTGTCTGGAATAAAGTTTGACTGATTGTTTTGTAATGAAAAATGAAGTGATGCTGTATCTCAGAACATGTCTGTATTACAAGAGTGCTTTCCATTATTTGACCATCAGGTGATTGTTGTTTGGTACTGGCAGATAAGGCTCTTTTCTCAACCTTGCATAACATTAATTAATTAATTAATTAATTAATGTTAATTAATTTATTAAAGCATTTATTTTGTGGGTGATTGAAACAAACTTCAACATCATTTAGCACTAAACACACAAGAGCAGCTGGGAGATTAGCAGAGACAAAAAAAGAAAGAAAACAAATACAAACTCTGAGCCTGAACCCGACCATTGAGAATAGTCGATACAGACAAACCTGGCAACCCAAAGAAGACAGATTCACCCTGTTTACCCATTGACTGGTTATGATGTAATCTTGATAAAATCAACAGCCTGAATTAAAACCAGTAAAACAACACATTAAACTTAACTGTGTTGTTATTTAGTTTTTTCTTTTGTCCTTATGTGAGTTTTCTGTGTCTGTCATCAAGTCTTTGTTATTTTAAAAATGATCTTTTGAGGGAGTTGTAGCTCAGAAGCCAGAGCAGGTTGTCTGCTACTGTGAATGTGATGAGCAGGTTTTCACCTTGTACAGAGGCCCCTGCTGTTTTGATGTGTAAATGAGTGAATGCTGACTTGTTGTAAAGCACTTTAAGTGGTATAAAGACTAGAAAAGCCCTGTATAAATGCAGTCTTTTTACAATTTTCATACATACTTTTTTGTTTAGTTTAAGTTAGTTTTTTGTTTGTTCATCTCTCATTAGAGTATGCTATTATTTGGAATTAGCAGGAAAAAAAGAAGGGGGATAATTAGATGAATATATCAGTAAATTTAACCCCTGTGGGTGATGGTGCCATCATCTTCCCATAGTGTCAACATTATGTTCCTAATCCAACAACATACCTAACAGCATTCCCAGACCGCATTCTTGAGACACTTAAATCACAAACCCTCTTTTCTTCCTGGCTTACACAAGGAAACATGCGTGACACCAATGGAATGTGACCCCAGGACAGTTTGTGACTATTTTTACGACACCTCTGTTATCCTTGAGAGCCACGCATGCCAAAAGTATCACTTGAGAATAATGATTTATTGTATGTCCAAGTGTAAACCAACCTACCTGGCCTCTTGTTTGCCCTGTAACAAGCCGTAACCCTCCACAGTCAGTACAGCTCCATTCAGCGTTTTGGTGAACGTGTTGATGAAGGACACGAGGGCTGTGTGCTCCTTCTTCATCTGGACGCTGTCCCCTCCTTCAATCTGTGGGACAAGCCACCGTTACATGATGGGACACAACAAAATTCTCTGTTCAGTCATTGCAGGGAGACCTATTGACCTTAAAAACAAAGCATCCAGACACTGTGTTACTCAGTGTTCCCAGGATCAAAACCAAGCCAGTTGAAGCTTGTTTTTATGCTTCTCACCTTTGAAACAAGCTTCCTGAACACCTGCAGTCTGATAAAACTTTCAGCTAGTTTATCTTATTGTTAATCTGTGCTTGTTTCAGCTCTTTCCCTACTTTGTTTTTTGCCTTTACATGCAATTTCTTTTAATTTTTAATAAGTTATTTGTTGCATTTTGGTTTTTATTGTCTTTTAAATGCAATTATAATGTTTTTTTAATGTTTCTGTATTCTCTAAGCCTCTGTAAAACACTCTGAATTTGCCTTTAGTGCTATATAAATAAAATTGACTTGCCATAGTGTTCTCAGGAGCATAAATGATTTGGTATTTCACATCCAGCTATTGCAAATAAGTTCTTCATTTTTCCATTTCATGCATTTATGTGTGTGACGTATAAATGATTATCATGGCTGAATGTAGAGGCCTAATTAAAATGAAGTCATCTGTTATTCATGTCATTTTCATTTTGTTAAACTACTAGTACATACTGCTTTTCATCACCCAGTAATCGTACATGATAACTGAGCACCGGTCATCTGGATGTCTATTTCCACAAACCAAATAAATGTTTCTGTGAAGACCCCTGAAGACTCAGTGAAAGCTAACAAGGATGTTAATAAAGGATTAATAATATTTTTCTCAATTAGACCCATGATGATCTTCACTGTAACACCGCCACATCAAATACAGTAAGTACAATATAGTGCCAAGACCCCTGATTAAAGCTAAAGAACTTCTAGTTGGGGAAATGATTACAATCACACTTCATGAAACACAACATGAACATCAGATCAGATTAGTAGCATGTTGTCTTTATTGGTCACTATAAAGCACTTATTAATGCCTTCCTATGCATGACTATATTCTACAAGGAAGTTTTTCCCTCAGTATCTCCTAATTACTGCTTATTAGTAAAAACAGGAGGAGCTGCTGTACATGAATTATGATCCACAGACCAATCCTAACCCTTAATAACACTAAGACAAAGAATAAGGCATTAATAAGAGCTTTAAGATGACTAAAGAGGACAATATGCTACTAATATGCATGCTAATAACAAGGAACAAGGAAAGTTCACCCAGGAATGGAAATTTAGTCGCTATTGCCTCGCCCTCATGCTGGTGGAAGGTCAGGTGAAGTTTTTTCATCCACAAAACACGGCTGGAGTTTTCACAGGGAAAAAGTGTTGCAGTAATCTCACAAATAATTGCAGTGATGGGTGATCAACAATAAAATGATTATTAAAAAACAAAAATATAATAAAACTATAAAGTGCCTGCATACTGCTCGTCCAGATAATTCCAAGAGTCCTTAAGCTTCGACATGCCAAGTTGTTTTAAAAAGCCTGACTGACACCATGTTTTTAGCCCTTTTGTTCACTATCACTTGTAGCTCCTACAATGCGAGCCATGTTCACGTGCACACACACCGTCTGAGGCTCCCAAAGCTGCATGAGGAGGGACCAACAAAGGTTTGCCTATCTAAAGGAACAGCTGGAGGGAAAGTCTGGGCAAGTCTGTTGTCTGCTGCTGGCACCAGACTTCTGAGTAGCATGTAAACACAGATCTGCAGATGCCTCGAGTTCTGGGTGGTCTCACCTTGACATCCGCGCGAGCTTCAGATGATGGATGCGAGCGAGCACGTGAACAGAATTTTTGTCTCAGGAGCTACGGGCTACAGTGAACAGTGAGGTTTTTGCAAAGCAACTTAGCATATTGACACTTTGATTACTTTGAATGAGCAATATGAAGTAATTTCATGGTTTTATTATGTTTTTTTTTCACATTTGAAACCTGGTCACCATTTGCTTCCGTTGTTTGGGAGATTACTGCAACGTCTTTTTTTCTGTGAAACTCCAGCAGTATTTTATGAATTAGAAAACTTCAGCTGACATTCCATCGGCATGAGGGTGAATAGATAATGACTGATATTTCATTTTTGAGTTAAACATCCCTTTAATGGTAAATATGTGTACCTTATTATAAGGGGGTGTCACATCATGATATGATTTACTGTGTGTGTAAAGTTCTAAGATTTAGGTCACCAAACTATGCTGCACAGATGCACAGTGGGGGGGATTGGTCTGATATGAGTTACTGTCTTCATTAAAATAATGACTTTGTCTTGTCATGTGCAACTGACGCCCATGAAAGAGATCAAAGTGAACAAAGATGAAGAGGAAAAATAAAAAAGAAGAAAATGCATAATTTATTTGTGGTACTTTGTGAGCAGTGGAGTTGGGATGCTACATGCTGCTGTACCTCGACAGTAATCTGTGGCGAGCTTATGCTGAACTCCTGCGCAGCCAGGACTTGTTCTTGTGTCCTCACATCCTTCATCACCACGGCCACGTTCACAATGTCATCAGCCGTCAGGACCGACTCATACTCAGAGGAAGTGATGGTGTGCTGGAGCTTTACAACTGCAGATAAGATGCAGAAAAAAGATGTGCATATATATTTTACAGTTCTGTAGATGTTTCATTTATTGAATAGTAATATAACTGTGATCAAGAGCAAATTGTACTAAAAATAAACACTTTCTGCTCACATTCACCCGGCTGTATGTTCACTTCTCTCTGGGTTTTCCAGAAGCTCTCCTGTGGGTTGCTGTTATACTTTTTCAGCTGAGCGTCGACATGTTCCATCAGGACCCTTGGGCTGCTTGACCGGTTTGTGACTGTCACACACAAGCTGATGTTCTCACCCGTGGATGGCAGCCCATCTATGTTAAGGGTCACCTCCAAACTGGGTGATGTTTCTTCTGAGGATAAAGGGGGAAGATGTGAACATTGTTTTAAAAGGATACAATGAAGAGTAGGCTGCATACCTTACAGGACAATTACACTTAATGAATTTTCCTGTTTTTTGCTATAATATTTATATGGTATTATCATATGTGTAATATTGACACAATAATAATTTATTTTTAAATATCACAGTTATTGTCAGTACTCTTTATCGCAAACACCTCTATAATATTCAAATATTAGTCACCATAGGGTTATTCAAGAATCTGTACAAGCTGCATGTGTGCAAACTAACTTTTTTACACACACACAAGAAAGATGTGGTTGTAAAAAACTTGCTTTGGTGGAACAAACAAAATTGCATCGACCTGAATGCAAAAAACGCAAAGCTTTGCTTCTCAGGCCATCAGAAGTCAGTGGTGAGAAATCGTGATAATTCTTGAATGTTTTCTATGAACATAGCTTGTGAGGATCATGTGGGGGCTGTACTACACCTGAGGTGGCCTTTCTTTGTATATACAAGAAGCAGTCTGAGGAAGAGCCTTGTGCTCGAAACGTCACATGCTTAATAAATAACATTTTCTATGGGAGCACTTTGGTGTGCGGATCTTCCATTTTTTGTTGAAGTTATTGTTTTGATCCAGCATCCATCCCAGAGGGTTTGGATGTGTTTTTTTTTTCACTGTTTTTAATTCTTGAATGTCAGAAATGCTTAAAACCAAAGTTCCTTATACTGATATCACTGCTACTAATATCAATATATAATATTGTTAAATCGTCATGTAATAATAATAATAATAATAATAAATGTTTATTATTTTATATTTTGCCAGTGGTAATTGAACGTTTGATCACAGTATTAGTACTTTTCAGTTACATATGGTGGCATTGTGAAATTAAAGGTGAAATGGTGACTCAACTTATATACTATAACACCATGTGTAAAAATGAGACTTACCTGCTTGACTCACCATCGGACATGATTGCGTCATCATAGTTGCTGCAAAAGTGACGACTGAGGTGAGATTTTGTCATGATAGAGGCAACATTATCAAATTAAAAAAACAGTTCATCAAGAAGATAGAAGAGAACGTTTTGTTGAGGCAACATGCTGAGAGCTCATTCTTACAATTAAGCTTTTGCACATACAGTGGAGATCTCTTAGAAAGGCACAAACTTTTTCTCATTTTAGAATTATTCAGCGTGTTTGCAGGGAAAAAAGAGCGAGAGGCTCTGTTACACAGTCACAGAATCCTCCACATGTTCATTTTCACTTTTAGTGCAGGTTCAAAAAGGACAGAAAATTTATATCATAAACAAAAACTTTATATCATACATGGAGAACAAAGATAAGTGTTCTCCACAGGGTGACGGGTGTATGCTTTGTTTTACAAACACTGTTTTACCTCTCTGTGGTGAGCTTCCACATGAGCTTGCTCTTTGCATCACTGAAAGGAAAAAAGTTGAGAAAAACTTCATCCACACTGTATGTGGAGAACAAAGAAACAACAAAAGCACCCCACTATCTGACACTTCTCAGTCCACAAAGTGGCTGCTTTATAAAGAAGATACACTGTACTGTATCTAACCTTTTGTTAGGGCTGAATAGCCCTTTGTTGCACAGGTGGATGACTTGGTCCTATTTTTCTTGCTCTTATAAGTCTGTGTTAGATTCTGCGGTCTGTCAGAGCCAATGCTCTTGGTGTAGATGAGCTGTCCCACCCACTCAGAGTCCACTGTCCTGCCGACCACCTGTCCGTTGCACACAATCAGCCGTACAATGTCAGCATCAACAGAGGCGTAGATGAACAAGGAGTCATAAGGGGTGCGGAGGCAACGTCGCTGGATAGCAGTAACTGGGCAAGGGCCACAGCGAAATGTCCCTGCAGAGAGTGAAGTGTACTTATGACTCACAATTAAGACACATTATCCATTTTTTCCCACTTTCCCACTGACATTTAATTTTGATCAGGTTCTTTTGCATTAAAGATTTTCAAAGCTGTCCCCAAATTTTAAAACACAAAATCCTTGAAGTTGAAACCACTGAACACGACACACACAACCTCACATGGGACGAGGACCCACCTGCACTCTTCTCCTGGGGCGTCGGATCCACAACCTGCCAGCCATCGAACCCTGCACCGAGGTCTGGTCTCCTCATCCAGCATTCCACCCACACATGGAAGTTCCTGCAAGAGGACGCACAGGTATGGATTCACACAAACATATATACGCTCAGTAAATAAATAAATGCTTACATCAATAAACACAGACACACACAAAGCAAGAATATACATATGTATATACACTTTGCCGCGGCAACAGCACTGCAAGATAAACACAGGGAAAAGCAGATATATGACCTTGGCTCTGCTCAAGGTTCATATGTTCATATAAGACTGTCTTTAGGTTAATATTAATACAGACAACAGTATATAGAATTGCAACAGAATTTTGCTTTAACATCTTGTCCATACAACAAAAGACAAACTTGATCCATACCAATTTGTGTATTAGCAGGGCTTGTAAGATGGTACTGAAGATGTCGTTGCCGCCCTGGTTCATGTAATTGCAAGACATTTAGATAAACCCAAAACCTATGCAAAAGTCCTCTTCATAGATTTTTGGTCAGCAAATAACACAATACAATCAGACATTCTGGTGGCAAAAATGGCTCAACTAGAGCTGAACCCATATCTGAGTCACTGGTATGCTTCTTTTCTCACTAATAGAGTCAAGATTGTTAAGGTGAACAATACTCTCTCATTTTCCATCACAACCTAGCTGGCGCTCTCCAGGGTTGTGTGAGTTCAGCCACACGTTTTACTCTCTGTACTGACAACTGCCATACAGATTCACCTAACCAATACATTCTAAAAGTGCTTTGATGATACAGCCTTAATATCTCTGCTAACTTACTCAGACAACCCCGAAATGCACCGACATGCTGTGAATAAAGTGGTAAAATGGAGTTACAGTAACGCTCGTCATTAATACTGAGGAAACAGAGGAACTTGTCTTTGGTTCACTACCTGACTCCTACAAAGTTTCTGTTGTTGTCCATGATGAATTCAAGCAGGTAATCTCACACAAACATTGTGGTGTAATGATTAATCATCTGTCATCCTGAAAAGATCACACTGAATTTGTCTGCAGAAAAACTGAATAAAGAATTTATTTTCTCTGTCAGCTTAGGTCTTTGCTTCACCAAATGAAAATCTTCTCAAAGTTTGTGGAAAAACCTTATCATAACAACATACTGAGACTGGCCAACAACATTGCCTGTCTCGGCTGACAATAAAATAAAAATTTACCAGTCAATAAAAAAATCAGTAAACTACTTCTATCATCATATAATCAGTTTAAACATAAAAGACAAATCATCCTGTACAAAAGAAAAGAGCAACTTTTATGGCGGTCAAAGAACAAGAGACACCAACCAAATACTGTCATGTGACAGGCTGAGTTTTTCCCCTCTGCTGGTGTAGTATTCTTCAATTTTCAGCGTGCCGTCGGTGTCGTGGGCCGCATTAAAAACTGTCACCACCCTGGAGGGAATCCCCAGCACTCTCATCACTGGAAAAACAAGTTAATTAACCCTTGACGGAGGACATTGAAATCACTGGCACTTACATTTTTAGTTGTTAATTGTTAAAGCATGCTTTTAAAAAAAACTCAAAGTAAAAATGATGATTATATTTTGAAAGTCAGTTCCAAAATAACAAAACAAAAGAAACCTAAAATAATATCAAGACATTATTCTCTCATCTGTATGCACATTACAGTTTGTGACAGTTTTTCTAAAACATTTGAAGTCTTCATGTTTATTTCCTGCATAGTTTAAACTTTGGAAAGCTCCTCCAGAGTCACAGAGGATATTATACAAGAGTTTATCAGTCTGAGTGGTACCATCTTTTACAATTAAACTGATCTTCATGTGTAAAAATCCTCCTTTAAAGACTTTGACAGCCTCAGGAGCATATACGGCCAGCGTGCTGTTGGAAGATTCAACCTTTAATTTTAATTCAACAAGAGTGGGAACAACTAGACCTGCCCATATGTAGGTACCTATACAGTCCTGTACTTTCTGATTTCATTCCAGTTATAAGGCGGCAATCCTTCAAAAAAAGTGCTCATAAAAGTTACAAAATATGGTGATAAATTAGAAAAAACAACCAGCTGTGATCAGGACCAGCATGAGTGTCCAGAACAGCCTCAGTGCTCTTTGTAACAGACACTCCAAGTCTCAGGAGTTTTGCTGTATGTATGAAAAATTTCAGCCTCAGTCTAAAAGATTTAACCTCATTCATCTCCTTTTGGTTTTCAGCTAAATTGAGATTTGGTGAGGTGGTGAGGATCATAGCATATGATTATTAGAACCAGTCAGTGACCTTTTGTATCCTCTAGTGAATCATCTGCATTGAAGGATAACTTTGCTATTTTGGACCTGAGACCGTATTTGCGTGGTGTTTCCTATGGACCTGGAACATACAGACAAAATTAAACTGATAGGTCCAGTATTGAGCCACTGGCGCTGGAAGAAGGGGGGACAAGGGGCAATTGGCCCCCCCAACTTTTTCTCTTCTCCCACATTCTTCTTGTGATGCAAAACACCATATGCCCTCATTTGCCCCATTATTGCAACACTTACAATGAAAGAATGTTTCGCTTGTTTCCAGCAAGCATGTAGAAAAAACCATTAGAATATCAATAACAGTGTAAAAGACTTAAACTTATGGTGCAAGGAGGTCTTACCACAATAATAGCCATTTTTTATGGAAATAAATGTGAATAACATCGACACTAGTGACTCCATATAACACGTATCAGCAGTGGTTATTCATTTAAACACAGTTTCCATGAACTTATGGACTCAAACACATCGGCTCAAGGCATGCTGGGATATACTCCACCCACCTATCCCACCAAATGCCAATGGCCCTGATTCCACCTGTCCCATCTGATCCCCTCTGCTCTCAGTGACTCATTCATTCTTTTTCACTCCAGAGATTTCCCTCTGTCCTTTCCCCTTCACACTCAGACATTTATTTTCCCTTC
>JAQFJA010000002.1:6961209-6981850 GCA_029874485.1 Naso brachycentron
CCGATCTATAAACAATACTGGACAAGTCAAACAGTGACACTAGAAATTATTATTATTATTATTTACAGTATTCAATCAAAATGAAAGCATTCATAACCAAAGTGGTCTTAATCATGGGGAAGCTCAGTAAGTCATTCAAAATATGACAAGAGAGGTTGCCAGGTAACGTAAATGTTTTGGGCTGAACCAAGAATGGCAACTTTAATTTTTTCTATTTTAAGGAACCTCATCATGTCCTCTAACAGAGATGATGTTGAAGGGGGTGCAGAGGTTTTTCAAAGAACTAATATCCTCCTGCGAGCAAGAAGGGAACTGAAAGCAATGATATTGAGCAGCTTTGATATAAAATTTTTTACTGAGTTTGGGACTCCAAATATTGCTATACCTGCATCTGGCAGGACCTCCATCCCTGTAATTTCAGAAGTTATTTAAAAAATGAAGACTAGAAACTCAATTTGTGGATGCTTTTGCTTAGACAATGTTAATATTTTGTGCCTACGGCTGAACTGGTATTGTGCGGATAAGTGTCGTGTTTCTTTAACTCTCTTCCAAAACAAATGTTCACACTAGAGATCTTTCTAGAGATATCTCACAAGATCCTTATGGCAGTAAGGGGAACCATTTTATTTGTCCACAGGACAAAATCAACACAAAATCAAAGTTCTTTGGAGGCAGCTTTACATCTAAGTTGACTCTACTTTTTTTAGCCTTATTGTCCTTTTGTATTGCGCTGCATAGGCTGCATAGTGAAAGACACTGATTTGTGGGCCAACAGACGTGCAAGGAGCAGGTGGATGCTGTTGCACTGCAGTCCTGGTCCCCACCCCCTCAGCCTCCGCTGTTTAATGACTGTGGCACAGCCCTCCACTGTGGCTTCGCCCCACCCTTCATGCCTTTCTGAGCGTTTGAAATGTGCCAGCCAGATGTTCAGGGCTTACACCTGTAGGAGACACAGTCTTTGACATGGTCTCTGTGGATCTATGATGAACACTCACACGCCTATACGCACATATGCATGGATATCCATGCACGTTTCCAGATGTACGTATGTCCACGTGCCTGGCAGAAGTGCATGCTCACCGATGAGAAAAGTTGCATCAGCAGCCAGCATGTAGATGCACACACAAACTGCTCTATCCTTAACCCCTGATCACCGTTCTCTCTCCAACAGCTTGGCATCAATTTCAGGATGCAGGTGGGGTAGCAGGGCATCTAGTTTATGCCACCATGGTGCTACCACCTCCCTCCTATGTCTCGGCCTCCCTCTGCCACCCTTTCTCTTTCGATATTGTGTGCCATTTTGCTTTAGCGTTTTGTGACTGGAGACTTTCTGTCTGGCTGGTGAAAGCTAATGGAGAAGGGTGAGTGTATAGAGAGGCTATGGGAGAGATGGTCTTCCTTTCTCACACACTGCTGTCAGAAAGCATACGGGCCTGATTAACGACAGCAGCCACAATAGCTCTTTATGCATTCTCTCCTCACTGCTGGGCTGCTGCCAACTCACCCTCAGGGAGGGAGAGGTATACATGGTGTGAGGAGTGTGTGTGTGTGTGTGTGTGTGTGCTGGGCCGTATGTGCAGGAGCAAAGTTAATCATGTCATTCCCGGAGAATTTAGATAAGCACACAAGTTATCCCATGCAAAGATGTGGCTTATAAGATATGCGTGTGTTATTGCAAGGTCTCTTTATTTTTGTGTGGTTGGGGGGCGCGTGTGCATGTGTGTGTGTGTTTGTGTGTGTGCACGTGCGTGTGTGTAGACAAAAGGAAAGTTAGAGTATGTATGGATTCCTGTGTGAGTAAAGGACAGCCAGAGGCAGAGAAAGATTGTTTCATTCGTGCGTTTGTGTGTGTATTGGCAGTGATCATTCTCTCAAAGCACATTCCACCGCAGACCACAAAATCCCTCCTTGTCCTTTCTCTAGCCGTCCTCACTCTTTCTTGTTTATTCTTATCTCTCCCTCCATCTTTCTCTTTCATCCCACCTCAAACCCTCAGCATCTTTCTTCTCTCCCCTCCCTCCCTTCTATTTTTTTCTCTTCCACTTTTTGTTTTCTGTCTCGCCTAAAAGGTAGAAATTTGTCTCTGTGGATCCAAACTCTTCCTCAGCAGAGTAACTGAGGGTTTGTTTTGGCAGAGTGCAGTTCGCTTAAGAGCATAAATCAGTCTGTGTTTAGGGCTATTTGCTGGCATTAAATGAATAAAAGAAACAATACGGTTTTAAGATTGAAAGTTACCTGTTAAACAATGTTGACTTAAAGACTAAGTCTGCCTGTTTACTTCAAGATCAGCCCGAATCCCTTTTCCTCAATCCAACCCTTGCTGTCTACACATTGTAAATTTCACAGACATTTTAGCTGATAAAATATGGCTTCCTGTTCAGGGAATCAGTCATTGTTGGCTAACAGGGCTGCAGGGTACTTCTTCCCCCTACTGTTGCTTCTTCCGTTGCTTTCCCTTTCACTGTGATACCTCCATACAGACACACTTTACACAGTGGTGACACCACCAGGGGAGTGTGTTATTGTCTCCCACCGTATGGCTGTTTTAAATGGCAATTTGAAGCTCCGCTGGCTCTATAATTAGCTGTGAGCTCCCGCAGGAGAGGAAAAAAAAAAAGGCTTATCATCTCTCCTTTGTAATTACACATCCGAGTAGTGCGACAGACACACACATAAGCAGACAAGAGTACAGCCAGATGCACAGACATAGGAAAGGCGTGCATGTTTCAGCATTTACATGCACATTTATTGTTATTTCCCACCTGTGCTAATATGCTAAAGCTCCTCTAGCAGTCTGACTTTTGCCTGTTTGCTAAAGGAAGTTTCTTTCAGTGTTCTTGTCAGATGCTATATGCAAAAGTGGAGATGAATGACAGCACAGCAGGAGAAAAAAATGGCCCAAAAATATAAGTGCTGCTCTCTGCCAGACGTCTCGCAGCATGTGTCATCCAAGTGCAGGTGTGAGGTTTTCATACAGCAGCAGATAGACGTTGAGAGGAAGACAGAGCATGTTAGAGGCTGAGGTCATTAATCTGTCTGTCCGCTGCTCTCTCTGTTCCCAAGACGAGGAAGTAGGGAAGATACGAAGGAAGAAAATGCAGAGAACTCGAGGAAGAGAAAAATTATGTCATGTAGCAACTGTCCCATAGAGCAAAATTCTTAATCATAGCATGTTAGCCATGCCAGCCATCAGGTAATGACCTTTCTTGTCTTGAAATTTCTCAGTTGAAGTTATGCTGTCTGATGACATGGCTTTGTTGATACTCGACTCTGACTAGTCAATCACGGCATTCTAAGGTCTGTTATTTCTGTGCAACAGACCGTTGCTATAATGAAAAAATCATTGTTAGCAACGCTGTTCGGACCCATCTCATCCACGGGCTTTGGAGGTTCACATCCTGTCATATCAATCCGCGGAAAGAAGTCCGGAATCTGTGTGTCTATCATCTGCTCGCTGTGTTTTGTGAAAAGGTGAAGCAACATGCTGAAGATGACTTGTTTTCAAAGCATCAATCAATGTCACAGTTTTAGGCACGTTTAGGCATAAATTCTGTAGCCGCCTGTAGCAAGAGTAGCATGGCTCCTTAAAGAGAGTGTGGTTGAGCGAAGGTGAAAGACCGGTGAGTTGCGTGTGTGTGGTGCTATTGGAAAAGCGCAGGCAGTTAGCTGTTAGTTTAGCAGTTTAGCAGTTGTTCCGTTGAACTGTGCCGACTTAAGTTGTGGGTAAATTAAGACTGCAGCTTCTCAAGACTAAGGTGGAGTCTCCCGTGTCCTGTTTGACTACTGCTGGTAAGGTGAAGCAGCAACAGCTTCCCAACTGCGGTTCGGACCCGCAACAGGAAACAACTAACGCTGACGCTACATTGCGATACAAGCACTTCCAACTGTAGAATTGAACAGATTATTTTTTAGTGGAAGACATAAAATCATTTTTAATCAATAAAATAATATTTGTCAGTATTTTGTTCCACATCATTGTTTTGTTTAGTAAATAGCCATATAATAAGTGGGATAATGTCGAGTAAGCCAATCCACATTATCCCTTACTGAGTGTGCAGCAAAGTTACCTATTTGTTGGCTTATTGGTCTACCGTGAGAAATGTTTAAAGCTATCTTAGCTCAGTTATTTTACCTGAGTTCTAATAATCAAGTCCAGATTGCAGTCCTACAATCCTTAATTATAGGTTATTTATTGTTGTTTTTATGTTGATTGTGCTATTTTGAGCTTGATGAGAGGTACACAAAAACAATACTCATGACATGATTTCTATAATTATTATAGTAGCTGTTGTTTATCTGCGCTCTCCGCTGATATTACGTGGCCATAAAAGTAGTCATGGCACAAAAAGAAAGATATTGCCTTCTTTTACTGTCCAAAAAATGCAGTATTACAGTAAGTTACTGCAATTTGCTACTGTATAGCTGTACTGAGCTCTATAAATAAAATAAATTGCTATTGTCTAGACAGAGCTAAGCGCCAACCTTTTTCACATCATTGTCTCCCAGGCGGCCACTGGACAGTCCTGGTGACCTCTTCCATATGTTTATGGCATGGAGTTATGTTCCCTCTGCCCCATTTATAGCAAGTGTGTAATAAATGGCAGATATCATCCTGGAATAGGCATGACCGTGACACCTTAAGGAGCCATGATGTGTCCCACAGGACCTGAAGGTTAAAAAAAAAAAAAAAAATCCTGCAGAAATATCATTTAATTTAAATTAAATGATTCTGATTCTGTCGGTCATTTAAGTCTCATTAAGCCAAACTGCACAAGTGATCTCTGCCAGTTTTATGTAGCTTTTAAAGCCAGCTGAAGCTACTTTGATGAGTCAGTGTTTTTAGTGAGTCTGAACAAGGAGGGATGAGGAGGGCAAACACAAAGACTTGGGTATGAAAAGTACTGTGTCAGATGGGGATGTGCCTTATCTTACTTGCCCTAATTAAAAATTTATACCTCTTATGTAATTTGTAATCTGTTTTGCCATAATGCACAAAACTTTTGGTGTGAATGGATTTTAAATTGTGTGTGTATGTGGAGGGTAGCAGCATGGACGCTGTGCGCGTGTGTGTGGCTGTGATAAGCTTGCGGCCTTTGAAGCAAGGTTGTCCAAAATGTGTCACTCCTATTGCTCTCTCTCTCTCTCTCTCTCTCTGCATCCCAGAATTAGTCGCCGTGGCAACAGGCCAGAGGAGGGGAGCAAAGAGAAAGAAAGAGAGAGAGATTTATCATTCGTTCCAGCCGACGTTCACCTTGTGACCGCGCCGCGACATTGTTTTCTTAATTTAGTTCATTCAGGCCAGCAGCTGATAATTTATATGCACTAGCCCTTTAATAATGAGTCGAGGTGGGGCAGACTCTTGTTTACGCACGAACACACACACACATTCACATACACCCACACACACACACATAAAATGCTCAGTCAACATTGAGGTCTTGACCGCTCTTTGTCAAAGTCAACACACGCACACACACACACGCACACACACAAACACACACTGGAGAAATGGCAATGATGAAGTATCCCTTCTTCCTGGTGTTTGCTCCACTCAGGCTGATCAAAACACACAGAACTGTGTGTGTGTGTGTGTACATACAAGGTGTGTGTGTGTAACATCTGTTGGAATTTTATCCTTGAAATTCCTTCTCTTTGCTTTTCCTTTAAATTCAGACTCCCCTGTTTACCTTGAAGACAGCGGTACGGTGGTCCACAAGGCCCACACCTCTCTGCTCTTGACAAATTGAGCTAGTTTAACAGTAGTTTCGCTACTCACTGCAGGGCACAACACACACAAATGTGCACTCACACCTACACAGGCTGCCGGGCTTCACTGTACACAAGTGTGTTCTGCTTGGCTGCTCATGTGTGTCAGCTGAGCTGGTACATCAAGGGAAAAAATGCAAAGAGAGGGAATGTGACAGGTTGAAGAGAGAGCAGCAATGAGAGAGGGACAGCTGGATAGAGAGAGGGAGAGAAAAAACAACGAGAAATTCAACTGTTTCCAAAGCTCAGAGGAACGAGATAGAGGTGGTGGAGCCAAATCAGATACTGCGAGGGAAGTGAAACACTGCAGATGAGAATACAGACACACATACACTTACTGTATCACTGATAGAGCCAGAGAGATGGAGATTTGTCCTCACTTGTTGTCATTTCAGAGGTTTCAAGATAAACCTTTTATGGTGGGAGTGTGAAAACGATAGTTCAGAGCCAGCAAGTGTATTTGTGTGGAAAAAATGCACCCTCCTGACCACGCTCTCTCACCATAATGTTTCTGTTTCACCCTAAAATCTTTGGCCGCACATGCAATGCAGGGCTTCCTCTCACATGGTCGTCCACTGGAGCTTTCATCACTCAGAAACAACTCAGCTGTCAGCACCAAAAGTCCTGCAGTCTTCACACACCCTCCAACCTGTTACTGAGTACCACACTAACCACCTGACAGCACTCCATGTAGAGATACTCTTCTTTTCCTCATCTTCTTCAGAAGGAAGGTCATTTGTGCTCAGAGGTGCATAGATTCCACCTTCCCTGACCACCTTCATGACTACTTCAACAGAAAGAACAGCCAATGTGAGACTTAGAAGTGACAAAATGCTGCTCAATGATGATGATGATGTTCTACCAGGGAAAGATTGATAGAAAATATACCTTTACAAGGATTATATGATTTTAAAATGACCATAATGCGCACATATAGACTTGTGTAAAATTAAAGTCTACCTTACCCACATTCTCTGAGCATGTCCAAGGTTTTAACCAAGCAACCACACAACTACAAGACGTCCATCATAAGCATGTGGATGCCATTAGCTCAGTTCAATGTCTGTGTCCATGTGAACCACAAATGTGTTGAATCTGTACTTGTCATATGTATCCCAGCATTTCCACTGTACGTATCAGTGGGATGTTCTGATAACGTGTGTATGAGCTGACATTTTCATTGGGGGTTAAGGGGATGGGGCCCTTGAGACAACTATGTTGTTAATTTTTAGCAGCTGTTTTGCAGCCATGTTTGTAGTGACAAAATGTTTTTTTGTCTCACTCCCCAGAGGACCGGAGGTGTTTGGCTCGACAAAGGGATTACACTTGGCAAGTGTGTGTCTGTGTCAAATGTTAAAGTTTTCAACCAATCAAATAGCATTAAGTTAGTCAAGGGGGAAATATTAAAGTTTTTAACCAGTCAGCAAGGCCAAAAGCTGTGTGGTCCCAGTCAGCCACATTCTCTGTTGCATTGGACAGGTCAGGAGTGAGTCAAATCAATCTGAGTCTAATCAACAAGAAGGGGCAGGTGAACATAATTGACCCTTCCTGAAGTCCCGCCCCCCCTTAGTTACTATTGCTTTGTCTGTCAAGCTTTTGGAGCTAGCATGGAGCTCTCACTGTAACTAACTGCACTCCCTGGAGAAATATTATTATTATTATACAAGCAATTTCAGACAGAAGCAGACAGAAGGTCTGCAATGACCCTTTGAATGATAAACACAGGAAGTCAAAGTGACTCAGCAGTGAAAACAGGCTAGAGCTATGATTATAAAGATACATGCTAAAGCCTACAGATCACAGTGCAGACACTTCAACTTGTGTTTCACTTCATTCATAAAACAAGCAAGGACCCTGGTAACGATTCAGGGCCTGTTTAGGACAAGCGGAGGACACGTTTCTTTGTACATTAACGTTGAAAGTAAAGACGAACTTTTTGGTCGGGTTTGAGTCCGGGTTAATGCTGCAGACTTTTGAGAGCTGCTATTTCTAGACCGCAGCCATAGACTGTAGTTTAGCTGGCCACGCTTGTTAGCGCTCTCAATAGCCAGAAGTAACATTGACTCAAATTAAGCAGCTAATATCAATTTATAACAATGTAACATGGCTTCAATGTTTATCAAAGGGTTACCAAAGCAGAAATGATGTTAGCTGTGATTGTTAAACTGTGGGGGGTTCAACGGGGAATGAGGACGGGCAAACAGTTCAGCCCAGAGCATAACATTTCACTTTTCAGTGTTTAAATTTAGAAAGGTAAAGAACATAAATCTCCTTCAAAACTAGCCGAATAACGAGCATCACTTTTACAAGTGCCCCAAACTCAACGTTTAACCATGATGAGCTCGAAATCCACAGAACCAGCCTGAAAATGACGGAAATCTGAAAAGATTGCACGAGTTTCAATGGAGCACAGCTGTGTAATTGTCAGACCTCGGTCAGAGCTGGCAAATGATGCACTCTGATTGGCCTGTTTGCATTTGAGGGCGGGGCTTACGGAAGAGTCAGTTAAGCTCTGATTCTATGTGCAACATTGAAGAAATACGATTAGACGTTGGTGGAAAAACAATACAGGGGAAGAATGAATACTGTATTGACTGTATATTTGTTAGGTTGCCACATGACTTTAAAGCAACACTATCTAACTTTGACTGCAACCTGCAGCTTCAAAGCGAAACTTAACAATGCACGTTAATATGTCACACAAAACTGCAGTGTTAGTAAAATCGGGTCATATTTTACAGGGAAAATGTCCTTTGGTTTTCCCTCAGATGTCCTGTGACTGCTCAGCCTCAACTCTGTGATTCACGGAGGTTCCTGAAAGCAACATGTAGGCTGCCTGCAGACTGAAGCTGCAGCTGCAGCAGCAGGTAGTTGTTAGTTGGGGAGGGCTTTGCTAAATGAAAGGCAGCAGACAGACAAACTGTGTTTACAGCTTTGTTTTTACCTCTCCAAGTGTCCAAGAATAACAAAAGTGTATATCACTTTAACACATTCTACTAACATGAAGTCTTTTAAAAGGTCTTGTTTCATTGAGGGTGTTTTATTTTTGTGAACATTCATTAATGAAGAATTGAGGCTTGTATATTCAAAATTGACTATTAAACTTGAAATTGTAACATGGTTTAAAAACCTCATGTTGCACCATTTTTAAGTTGGTATAACATGTAGATGAGCTGCCTTTGCATTAACATTCTGTCTACAAACCTGCATTTACTTTTGGCTTTGAAAAATTAGGAGTAGTATTGCCAAGATGCAGCAATTGTTGCTTATTTATTTCAAAAATGGCTTCAATAAACGTTACATCAATAAGCTTCATCTGCATCCAAGCATCTGAATTGAACCATTGTGTTGATGTGCAACACACACTGTTGTAATTTTACATTCTTGGAAAATTAACTCAATTATAGGTTGTAAAACAGAGTTGGCATCAGTCTTGTTGAACCTTTATGACCTTTTATCGCACTCCCTTGATTTAATGGCATCATATTGTTACATTTACTAAGATGATTGTAGGTTGAAGTAGAGTAATGCTTTCCCAAAGGTCACTTTTGTCAGGTTCCCTCTGAATTTAGGGAATCCTTTGTTGTTCTTTTCTTTTCCTTACATTCCTTCACTTCTGCCTCCTTTCACTCTCTATTTTCCTTTTACTTTTCCTCTTTCCCTCCTCCTGCCCTAACCTTCTTTTTTACTTTTTCATCTTTGACCTTAATTATATTTCTTGTCTCTTTGTTCGCCTCTCTCCTCCTACCTTTCTTTCACTTCTTAAAACGTCCCTGCCTTTCAAATAGTCCCTTCTTTTTTCCTTTTTCTTTTTTTTATAAATTACATTTGCATTTTTGTATTTTCCCCTTTGTCCTTTCTGTTGCTCCTTTCACTCCCCTCCTCTTCATTTCTCTCCCTTTTCTCATCCCTCCATTAAACCCTTGTTGTTAGTGATGGCTTGTGCTATATTTATGGAGTTTGCCCTCACTCTGCTGACTTCAATTACAAGGTTAACCATTAACTATAAGGTTTTACCTTGTTGGCCCTTTGCCCCTACTCCTCATCATCACTGACATAGCTGAAGGCTGCATTTGTTTTGCCGCATCAAACATACAAGCTTCCGGTAGAAGAGAGAGAAAAAGAACCGAAAGGAAGCGGTTGCTTTGGTGCGAGTAAAGGGAGGAAATATTCAAGGTGTAAAAGAAGAAGCAGGGCATGGTAGTAAAGGAAGTATCAATAACTCATTAAACCAGCTAGAGAGTTAAACCAGATGAAGAAAGACATAGGAAGAAAAGAAATACCCAGAGAGATTTTGTCTGGAATAGTGTTGACTGCAAGCCACAGTGTTTTGCTACAGAGTGGAAAATGGAAGCATCTCTCTGATAGTAGTGAAAGGTCAGTAGCAGCTGCCAATGCTTCTTGGTTTGGTAAGGTTTTTATTTTGTTTCCTTTACATGAGATATTCATCTTATTTATCTTTGTTATTTACCTCTGGAAAAAACTTCTTGTTCCTCTGTGTTTGCACCAAAAAGAAGCAAAACATTTCATCACAATCAATGCAAAATGTTATCCTGTGTAAGGCCAATATTAATATCATTGTTAGGTGATGGTGCAAATAGATGCATGCATGTATATAACATAGTTTTCTTTTGAGGAGAGACATGAATTTGTCATCTGCAAGATAGGAAGTAAACAGAAAAGTTCAAATCAAGAGGTAATAATATGTAAAGAGAAGTATTCTCTCTGAATTTGTTGTTTTGTTTTGAATAATAGTCATAAACTTGTGGTGTATGAGTAATGTATGACTCATGTCAAGGATATGCCAGCAGATGAATTTGGTGTATTTTAATGGGCCTGTTCTGTTATAATTACTCTGTTTTGCAATTAAATCAGCATGAATCTTGAAATAATGGGTCACCAAAACCCAAACCAGAAAAAAATTAAGCCATTTAAACGTTGAAGAGAAATAAAAAAGAATTGGGTAAAAACAAACAAACCAACAAACAATTTTACTATTCTCTATTCTTTTGTCTTTTTGTTCACATAATCTCAATCTGAATAATAGATTTTTTTGTGAAACTAATACCCCTTTCACACTGGACAAAAATCCCACTAACATTCACCAACATCTGGCTGTATTTTCCGAAAGGAATGGGTACAAATACAGCATTCATTACCGGATCAAATGACTTGCAGGAGTCACGGATGTTTATCGGCTCCAGTTCCGATTGTCACCGATGTGACATGACCTGCCAGTCTGGAGAGTTAAGCACCAGTTAGGCAAACTCGTCCAATGGCAAAGGAAAAGGAATCAATCAGCTGTTTTTTGCACGTTTACCTTAGTTTAAAGCAAACGCACACACATAATATTTTGGTGCTTTTTTAAAAAACTTTCTCTGCTGCCTGACTGAACTGGACTTCCTGCCATCACCATGTCACCACAGCAGCTCTCAGTCCACGGGTGTGGTTTGTAAGAGATTGACCTTTTAAAAATCATTATCGGTTTGGACTGCATCAACAAATCAGTTTCATTGGCAGTGGCATTGATAACTTTTATTGACATGAAAGCAACAACAAAAACATACAGGAAAAGGGCATCATTAAAATTCAAGTGCTCAAACAAGACAAACATCTATGAAGCAAACAAAAATTTCAGATGATCTGCACTTGATTTGCTGAAATTAAATAAAGAAGCCAAAATTAAAAGTGTGTGGACTAGAACTCTGCCCTGATTGCCAGCTGACATAATGTAAGTAATATAAGTAACACTGTAGCATGTTGGACTGAGAAAGATAAGACCCTACACATTGTTCTGTGATACATTTTGTGGAGGTTTTATTATGATGTTTTAGGTCTAGGTCAAATGGTAGTACACCTTTTCTGTGCAGTTAGCACTTAGATTTGGCCTTTTCTCTTTTCCTAATTTTATTATCCCTTAGTGTATTGGAGTGAAGTTAGAGTTATATTATGCTAAGTATTCGGTTTTAAAAAGTGAAACCCCCTCCTCCGAAGACCACACAGAAACCATCCTGACAGTTTCATGCAACGAATGCTCAGACAGTGGCTGCCACGACCCTCGCCTTTCCCTTCGGTTACTAACAAGTCAGAGCAAGAGACGGGGAAATGGAGGCTTTTACAGGTCTTTGCAGAAAACAACTAATAATTTATCCTAATGTTTACAGTACATGTTTAGCTTGGAGTTGGGCTTTGAATCAGTTTGACAGTGTCCCAATTTTTATGTAATGGAAACGTTTCTCTGTGAAAGTAGTGGGTGGGCTTCTCAGGAAGGACAAGGTCATATTTGTGTTTTTCTGTTTTTTTTTTTAAATTTATTTATTTGTTTTTTTTAAAATATGTACTTGGAACCATAAAAATTAACTGAGAGTTGACTTCTATTGCTTGTATGATTTCATGAATAATTTCAGAAAGCTCAGAAACTATTATGCCCTATGTAGATCTTAACAAATCTAACCTAAGAATTTCCCACTGGCCCTCTGTGTCTGTGATGCTCGCTACCACCTCTGTCTGCTGTTTGCCAGATCACAGATTATGTCATCAGAGACCTGGCCTGCATTAAAGCCTCCGTAATGTGTTTGTTTTGTGTTTGTTTTACTTGGCCCACCTCAGAGTCGAGACTAAGGCATCTTCAAAATCACACAGGCGTCGTTTCTATGGAAAAATGTAACAAAGAAACATCAGCTAATAGTTTTTAAAGGACAATAAGGAATGAAAAAAACAAAAACAAAACAAATGAATCAGATATTCAGCCCCACTGAAAAGCTGGACAGTGGCTCCTCTGTAAGGTCTTAAAGTAAACCTGTAAACATTTTAACATTTCAGATGAGCAAAACTACGGTGTTCAACATAATGCTAGATACTTTGATTAACCTGTAAAATTAAAGATTACATCATTACAACCATATAGTTTTGGATCCCAGCCAAGTTCCATCAGCCACGACAATCGAAGTATGATGTCCAGTGGGGCAGCATTGTGTTGTAAGTAGAGCTGTTATGATTCCAGTATACAAAAATGCTGCCGATACTGAAAATGCTGGTATCAGTATCAGCGAGTACACCAGTCTGTCACCAGTCAGATACCATGCAATTTATTATTTGTTGTTAATGGTACCCAGCTTCTTTGAAATTAGCTCAATCAGCTCTGACTGACGTTACGTATCTGAAATTAATTTTTCTTTGCTGCTCTAAAACAGCACTAAGAAAGTTGCGCTGTGCTGCCACTGGCAAAAAAGAGTGACGAAGAAGAAAAGACAGAGTTGACAGAACGAGCAAAATGTCTGCATTCAGCAATAGTAAAGGAGATGCGTAAGAAACTGTTTTTTATGCGCTGGTAACAGACCAGTACTCCGTATCGGCCCATGCGCAAGTTTGGGTATTGGTATTGGGTAGGAAAAAATGGTATCAGAATATCTCAGAACATCTTTGGAAACACAACGTATGAAAGCATTGATGGTAACGACATTGGAATGCCCTTATAGCCAATCCAAAGCAGACATTTCATCAGATTCCTTGCTTGCATGGTGGTCGGCTTGTTTATAAGTGGCTGGATTTTCACTTTGACTCTGCATGACATGAAGTCCAGTCAATCAGCTGGTGTCCTTTTGCCCTTATTCACATATTCTAGGTCAGCAATTGACAAGAATGTATTGATTACCCATGAATGAGCCTCAGCTTATCTGTGTGTGCATGAAGAGAGAGAGATTTGTCTCTCAGTCTTGTCAAAGTATTGATTTCATTTGGAAATTTTACAATAAGCACAAAAAAGACAACATAAGCATTCTAACAATACAAACTACAAATAGCATAAACAGGTACAGCCATCATCTGTAAAGTCAACTCGGTAAGTAAATTCCTCCCTACCCCACATCTTTGTGTACACCTCACATATATACATCTATATTGTTTGATACTTTTTTAAAAATAATTTTTTGGGGATTTTGTGCCTTTATTCTCGGTCAGACAGCTGAAAAATTGGACAAGAAATGAAAGAGAGAGAGAAAGCGAGGGAATGACATGCAGCAAAGGGCCGCAGGGTGGAACTGAACTCGGGGCCATTGCAGCGAGGACACAGCCTCTGTACACTGGGCACCTGCTCTAGTGACTGAGCTACCTGGGCGCCCCAGTTTTCATACTTTTGGGCTCTGTGACATGTTGTCTGTTTGTCAGCGTGTATATTACCGCTTTAGTTCTTCACAGTAAAGCTGTCAGTAACAGCACTGGGCGGATCAGTTGACACCCTCGGGCTCAGACAGACTTCCTGCATACATGTTCATTACAAAGAAACAGCTGTAAGAAGTGAAGATAATTTCCCTACTATCATATTAAAAAATGGAAAAAAAAAACTGAGCTGTTTCGGTCCAAGAAGAAAGTTCACATGGTGTGTAATGGAAAGATTTAATTCTCATCATTTTCTTCCCTGTCGTAACTCTTTACTTTGTTATACCTGCATTTCTTTAACCATGTTTCCTTATTATCTTCTCTTCTACATTTCATGTTTCCCTCACCATTTATTTCTCCTTTTCTCCTTCATCCCATCGCTCTCTCACTTTCTCCTTTCATTCCTTACTTCCCGCCTTAATTTTTTTTCATGACTTCATTCCTTTCTTTACAAGCTCCTCTCTGTCTCACTCTCTCACACTCTCGCTCCTCCCTCTTCGTCTCCTTGTCAGACTGCCAACAGCCCGACGGCCTGTTCGTTTTCATCCTCTGCCTAGAAAATGAGGTCTAAAGTTCAAAGCTGCAGTTGTGGATTGGCGGCAGGAGAGGGAACACGAAAGGAGGCCGGGCCTGGGTCAGAACAGATTTAAATATCGACTTAAATAGATGGAATTTTAATCTAATCAGACACCACGATTCAGTTTCACCACATGTAATCAATTGGGAATAAGATGAATAAAATCAGGATTTATTTATCATTATTTCATGCGCAAAAAGATCAGAATCAAAGTTTGGCATAAGTGTGGCAATGCATTGTAAACAGACCATCACTGATGAAGAGTATTTGCTATAGAGTTAAACAGCGTATGTTGTTTATGTATCTGAAGTTATGGCAGGAGTTATTCTAATGCTACACTGACCAGGCTGGGGTAAGATCAGGAGAGGAGTAAACGATGCTCAAATCAAGTATGACATGTTTTGAGACTGTTTATTTGTGCATGTGTCAGGGGGTGTGCCACACACCAACCAGTCACATCAGTCTCTCTTTGTTGCTTACTTCTGCAACCAGTGTAAACACTCCATTAGTATCTTTCAAACAGATTTGGCACCGACGCCTACACACACGCACGCTATCACATTCACTCTAAAACCCTCCTACCTTTTAATGGCCTCAGGCTCTGATGCTGAATATGCAAACATATGTTTGTAAAATTGGGGCTCTCTTCTCTCTCCTCCATTTTTCATGTGTTGTGACCTAGCTGTGTCGTGCAGATAGATGAGAGCAGCCCATCGTGTGCTTTGCCCTTGAAACATGTTTCCAGCCTATTTTTGGTGAAAGCAGCCCCTCTAATTTAACTGGCAGTAAATGCAAATTCAAGGTCTTTGCCAGTTTAATAACATAATGCAAGAATACCATAATACTTTTTAGCTATTAGCAGCCCAAGTGCTATGGCCAGTTAAGCAAACTACTCTACATCACAGGACCGCTGACAGCAGGGATATACCAGTACAGCTGTTAGGCCCTGGGTCAAAGAGAGGCCCAGGTGGGTCCTCTAACCTTTTGATAATCTGCCTAAAACAGCATTCAGAATACTTTAATACTAATAATATTCTTAATTTTCCTATAGTAATTGACAGTGATTTTAGTCTCCCCCCCCTATTATCAAAAAATGGTTTGGTCCTGGGTCTGTAGGTCTACTAGTGAGGTGTGGTCAGGCACACTGATAGCGCCGTGCAATCTTAAGGCAAAGAGGTGGACAAAATAATGTAATAAAAGATAGTAATGATAAAGATTGTTACAGTAAATTAAAAGTAGTATTAGAGTATTATATTACCAATGTCAGGTATTACTACCTGAGATAAAAGGGAGCTGAGATGGCTTTGGGAGCATGCCTGCCCACTGTTGGCTACCAACTAAGAGGAAAACAAATCCTCTGGCTTTCATCTTTGTGTCTAACATGAAAGTTTGGACCCAGAGTAGGTTGATAAGCCTCACATGCTCACATGCTACTCCTTTGTGATTTCTTGACTCACTGTACCTTTGAGGATTTGAGTACAGAGTCAAAGGTGAACCAAATACCTGGGGACTGATAGTTCAAATGTTTCTTGTGATATTTGACTGTCCGGCTCTCTAAACACCAAAGAAAAAAAAAGTTAGATGAAGCAGGCTCTGTGTAAAATCATTGTGAGGAAATGAAGAAACGGAACAGTCCTTTGGTTATTGTGTTATGTTATTTTGAGTGTGTGGGTGCGTGTTAAGCTCTGGCGCGGCTGCTGCTTTGTTGTATTGCACTGGACTGGGGTTTATAGCTGTTAGCTGTTAGTGAGGCCCACTGTGAGGCAGCTGGTGGTAAAAGTAGGCCATCCTCCCTGTTGTGCCGCCTATAGAGTGAACCCCTTTATATGCAACAGATTGCATTTCCTATGGTACCCTCCCACACAGAGCCTTATAGAGGAATGGGCGGTACCGGGTTACTGCTGAGCTTTGAAGAGAGCTATGTGGAGGGAGAGACTGAGAGTCAGAGAAATGTCAGTGAAAAACAAGAAAGAAAGATGAGGTTTGTCTTCCTCCTGTCTTCCTTTCTATGTTCAGTATCCAAAATTAATTCTTTAACTCTCAGACCAACAGAATAGGTAAATGGAAAAAATCCATTGGCCTAGCGTATTTACAGATCAAAACGTATGCATAATCTATGATCTAGTCATAATGGGTATGACTTCAGTATTTTATTACTCCAAAATGCTTTAAAAAACCTATTAGATCCTATTAGTGCTGTGGGAACTGTAGAAAATGGTTGAGTTTTGCAGGTAAATTTTTTTGACAACATTTTCAGCATCTGCCTTTGCTGACATTGGATATTGCTGTGATTTTAGCATTTAATTTAAAAAAAAAAGATTATGTAGTAAAAAACAAGAAAGTAATGACAGATTTAGAAATGTCACGGTATGATTTTGTCACGCTATGATACCTTGGGCAAAAATATCACGGTTTTACGGTATCACGGTATTGGTGTGTGAACACCTCCAAAATGTCTTATTGTACAATAAATCACCCTTTTTTTTGCCTTCGAGCAAGCTTTTTTATTTTTCCAGTATCATTTGTAATCATTGAATGATACCTGCAGCTCAACGAGCTCAGCTTAGAGAAGTGCAACGATGACAAACACTTCAAGCTTGTTGATCAGGTGTATTGATAAAATTCTGGCTTCATAATCACAAAGCTTTTACTTCACTCACAGAAACAAACGTAGTTGTCGCCAACTTGAGTAACACTAACGTCGGTCCTCTCTCCATGTGGAGTCTGAAACAAGCTCCGTGTGCCTGCGCTAAGAGGAAGAGGCTGCAGCCTGCTCTTTAAACCCGCAGCCCTTTAACACTGCGGCTCGGTAACGTTAACGTTTCCCATCCCCAATAAATGATGGGGATGGGATGTTAATTATCTGTCTGTAACTCCCTGAAAACGACAAACAGCTTTCATATTTTATTTTGTGTCACTGTACTTGATTAACAGTTACACTACATTTGACCGACAGATCAGTTTCTCTCTTTTAAGTTAACGAGAACTTTACCAAATGGAGATGAGCTTGCCTTGTTAACGTGCTAAAACACACTTCATTCAAACTGGGCAGAAACCAAATAAGACTCACCAAAACCATCTCTGTTGGTATTTTCACAGTCAAAACAATCACCAAGTGCGGTCTCTTCAAAATAAATCAGAGGTAAGGGTCAGATTTGAAAACAACGGAGCACAGCAGCAACCTGCACGAACAGGACTGCTGCTACGGGAGGAAGGAGGGACATGTTGGGGCATGTTTGTGACTAGAGGAAACATTACTTTAACGTAACTTGTCAGTCACGAAAAAAAAGTGTGATGAAACTGTCGGAAAAAAGGGGCAGCCCATACCTTTCTACGGTATGAGTTTTGGTACCGTGATAAACCGTGATCCTGGTTATCGTGACATAGTTAGAAGATTCAGGTTAATATAATTCAGCAAAGGAAATAAGAATGATTTGAAATTTCTCAGTTTGCTCAGTTTTAAGCAACCTTTGCGGCCATTCAGATATGAAGTTTTGAGTTTAGAGGTGTCAGAGTGCACCATAAAGTCCATGTGTCTTTGTGTGTGTGTGTGTGTGTGTGTGTGTGTGTGTGTAAACGACTCTCACGCACAGTAGAGTCTCTCAGCATAGGATCAGGGTTAGCACGTTCTTTTTTATCATTTTGGTGCAGTGTTGTGGACAGCCTTCCTAGATTGAATATACTCTACATCCATTTGGCACGGCTTGCAGCTGTAATATGTCAGTAAATGTGAATGGATAAACAGAAAGTGGTTTAGATTTAATTGTTTCACGACTCACAGGACATGACCCAGAGAAAAGCACAAAACAGTGTGTGGTGTATAACTTCTCTGACTCATCAAAACATTGCCTCACAGCAGGTCTGGCTTTGATTCATTGTAGCCACTATCTGGTTTCTACTGCAGCTACAAGATTTGCATTTAAATCAAATTTGTAGACTTTAAGCAGAGGCATTGTTGTAGGTGGTTTTGCGTGGCCTCTTCCCAGCAGAATTCTAAAACAAAATTTCCATAATCTTTGTAGGTGTTTTACAGAAGTTTTCTTTTCTGTCTGAAGCAGTGATTTTAACAAAGAGGGTCCTCTTTCAGACAATGGTTTGATATTTTATTGATCCCTGTGGGGAAATTTTCCCTTTTCTTGCCACCTCTACTGGGAGTTCAGAGGTCAGGGTCAGCCACAGAGCAGCAACCTTCCAGCTGGTTGGAGCTTGGGACACGTTTGCAGTGCAAATACTTTCTGGTGTGGTTGTGTGAACGCATGAGGTCCTAATTTAAAGGACAATACACATCTATGCTTTCCTGTCATGAGGTGGAAACCACTTAAGCAGCACGTGGTCACTCTGTAAACATGTGATATGAAAGGTGGGAAGGGACCCAGGAAAACATGGTTACCGAGCGCTCTGTTCTGTGCACTTACAACACAACATTTTAAAGAAACTGACCAAGAAAGCTTCAGTGCTTTGAATTCTCTAATCTGCTCGGCATGTATGTGAAATAAATGTAATAGTACAATTTTTTTAAGTCAGACTTTATCAGCCACCAGACTGAGAAGTGATCTTTCCCGGGTTGAAGTAAGTCAGGGGGCTTCCTTAAGGATTTCCAATGGATCCATAGCAAAAAATGGGTCTTTCCACATTGTTTTCAAAGCACTGAAATACAGTTCAATATTAAATTGCATCACATGTAGGCCTAAGTGTTTCCTTTAGGATTTTTTGTGGCAGCAGGGGCAAAGTGTTTAACTGTAACTGGGTGGTGCGTGTTTTGGAGCAGTGTTCTATTATATATTTAAAAAAAACAAAAAACAAAAATACAAGGAAAAAAAATTCTGCAGTAAAACATGTTGAAAATGATCACGGAGGTACTTGTTATATAATACAACAATATATCAAGTCAGATAACATTACTAATTTTAAGAATAAAAAACATTAATAGAGAATACATTGTGCAATAAATTCTTATTTTAACTATAATTTTAATTTATATTAACTATAAATTCTTATTTTAACTGTAATTATAATTTATATTAACTATAAATTCTTATTTTAACTGTAAATTCTTATTTTAGCTTGCTCTAACTTAGCGTTAGCTAACTTAATCTTCCTTTTTTCTTGTTCTTCTGTAACATAATCTGATCCTTTGCCTGAGGAGAAAATGCTACTCGTGCTGTTTTTTGATTGTCATGACTTTACCAGTGATTGACTTCCTGTCCCCTTCTCAGTTGCTCATCTTCACATTAGAGAGACGGACGGCTGTCAGTTTTAGTTCAGTAGAGCGGACAGCTCCATAGAGTTGTGTTATCGTGATTTAATGACATTTCTGAACCTCCTGCTGAAAAAATGTACACAACAGAAACACTGCATTTAGTGTACAAACTAGAGTATAATATGAAAAAGGGAAAACGGGATCTTTTATGATTCATCATCCATTGTCATTTTTCTTTAACTAGAGCAGTAGTAAGAGAAATGGTCAAGGCTTTTTTGCCCACTGCAACTTCAAAGTTTCTCTTCTCAGCAAAATCCAGAACAGTCAGTTTTGTCTGTCCTTTGGTTTCTAAAAGCATTTCTCAGACTGTGACACAGCTCATTCTGGTAAAGGCCACCACATTGTCATTAATTACCAGGTTCAGTCTTAGTGTTGTAATGACAAACGCTTAATTACGGTGATGGCATTTCATGATAATGGTTCAGTTTAATCAATACATTGAAAAGTCATTGTCACGCTTTATGTAGTAGGAAACCTCATTCCCAATGAGGCACAAGCACACGGGCAAGTAGTCCAAGCCTCCAGGTTATTGCATAGTATTTCGAGTTTAGACTAATGCTTATTTTACAGCAAAGAACATGTCCCTCTTCCCCCGCCTCTGTCAGGTGGTCTTGTTGTTTTAGCAGCTCGTGGGCTGTATAGATTTTGCAAACTGGAACATCAGATTTATGATAGGAGGGAAGCAAACGCAGCTCAGCAGTTTGACTGGCCTCCAAGGGGCACAGAAAGGGCTGCAGAGCAAAGAAAAGCAGACAGAAAGGCAGAAGAGAGCTACATGGAGCTACAGCCGTTTCTACACTGGCTGGATTGGCTCTGTGTTGGTGGAGCACTTTCCATTGCATCAGATGCTGTTGATTGGGCATCAAAATGGCAATTATATA
>JAQFJA010000002.1:7139715-7151166 GCA_029874485.1 Naso brachycentron
AAACGGCTACATATACCTCAAAGTAAGGTTTGATCCCGTTACACTGATATAGTCAAACCTTTTAGCAATAGTGTCAGTCAATCTGACTAACATAAATATAAATAAATAAATCTAGGTTACTTATCAGAAAACCAGCAATTTAGTTAGTCATTTTGTTTATTACCAACCAATTATTTTGAATCATTTATCAAATACAAAAACCAAAACTAGGTCCATATCAACTTCTGCCATGTTAGAGGATTTGCAGCACTTCTCTACCCTCATATGATTGTGATCCACATTACTTTGGGGGTATTTGGGGGCCACAAAAGCAGCCTGCCTCTGTGGAAGGTAATGCCAGTCAGTCTGACGTAGGGCTAGACCATATCACAAAAATTTCGTATGCCAGCTTTTTTCATGGCAGTATTACAATACTGATTTTGTCACAATTCTTTAGTTTTTCATATTGGTCTAAGACTATTTTACAAGTTACAACAAATTCAGGCCCACAGTTTTGTTTACAAACATATGGTCGGCTTACGTTTGGTTCCAGGTTCCTCAAACTTGTTTCATTTTGATTTATTAAATGTTAACCTCTAAGAATTACACTGATTGTAAATGTGCTCTGTAAAGTAACTACAGGCTCTACAAAAGTAAACAAGTTAAAACATATTGAACTTTTCAGGTAAATTCACGCGACGCTGTGTCGCAACAGCTGTGTTGACATTCTCCAGACATCATTGAGTTCCCAACATCCTGACGGCATGAACGTCCCAACATCAGGATATTAAATCAGACATGGCAGTCAGAACAAATATTGCTGTGTGTGAATACTTGGAGCAGTTACAACAAGACTTTATAAACCACAAGATACTGTTATGAACACAGACATGATGTTTTTCAGTTTTCCAATGTCTCTAGGACTTCCACAACTGATAGCATGCAGAAATTATGATTATATCGGCCGTACTTAATGACAGAAGTAATGGCAAGTCCCTTTTCCTCCTGAAGCTAACGTTACTGGCTAAAAATGTTCATACGGGCCATAGTTAATGACAGAAAATGCCACATCCCCCTTCACTGAACGGGCTAATACAAGTGGCTAACTCCAACTCGTTCCTGATGCTTTTGTTTTGTTTTACAAGACTACGTTGTGAAAGGGGGAGGGAAGGAGGCGCCACATTTTTGCTGTGTTTAGTTTATCTGCATCTATCTATGGGAGGCATGGAATAGAGTAGCAAATAGTGTGATTTGGTTGGAAGAAAAAAAGCGTTGTGTGTCTGAGCCTAGAACTGCAACAGATAAAATGTCCACTGACACATGATGCAAACAATCTCTATGTAATGGCAGATTGTTTATTGTTTATTAGGACCCCCATTACCTTTGGTACATGGCTGTAGCTACTCTTCCTGGGGTCCACAACACATCAAAACAAACCATATACGAACATTCTATACAAAGTTATATAAAGTGAAGTGAAACACACATAAAAGTTCATCCCTGCCCCAACACTCCCATTCACAACCACAAACAACATCTAAATTCATTGTTACATGCATTAATAATTAATACTAAGTAACAAGAAAAAAAAAACAATCAAAACAAAGCAACAGAAGCCTAAAGATTTTTTTTTTGAACATTTTATTTATAAAACATTTTAAGTTTTAATTACATATAGAAAAAACACAGACAATATACAACAAAACAGACAGAACTAATCAAAACAAAACACACTGCCAGCCCACAGAGATAAAAGCATATAAAAGTTACAGTTATGCATGTCAGTCCAAACAATGAGTCAAAGGTGCAGATAAGAGGTAGATTTTGAAGTCCGAGACAGAGTCCACTGGGCCAGGACCAGCTGGAGACCAGGGTGATAGAATCTTGACTGTGCGAAGCACAGAGTAGACACAAAATGAGATGAGACTGAGTAATATAGTCCAGTGTGACTAGTCCGAAGGATGATGTCTGTCACTTCGAATATACTCAATGAAGAGTCCCCATATTTCAAGGAACTTGTGATGAGTGTCTGACAGAGTATATCGAATTTCTTCCAGATAAATACAGGAAACCATGTCGTTCAACCATTTCTTAAAACAGGGAGGAGAGGCAGATTTCCATTCTCTAAGAATAACTCGTTTTGCTACGACCATACCAAACATGAGGTCTTTTTGTAATGATGAAGGAAGAGTGAGAGAGAAGTTGGAACAGCCCAGTATTATCAGAAGACTGTCAGGGATCAACTGTTTACCATAAATGACACTGAACAGATGGAAAATGTTGTCCCAAAAGGTCCGAAGCTTAGGGCAGGACCAGAAAAGGTGACCCAGAGTCCCATCATCTGATTTGCATTTATCGCAGGTAGCGGAAACAGAGGGAAAGATCCTGTTCAGTTTGGTCTTTGAAAAATGCAAACGGTGAATGACTTTAAACTGAATAAGTTGAAGTCTGGCATTGATAGAGCAAGATTTGATCCTACTCAGGCCCTGAGCCCACAGCTCATCTGAAATCTCAACACCAGTGTCTGATACCCAGGCATCTTTGATATGGAGAGAGGGGGCTGCCAAGCTAAAAAGATTAACAAATTGAGAGATCAAACCTTTAGAGGTGGGAGGTTTGGTCATAAGCTCATAGAAGCAGTGTTGTTCGGGCAAAGATTCAAAGTGAGGGATCGACTGCCTAACAAAATTTCTGACTTGCAGATATCGAAAAAAGTGGCTCGAGGGGAGGCCAAATTTAGCCTGCAACTGAGCAAAAGACGCAAAGTGGTTGTTAATGTAAAGGTCTTTGACGGTGGTCAGGCCTTTGTCGGACCATTGTAAAAAAGCAGCATCCATCGTGCCTGGCTTAAAACAAGGATTCTGACAAATAGGAGTGTGGGTAGACAGTCCGGGGAGGTTCAGCACAAATTTAATCTGTTTCAAAATCTTAAGTGAGTTACGCATAACAAATTCATTCTTAAAACATCTAAAGGGTATGTTTAATTTTGAGAATAGAATGGCTGCTAAGGAGGCACCTGCATTAACTGAAGCCACCCGGGTCTCAATTACAGGCCAAATGGGAGAGAGGAAATGTCTCTGCTCGGCTGCAGCCGTGGGGTGACTCCAGAAAACCAATGCTCTGGCATTGCAGGCCCAGTAATAATGACGGAAGACAGGGAGGCCAAGACCTCCCTCAGCTGTGGGTTTGTGTAGGTGTGCCTTAGCGATACGAGAAGGCTTGTCAGCCCAAATAAAGGGAATAATGATGGAGTCTATCAACTTGAAGAAAGAGGCAGTGAGATATATGGGTATGTTTTGGAAAAGGTACATGAATTTAGGAAGAACTACCATCTTGACAATATTGACACGGCCAATTAACGAGAGGGGAAGAAGTTTCCATTTGTCAATCATGATTTTAAGTTTACCGAGCAGGTCAGAGTAATTCAACTTAAAAAGAAGTTTTGGGTTCCTGGAGATGTTAATCCCAAGATACACAAAAGAGTCGGTAGAAACTTTAAATGGTAAATTGTTGAGAAAGGCAGAGTCGAGCCCATTAGACAGAGGCATGAACAGACACTTTTCCCAGTTAATAGTGAAACCAGAGAGCTGACTGAAACAATTTATAAGATTAAAAAGTGGGGTGAGGGATACCCTTATGTCTGACAAAGTCAGGATCACATCATCTGCATACAGACCAATGAGACCATCAGATGCTCCACGGCCGAGGCCGGTAATCTCAGGGCAAGATCTAATAGAGATAGCCAAGGGCTCTAAAGCGAGCACGAAGAGCAAGGGGGAGAGGCTGCATCCCTGTCTAGTTCCACGATGTAATAAGAAAGGAGGAGATCTGTCATGGTTGGTCAGGACCGTGGACTTGGGGCAAGCATAGAGCATTTTTAAAAGAGTCATGAATTTATCGCCAAAACCAAACTTTTTGAGCATCGCGAACATATATCTCCATTCAATTTGGTCAAATGCTTGCTTAGCATCTAATGAAATAACAGCAGAGTGTGATGGGTTGGTGGAATAGATATTATTTAGCAAACGACGAGTATTGGAGAATGAGAACCTATCTGGGATAAAGCCTGTCTGGTCAGGGTGGATTAAAGAACCAACATGTTCGTTTAATCGATTAGTCAGAACTGTTTAGGAGGCTTAGAAGGCGATAAGATGAAACATTAGTGCTATCCCTGTCTTTTTTCAGGAGAAGGCAAATATGAGCATCATACATACTGCTGGGAAAAATTCCATCTTTCACAGAGCAATTTATCATCCGAAGGAGAAGAGGGGCGACATTATCTATATGTTTTTTATAAAATTCTATTCCAAAGCCATCAGGGCCACAAGCTTTACCATTAGGAAATGAACGAATGGCCGCTTTTATTTCCTCTAGTGTGAGGTCAGAATCGAGTTCTAGCTTAGCGGCTTCGTTAACAGTTGGAATGTTCAGAGAATTGAGAAACTCATCCAGGACAGAGTCAGTGGGCTTAGATTTGGAAGTATACAGCTGACTGAAGAAATCGAAAAATCTGTCGTTAATCAGTATGGGATCAGTTATCAATTGTCCGGTAGCAGAGGAAATTGTGTGTATTGCCCTGTCGGCCTGTACACCTCTCAGCTGTCTAGCAAGTAATTTGTCAGGCTTATCACCTAGCTCAAAATGTTTTTGCTTAAGTTTGCGGATATAATTTCCAACCTGTTCTCCCAGCATCTGATTGTACTCATACTTTATCTTCAGGATGGCACTAAGGGTATCTTCATCGTTTGTAATGCGAAAAGTGTCCTCCAAAGATGCTAACTCGGCCTCAATAAGAGCAAGACGCCTCAGCCTGGATCTCTTGATGGACGATTGATATGAGATGATATGACCCCGTAGTACTACCTTAAATGACTCCCATAAAACTGAGTCGGAGACTGCCCCGTTATCATTGGTAAGCAGAAAATCTGAGATCTTAGCCGAAATATAGTCATGAAATGCTTTGTCTGAGTTTAAAGAGGGATTAAACTTCCAATTGTATGAAGGAGTATGGAGATTTAAATTAATTTGGATTGAAAGAGGAGCGTGATCGGACACTAATATACTATGATAAGATGAACTGACCGTGTGCGAGATTAGTTTAGAATCTACTAAGAAATGGTCAATTCTGGTAAAACTACCATGTACAGGGGAAAAGAAAGAATATTGCCTCTCAAGAGGGTGCTGGAGCCTCCAAATATCAACCAAGTTGAATGATTTCACCAAATCATTGAGAACTGGCACATATTTCAACGATGGGGCGGCTTTGTTGGAAAACCTATCCAACTGAGGGTCGAAGTAGCAGTTTAAGTCTCCCCCAATGATTATATTGTGAGTATTATATTCTGCAACAAGATTAAAGACTTTACAAAAAAAATCAGGGCAGTCAAAATTGGGGGCATAGATATTTAGAAGAGCTAGTGGGAAAGAACTGATTGCGCCGGTGACAAGGACGTATCTCCCACCTGGATCCGTTGTTATGGAGTTGAATACAAACGGAATAGTTTTGCGGATAAGGATGGCAACCCCTCTTGCCTTAGATGAGAAAGTGGATTGGTACACTTGTGACACCCATAAAGATCTCAAACGTCTCTGCTCAGAAGGTTGAATGTGGGTCTCCTGCAAAAAGTAATATCAGATGACAAAGATTTTAAATGTGAGAGTACTTTCCCCCTCTTAAGTGCCTTGCCAAGACCTCTACAATTCCAAGAAGTAAAAGTAATAGGACTCGTTCCCGGGTTAGCAGCATGACTAGCCTGCATTTAGGAAACAAAAGAACGGATAATAAGGGCTGACATGAAAAAAGCGATAAGGGACTGGCAGTTTGATACACACAAGGAACAAAAAAACCCAAAACAAACCAAAAGCCGCAACAAGAACAAAGCGGCAAAACCCTCTATCTATGGTGGAGGCTGCTGGGTAACAGAGACAGCTAAACCGTGCTGCGAAAAGCTGGCCTATACTAACAGCACCGTGCGCACATCCAAATTTTAGATTAATAACCAGTAAGGTGCACCTAAAGGTTCATAGTTATAGTAAACAGTCGCTTAAGCCCATATTGTAAAAGTCTGAAGGAGTGAAATACAGGTGGGTTAATTGTAGAAAGGAAAAATAAATGAAAATCACACCGGGGTAAGCAAGGCTGGGCTGAATTATTTGAGTAGTCAATTAAAAAAATCCCGATGGAGTATCTATACCATGAGAAACTGAGGAGAAGATAAATAAATAAATAATAAGAAATAATAATAGTAATTTAAAAAAATAAGCCCCAGTGACAAAGCTATTATGATGAGAAATCAACACTTAGGCAATCAGAATGGCAAAGTGTCAAACCACAACAACAGTAGTGACACTATGTTAAGTGCAGGGAGTAAGCAACTATATAGGAAGCGTTAACAGTCATGTTTTGTCAGATTGTGAGATGGCAAACCGTTCAGCATCCACTGGAGAGTCGAAGATTTTCACTGAGTTGTTGTGGACAACCTGGAGCTTGGCCGGGAAACGCAGTGTGCATTTAGCGCCGACGTCCATGAGCCTCTTCCCCACGGTGCTGAAGGCCTGACGCTGAGATGATACCTCTGCCGTGTAGTCAGGGAAAATGGAGACCCTCTCACCGTGGAACTGTAGTGGGGCTTGCTGGCGACTGAGCCGGAGGATACTGACCAGGTCACTGTCGTTATGGACTCTTGCGATGATGACCCGCGGTCGCTCGTTAGGGAGTGGCTTGGGCCTCAGGCTGCGGTGGGCCCGGTCAATTTTGATGGGCTTGGTGAAGTTATTGTGGCCAAGGAGCTCCAGTATCAGCCGAGAGACAAACTCAGTTGGGCAACCGTTTTCTTCGCCCTCTTTAATGCCCGCAATCCTGACGTTAAGCCTACGAGAGCGACCTCCAAGTCGTTCACTTTGGCCTTAAGGAGCCCGTTAGCTGCCGTTAAATCTTTACATGTCGCCTCTAGCACTGTGATGCGGCTATCGGCGGTAGAGAGAGCGTCATCGATCTCGTCCAGGCGGTGCTCGGCTTCGCGGTGTTCTTTTTGGAGGGTGGATAGGCATGCTTCGATTGAGTCAAGGCGCCCCTCCATCGACTTCTTCAGGTCATCTACAAGCATGCAAATCTTGGAGAGCTTGGCGCCATGGCTAGCAATAGCAGCTAATATAGCATCGGTGTTAGCAGTAGTCGCACTCGCCTGGGATGCCATCTTTTTGCACCCGTTCTTCTTGGACATAGCGCAAAAACAAAACACAGTGCAGGACGGTGACAGGGCAGCGAGAAAAATAAATATTCAGGTGCAGTAATTTATGAAAATGGAGGTAGCTACACAGAGCTCCGACCAAACACCTCTACTCCATTACAACGCATGAGCCCCCCCCCCAAAAAGCATCTATTCATTTTGACCTGTTATCAAACAATAACAAAACAGCTTTTCATTTTGGTGGAACTGGCCAATAAACTGACACAAAAAGTAAAACGTAAATGAAACGTTTTGGGTGACTTTGACCTTTGGCAAACATGCAATGAGTTTTGATAACAATGAAACTGTTGTGACAATTGCACTGACAGTTTAGATAATGTTGAGACTGGTTCGAAAAATGAGCCAAAACGACTGAGAAAACCTGTAATATTTCAAAGCTCCGGCCTAACCAAATCTAACTGCCAACACTATGTTTCCCTCCTCTCTGAACCCTGGTCGAACATGATGGTCTTCCTTTTAAAATGCAAAATACGACCACACTGAGGACAAATTGTTTGGCTCTTGCTCTTCTGAAGCACCTGGCTCTATGCAGGTGTGGCAGTTTGATGTCATGAGTGATGGCGTGCTGCACTTATTATTATTCTTCTTTTCTGTCTATTGGCTGATCACAAACCAACTTTAAAAGGGCATATGGCCATATACTGTTCCTTTAATGTGTAGATGCAGCCCTGTTAAAGTCAATTAAAGTTAATTTGGCATTGTATTATTTGCTCTATTTATAACAGATCACAATAAACAGCCAATAGTACAAATTTCCTATTATTGGCAAAAAAAAGTACAGCTAAATATTTCACATCCCTATTTCTTATTGGTTACCACCATCACTACTGGTGAAGTACTGGCAGCAGAGGACATAAGTGTACTACCAAGAAGAGGTGAGTATTCTCAGTTTACTCTAATGCTGCCGAGGCAGACTGATGATCGATACAGAAATGGTTCAAAGGTAGGGTGGGTAACCTCCAGTGTCCCATCAGAACAATAAAGTAACCATCACCGCTGGATGATGTCTTGTCAGTGGCTCGTTTCTGTCACTGAGTCACTGAAGATGACCTGATGATTTCAGCCGTCACACTGCCTCTGTATCGCACCACAGTGTGTGTGTGTGAGTGTGTGTGTGGGTGGGGAGGGTCAGCTGGTGTTGTGAATCAGGCCGCTGAAGTGTCAGACACGGCTTCTTCACAACACCAGGGTTCCTCCACACCACTTCCTGCTGCCATGACACTTCTACAAGACCACAGTGGTGTCTCTCCTCCATCAGCCTACCGCAGATTCAGCAGACGTGTGTACTTTTAGGAAATGCCACAGTGCAGCTGCAGGTTGAGACACACCTATAATCATCTCTGACCTTTTAGCAAGTGAATAGTGTACTGATTCATGACTTGTATTCACTACACTGGGATAAGATAAACAGGATATGATGAAAGATCTTTTTAAGATGCTGCAGACATGATCACTCCTTTTAGTTTAAACTAACTTTAACGCTGTATCTCCTGTTTCACCACATTATTTCAAATTCTTACAAAAATTAAAAAGCAAATGGCTCCAATGAAAGTGATGAGGGTCAAATTAAAGGTCCATCGTGATTGTGCACATTATAAAAAGAATCTTTCTCATTACGACGCTGTTCTCTTACAGCATTATTTTAAAAACACTGTATTTAATTACTCAGTTGTTCATTTGTTACTGTGACGAGCTGATCCGGGCTGCTTTGAGAGAGCTCAGGTGACAGAGCCTTTGAGCAAAAGCACATTTCTCCACAGTGCAGCCGTGGAATCATTTCCTGAAACGGAGAGTATCACAGGGCTCATTTGGAAGAATTGGTTACAAAGTTGTTTGGAATTATATGACTAAACATAAGCTTGTTGCCATAGATATTCGGTGCCTGTTCATTTGGTCTAATTCTGTTGATTGTATTATGTTTGCCTGTATGTTGTTTTGCTTCGATCACAGTGTTCCCAGTGTTATGCAGTGGAAAAGAGCTTTTATTCTGTTTTCATCCTCTGTGACCTTTACAGTAAGCTGGTAATGTCTGCACAGCACTGTTACATGCGTTTAAATCAGTAAATAAAATTAGTCCTTCATCCATATTCAAAGCTGTTTAACTACTAATGTTCAATTTACCATAACAACAAACTTAATTTGAACAAGTCCATTGTTAGTTACAATAATCCTATCTTCTTTAAAAAATAAAATTTTTGACAAAATGCTGAACAGTAACTTAAAAAAAGAAAAAGAATCGCAGTGCCTTTGTCTTTTTCTGTCTGTTTTTACAAGAAAATTCTTGAAACAAAAGAAAAGTTTCATTCTGAACAAGTGGAATTATGACAGTTATAATTATTTCTTGTGTTACACTAAAAGAAACAATAAATTTGAGAGTATGTAATTATATCTCATCGAGATATCTTGCAGCATGTTATTGAACAACAGTGACAGTCACGGTGACGCAAATGCGTTTGTCTGAATGGGACCTTGTAGAATGCTCTTACATCATTGGCTGGATTCTGTGAAGTTTCAGTCTCGGCTCTGATGTTTGAGTGCTTAATAAATGTTTCATGACTAAAGGAACAACGTCTGTGTGTTTGTCTCATTAAAGAGCATTTATATGATGATATGATTTTTACATAATAAAAAGGCAGGGGTGGAAAGTAATGAATTACATTTACTCAGGTTACTGTCATTGAGTAGCTTTTTAGTGTACTTGTACTTTTTTGAGTATTTGATAGTAATTTTACTCATTTTACACTACATTTTGAATGGGCCACCTTTTACTTAAACATGAGGACATTTTTATACCAGTACTTCTACTTGAATCAGGGTAACCACAGTACTTCTACTTTAATAGATAATTTTTTTTTGTATCTTTCCACCCCTGAAAAAAGGACAATGGTTGGATTGTACAGCTTTTACTGCATGACACACACACACACACACACACACACAGTACAGTACTGTGTGACATTATGTGGAGCATACGTATATGTAACATATGAGACACAAGTGAAGAGAGCAGCAACTTGAGATCACTTCAGACTCTTTGATCAGACAGAGAGACACGTCAACATTCACTTACAATGTTAAAATAATCGACAGACAGACAAACAGACCGACAGACGGATGGATGGCCAGAAACAAACAGCAAAAAAAGAGAGAGAGGCAGGAGGCTCTTGAATCCAGATAAATAAAAACTCGATAGGAGAAACAAATGGATGAAAGATGAAGGAGGATAAAGGCACAACGGAAATCTACGTCCAGGCTTTTGTCAGGATGAGCTCTCTGTAGCTGGAATGGTTAAGGAGGCCATTTCACGATGCCATGACACATCACACACTGATGCTGGTCTTATTAATGAGGGAAACTTCATTCAGGTAGGCGATGAATAACTTGGTTCCTTCGATGTAGTTGTACCTGACAGGACAAAGAGAAAAACAGAAAAAGATAGAAATGCTGTTCAATTTATTGGTTTGGTTTGATAGAGACACTCAGATCCACTCACTGATCCAGATTCCACATACAGAACATTCATTTCAAAGGGTTTTGCGATGGTGTAGACAGAAAACTTGAAGAGTCCAACCTGCTCATTTTCTCATTCTGGGAATGCAGGCCGTCATCAAAGCCGCCGATGGGCATCATGATGATGCTTTTCCCCGTCACATCCTGGAAAGTTCTGGCAATAGGGATGGTCCCGCCCTCACGGATGAGATCAGGATCGCCGCCAAAGACTGGAGAAGGTAGATGTAGGTGTAGGTGTGTGTACTTACACAGCACAATAATCACTTTTCAAAAACAGTTATAAATAACAAGAGTTAGATACTAAATGTAAAACTGGTGACAGAGACACCAAAAAACTGGCGGAGAAAGTAACTCAATAAAAACATAAAATGATAGCGTGGTGTAAAAGCAGCGAAGATCCTCAAACAGCTCGTTTCTACAGCTTGGAGTCTCAATGGCAAAGAAAAAAATCACTAAATGTTTTTTTTACATGTTTAAACCAGCGGAGCAGACGCTGCGTTGCAGACCAACACGAATGCATTTTAGCAAACAGCCCTCATCAGCATTGTAAACAAAATAACTGCTGATATACATGATGCTCCATTCATTCACAGTGTTACAATCAGTGAAAAACAAAGCGCAACCTTCAAAAAATATATGATTTTATCCCAAAAATGCTGCTCAATTCAACAGACCAAAGACAGGAAAATACAAATACATAAATACAGAATAA
>JAQFJA010000002.1:7201110-7211610 GCA_029874485.1 Naso brachycentron
TTACCTTTTACTTTGCCACTGTCACTGGCAAACTTTTTTTTTTTTGCCTTTTCAAAGACCTCAGCCATTGATGGTTTTGTAACTTTAAGGAAAATGTTTTTTTCATAAGGATTTGTAAGTTAATAATGGATGAAACATTTAAGTTAATATTACATATTGAAGAGTTAATATAAAACATTGAGTTAAAAAACTGTACATTTAATTTGAGATATATTATGTGCATTACGAGTGCAGAGAATAATGTAGAGGTTATATGAACTCACTTAATTGGTAGGTCTTAGTGGACTTCATTACCCACGATGCAGTCCGAGTGGAAGAGAGGGGTTTTAATTCCTGTTTACTTTAGACTTCAGTAACCTTGCCAGTGTAAGCAGCCAAGCTGTACTTTGCAGTCATGAGCTAATAACACAAATAAATAAATAAATAATACAATGACATTTTTGATAAATAACTATCAGTAATGTGGATACAATAACTAGCCTAAGAGAACTGGAGAGTCCAAAATAGATGAAGCCTTTGAATTAGCTTTCTCAAACAACTATGCAGCTTTACAAAATAGAAGACAACACGCAGTTGGTTGATGTATTGTCCCTAAAACTGTGTTTACATTTCTGAATTTACTTTTTCATATTCAGCCCTTGTGGGTTATGTACATACTTTCAGAACCAGAGAAGGCCTAGAGTTATATCCAAGTAACTTTTGTTTTCAAACAGCAGAATACTGCTTTGCAAATGCCATGTTTACATTCTTCCAGTTACTGTAATGGAGAGTGTGACTGTGGGCAGCAGAAGATTTACAGTGCAGGAGTCTTTGCCAGTGTGTTACTGAAACAGAAGATTACTGATTAACTTCCTCAACATCCTTTATGTTGTCTTCACTGTCTGTCTCTGCCAGCATCACAAGTAGAGGAAAAGGCATCAAACACCTCAATTTTCTGGCAAAGGGAACAAGAATTGTATTTTCAGGCTTCTAAAAGACGTAACTCTATTCACTCCCTGCTTCTAAATCAATTTTCAAGTGTTTACTGGTATACGTTGGTGCCTGTTCTGTATCTACTCGCTGGTAGCCTGTGTGTGGCCATTCAAAGTCTTGCTGAAGTCAAACAGACGCTCTGTTACTCTCTCTACTGTTCCGTCTGGATGGGATCCACACATGCAAGAGCAGAGCCTGGGGCCTGAGGCGAGACGCCAGCCGACCCACCAGAACATAACAATGCAAGGCAGTGCTGCATGGCTCCAGGCCCAGTGTCCCCCACTGTCCCTGTGCTGCTGACCCCACATATTTTATGGGGTCTGAGGCGTTCAGTGAGCTGTCACGGCTCATTAGGAGCTTTAAAAATGAACTTGCACAGCAGACTCTCTCAGTGATTAATAAACATGGACAGACAGAGAAAGTGAGTTGGATAGGAATGGTAAGGGCAAAAGTTCACTGATGAGACCACATTATAAAAGGTTTGAAGATGTTTAAAAATGCACTTGTTGGCACACAAAACACACACGAACTACTTCACTGCTACTGTTGTTGGGATAGGAAGGTTATCCCTCAGTCAGCAGCTAAAAGAAAGCCATTATTGTGGGTTTGAGTTTCAATCAAACTCATATTTTTAAAGGCATTTCCCCCCTAACATGATAAAAATATTGCTCATAAATGTTTATATGTATCTGTTCTTGCGTGTGACTTTAATTTACTCCATTGTTGCTTCATGATCCCCTCTTTCCACTCTCCAATTCAGTTGACAGTGAAGTGGTCTAACAGAGGTTATTTATAGGTTGTTGGACTGTGCCCCATGGCCGAACATGCTGCATACCAGACTCAACTGATGAACTCTGGAGATTGTTAGTGAAGAGCATGAGAGAAACTGCCCCGCTGTGCTACTAAAGCTGGTGGTAGTATTTTTATTAGTATCAAACACTCCCACAGCAGGACAAAAGGAGAAATTTCACTTTCAGCATTAATAGACTGTTGCAAAGGCAAGTTTTAGCAACTAGAAATGAACTTCTGGGATCTGTACTTTTACAGCAATAATGGATGAGTGGTTTATATTAGCTTCAAAAGCTTCTAAGTAAGCTCAGTGATTAATGCTACTGAAATTATATTTAGGAATGGCTATTTAGTTGATGAATTAAGTGAAGATGTTGCTTATCCTCAGTAAGTCTCAGATGTCAAATAAATATCTAAATATGGACATCCCCTCTTGTCTTTTACTTGAAGCAGAGCTCCCACATCTTCCTTTTGTCCCACACCACAGTCATCCTGTTAGATCTCATGGTAGCTTGTAGGAAGCCATCATTACTGCTTGGTAAGAGGAAGTTCCCATGGCGATGGGGTCGCCATGGGCTATAAATACATTGACTGCGTCATGGTGGCCGGTCAAAGAGCAGGTGAGGACGCCTGCTCACAGTAGCAGTGAGAATCTGTCTGGAAGTTTTGTTGGCACAATTTGTTTTAAGTTGAAACTCAAGAATGGACCTGAGTTTAGGTTGATGTGCTTTAGAAAACGTGAAATCATTGGGGTTGGGGTTTATAAAACAAGTACAATACAATAAAACTTCTATAGTCTCCAGTGGCTTAATGTTCACTTGGTGTGTTAAAAAATAAATAAAAAAATTAATAATCATAATAATTTTGATCTTGCACTTTATTTTTAAAAAAATGCACTTTCTCTTACAAATTACATATTGAATCTATTAGAAATAAAAAGCTTCTTTTTGTTTGTGTTTTGGAGGGTTTCATAGTACAGCCTTAGCTGGTCCAGTATGAACAGTAGCTTGTGAACGCTAATGTTAGAAATCTTTTGAATAATTGTTGTTGTATAACTGAAATTGTCACTCAGCTGTTTTAATTTCACTTCTCTAGTTGTATGTTATGCTACATTTAGCATGTACCATCATCCTGGAAATGTGCATTTTGGCCTCACTGACTGGCTTATGTTACATGATCTTGCTTTAACATCTGTGACAGATGAGATAAAATAGTCTCAGCTGTGCTCTGCCCTGTACATCAGTGCTTTGAGCTAAATGCTAACAGACTGTCATTGTAAGCATGTTAGCTTCAGGTTTAAAAGGAACAGCCCATGCTATCCATCTAAGTTTAGTGTGTTTCTGTGCTAACATTTAGACATTAAAATTATTATTGTTAAGATTAGAACTACACACAAAGAACTGATGTCTGAGGTCATTAATTTTGCAGATATTTGGTAATACTCAAATATAATTGTAAAGGGAGTTGACAATGGCACTAAATGCAAAATTTCATGACAATACCAAGTATAGTTAAGATTTATTGTAGACAAAAGTGTTGCACTGACATAGTCAACCAATCTTACAGCATTACCGTCAGTGAAGAACCACACCACTGCCAAAGCTTATGAGAACTTGTATCTAATAGCTCCAGCAGATTTGATTTAATAAAACATGAGGCACACAGATGAGCTTTTAATGTTTAAATATAAGGTAAAGGTTTATGTAGGTATATTTATTTTTTCTCCCATAAATACAGTAAACACAGTATCCCCTGTCTCAAAGGACTGTGTGGATTTTCAGCCCTGTTTAACAGATTGTAATGGCCACTCCTCTTGACATTCGCGCGCGCGCACACACACACACACACACACACACACACTGATTCAAATCCTCTGACAGTGGGTGTGGAGGTTATTACTTATTATTCTTCTTATTCTGCTCATGAATAAGTAAAGAGGACGCCCGAGACTCACCCACTTACCAGACACGTACTAAGACACATGCACCTGCTCCTGTATGGCCCTTGGTTCCACCCTCTTGTCTTTGTCCTGATTGCAGCCCCAGGGGTGGACAGTTAGGTGAGATCGCACTGCATTTCTGATGTCTTAGCAGTCTATTCACATTGGAAGTAAATGTGCACAGTATTGCATTTTTTTTTCTAAATATTACTTATCTCTTATAAAGACGTAGGTCTCTCTACACATTTTCCTTCTCTGCAATTATGCAAATATTTGAAACAAAAATAATACCATTGATTAAGTATCAAGTTTAATACTATTCTTTATATCTGATTCCTACTTATCGGTATTTAAAAGTTTACCTCATACACTGTGGTGTGTAGAATTTGGTTATGTTTTTTTCTGTGTGACCTTTCTCTGTGAGGTCAGCGAAAGGTCTGAGGAACCTGTTCAATAATTAAAGGAGGTTTTATCTCTAATGCAGAGGCTCTCAGTGTCCACAAACCACTCTCCTCAGAGGTGTTGAGTGATGGCCGTGGAAATGGCAAATGAAAGTTGTTGTTTTGAATTCTCCATCTGTGATGGATCCTGTGGCTGCTGGTGTTTTGATTCAGATTTACTCAGTTTACTCCCCTTTCCTTTGTCTCCCTCTCTCTCTCTCTGTACTTTGTATACAGATGAATAATTTGCTATGCTGCTAACAGTCACAAACAGAGAAAAAGGAACGGGATATGATTCCAAGTGATAAGGAGGAGGACGTCTTCATCTTAACAAAGAACATAGATGGTGAGATGTTATTCCTTGAAAACTGCATTTATAGAAGAGGTTGGCAACATTGTATGTTTTTGTTTTTATCAGTAAATCTCATAAATAAGCTGAAACCAGTGGTGCATTAGTCCGTCTCTCAAGAGTTTACAGCCTCTCATGCTTTTTTCCTGCTCTTAGGCCCAAACATTTGTTCCTTCTTAGGACAAAAATGTTAAAAAAAAAACAGTCTTCAATTTACTACATAAAGCTAACTACTGAAAACAGCAGGGCACTGTTGTTTGCTTTATTCAGAAGAGTAAATGGTACATTTGTTGGAGATGGATTTGGTATACTTGCAATTATTTACACCACCAGGACGGTTTATGTAGCTTTGATTAAAAAATGAACTATGTTTTTTGTGTTTACAATGTTGAGAGAGCACGTCAGTCAATGGAGTAAAATATACAAAGCCTTGGCTACACAGACAATACCTGTTAATAGGGTCAATTGATTGTCTGTTGATAATAAGTTAAGTATAAAACATCGCCACAGTTATCTTTTAATATATTTTATCAAGGTAAAAGTGATAATCAGATGTGTGTCTCCTTTGAATAGTGAAAACTACAGTAGCATGAAAAAGACCTTTTCTTTTGAGCTTAAATACACCAACTTTTTTTTCTCTTTGTTGTTTGTCCCCCTCCAGAGTTCCAGACAAGCAGATAGATACCATTCTCTCGACTCTGTGTGTAGTACCAAGGAAGAGACAAGCAGAGCTCGCCCACCGCTAATTAGCTTAGCTCAAATACTGGTAGTCAATGGCAAGTGCTAGCCTGGCTCTGCCTACAGTCAACAGATTAAGTTTCCAACAACTCTAAACAGCCCTGTGTGTTTGTTGTGACTTGATTATTTGCCACGTTTTGTTGTGTTATATATTTTTAGACTCAGATTAGCACTTATGTAATTTGAGATTCCAGTACATACTGAGAGGTAACCGCAGGGCGCATACTTGCCAGTATCAGATGAAAAAGCATCAGGTTTCAAGAAAACCTCTGTCGGGTTTAAGGAATTATATATGTATTAATGCAGAGGTGTCATTTTTATGAACTAATAACTAGCTAGCTGACACAATTGATGTAAGTTTAAACTGGCGTTTGAAACTCATTAGGTTCACTTGCAACAACTCTAAAAAAAAAAAAAAAAGTAACCACAGTCCCTTTTAGTCACTAGGTAATTAGCACCCAGCAGCCATAGACACTTACTGCCAACTGTTTATTTAGTGTCTTAAACTAGCGCGATTATTAATTTCATACCCGAAAAATTGATTCATCCAATATCAAGCCATTATGCCTGATGTTATTGCAGTTCCTTAGACTTGACACGGGTTTTTCCTAAGACCTGATGCTTTTTTTAATCTGATGTCTGACCTGACAGCTGAGGATGTCCTAATATGAACACTATAAACTAGTTTGTTTTTCAAAACTTACCTCCCTTGAACTCATCTCTCCTTTCTGCTTCCTTCCTCCTGCTTTTCTGATGTCCATTTGCAGGAGCCAATAATGAATTAGTCAAAATAAGATTATTTGTGTTATTTGGAATCTAATTTTAGTTTTGTCATGTTTATAGATTACCTACCTTACTCGCCTGCCAACACCTGGACCTCTGCGTGCTGCAGTGGCTATTTTTGGTACTTGTCTTCTGTGGTTGGTTAATGACCATTGGAAAGTTTAAATTCCAACAGTTTTTATTCCATCGGGTTGGAATATGACTCGAAATTGGGTCAATGACGCCCATGGTTGTGACACAATCTCTTTGTGTACTGTCCTCTTCACCATATGAAGCCTTCACATAGATGGCAGCACCAAGTCCAGCTCAGTACAGCAGAGGCACTGGTTTTATGTCGGCACATGTTGGAGAGCCCGCATCTTCATCACTAATCCATGCTGATTCTGACTCTCTTCTTGGCCCTAGGCTGTTCAACTGCCTCAACCATCCTTCTTGCCTGCTCAGCTTCCAAAACATGTCGTTCCTCCTCTGAATATTCTGGTTCAAATAGATAAGGTTGGCCATGATCAGTATTAGCAATCGTTTTTCTGCTCGTGAATAGGTGTTTTGTTTTGTTGACCTAATTACAAGCACATCTGCGGTGATTTGTGCATGCGCCCTGAGGTTTATGTTTGTTATGTGTTTGATTCTAAATTTACATGAAGTGCTAATCTTAGTCTAAATACATATAACATAACAACATGGTAAACAGGTCACAACAAGCACATAGGGCCGTTTAGAGCTGTTGCAAAGTTTATCTGCTGAATGTAGGTGGAGGCAGGCTAGCACTTCCTATTGACGACCAGTATTTGAGCTAAGAATTATCAATGGGCAAGCTCGGCCCATTTCTTCCTTGTTACAATCGAGAGAATGGTATCTGTGTGCTTGTCTTGAACTCAGGTTTGAGGCAAGTAACAAAAAGGGAAATAATGTTGGCATATCCTTTTCACATTTGTTTCAGCCTTAACCTAAACCCTCTAAAACTCTGTCATTTACACTATAGTCAACATTATGGAAACTGCTGATTCCTGTCTGATAAATGTTGCTGTACCTCAGATATCTCCTAGTAGGTGCCTCTTACGCTGTTGTTTTCTTCCTCAGATTATTTGCCATGCTACATGGGAAGGCTCTGAATACCACCCTGCTCTTACACCTCATCCTCATCATCTTTGCTGCTGCTCACGGGCACTCCTACCCTCGTTTTTCTCGTAATGACACTGAATTCCAGCATCTGGTGCTTCATCCCGACCCTTCTGTGGGGACGGTGTATGTGGGGGCCAGGGATCACCTCTTTCAGCTGGATGGATCAGATGGACTCCGACTGGAGCAGGAAGAGGTGACTGGTCCTGTGAGCGACAGCAAAGATTGCCTTCCTCCAGTCACTGAGTTTAACTGTCCCCAGGCCAGGAGAACCAGTAATCACAACAAATTACTATTACTAGATCCAACGGCATTGGAGTTGATCACCTGCGGCAACATCCACCAGGGCACCTGCCAGAAACGTAGCCTGGCATCAATCAAGAAGGTTCTCTTCTCCACCGAGAGGCCCGTGGACACGCAGTATGTTGCAGCCAATGATCCGTCAGTGTCAACCGTGGGGCTGGTGGTGGGGCTCCGTGGTGGGGAAAGGACAGTGATGTATGTGGGTAGGGGCTATACTGCCAGCCACCCACCAATCTCAACCCGCCACCTTTCATCAGAACCCATCTTTTCCTACGAGGAGACAGCTAAGCTGGCTGTGGCTGGGCGTCTGTCGGAATATGACCATCATTTTGTGATGGCATTTACTCGACGTTCTTATGTGTATTTCTTGTTTTACCGCCGTGACATCAAGTCAACATCAAGGGAATACCGGACCTATGCCGCTAGAGTGTGCCTGGACGACATCTCCTACTACTCCTATGTGGAAGTTCCTCTTGTCTGCCGATCACCTTCCTCTCCCTCCAGGAATTACAACCTCCTCCAGGCTGCCCAAGTATGTTCCACGTGTTTGCCTGAATCTTATTAAAATCTGTCAAAATACTTGCCTTGTAGGGAGCAGTTTAAAGTGTGGTTGAATTTCTTCTATACATGTCGTCCTTCAAGAAATTAGTTCACATAAGGATTTAACTGTGCTGTGTTTAACTTTCCTGTGTTTTTCCCACGCCTTTGTTGCAACAGGTGGGACAAGGTGCAGGCAGGGAAGGCGAGGATCTGCTGGGAGTCTTCTCCAGCCGCACAAGCCCCACAAACAACAATCCCTTGGATGCCTCTGCTCTGTGCGTTTACCCACTGGATGAGCTTGACAGACACATTGACTCCACCCGTGACCTCTGCTACACCCAGAATGGCAGTGTGGAGGGAAAAGGAGAGGTGGCCTACATTGAATATGAGGTCAAGTCCAGCTGTGCCAACCTTCCCATGGTAAGGTTACAGTAGACAAAGGAAGGGGCCTTTTCTGTGTTAAAGTATCAACATACACCTTATGCTGAAATTGACTTTTCTCTGATGGAAGAAAAAAAAATATTTTGGATCTATGGGCTTTAAAACAACAATTACTGTTTCTCTTTGGTCCTGTTAGGGGAATTGCATGCTACAGTATAGTTTTTTTTTCTGTTTTTTGTGCTTGTTACTGCATGGGTACTGGCAGCATAGTACATACATTAGTGCTTTACATCATGTTGAACTATTTCCTGCTGTCTTTATGGACCTCTAGTATTTGATCACTTAGTTTCAGTGCTTGCAAAAAGACAAAACAGAAAGTAGAGCACAGTAACGAGGTATAACTGGATTGCTAAGATTAAGCGGAGTAACAGGAAGAAATGAAGGCAAGCGAACCTTGTAATGAGGCCCTTGTTAAAAGGTCCGCAGCTCTCATACCTTAGGAGTAGTTTTGCCCAGCTGCAGCCCTCCAGTGACCCCCTCTGCTACCCTGCAGCCGCTCAGGTCCTGCCAGACCTCAGAACCATTTAATGGGATCGTCAGGGATCAATAAACCAAACTAACCCTGAATCAGCTGTGCTTCTGCTTAATGAGCTCTGACAACGAAGGATAGGAGTTCTTTTGAAACCCACTGACATAGGCAGACAGAGAGAGAGAGAATGGGTGGGGTGTGTAGATGCATGGGAATAGAAAGACTAGCATACAGAGGGACAGAGACAAAAATTAAAATCAAGACGAAAACTGGGGAAAAACTGAAAAATAGAGAGGCGATTGAAGGATGAGGATGTATTAGGTCACAGTTCCCCTAGCAACACTGATAATCCTATTTTATTGATAAACTAGACTAAAAAAAGATGTCCTATACTACTTTCTTCTTCAGTACCAATTATCTGGAGCCAGAGCTCAGAGACTTACTGGAAAGTAGGATTTGAAGGGGTTGTTTTACCCAACCAAAAGAGCAAGTCGGCTGTGTCCATATGAGTCTGCATTAAGCTATGGTGCAATCCTCTTACAATGAATTAAGAGGATTCAAAGGCTCTGGGGCAGTCGTAGGAGGGAATGGAAGACTAATTGAAAAGACATGAATATGAATTTGTTGGTCTAATGCTTAGGTGTTTGACACACTAAGATCGGTTTAAGAAAAATAATCTTTTTCATCTGCATTTCTTAGTTTTAAGCAAGTAATCCAGATGCTTTCACTTGAGATAAATACAAAAATATCTTTAAAAAACTCAAAATCATAACCTTAAAACTTTCTGTTTCATGTTAATAACAGAAAAGCCAACTGATCCCTCTGTTGTGGTCATATGTTCTAGAATACCCTGAAAGCATATCCCTGTGGCTCTGACCACACGCCCAGTCCAATGGCAAGCCGGGCACCTCTGAAAGCTCAAGCTGTGTGGCACACCTCAGCCGCCCGTCTCACTGCTGTGGCTGTCAGTGTCCGAGATGGACACAGCATCGCCTTCCTCGGAGACTCCAAAGGAACCCTGCACAAGGTAGCTCATCCCGTGCACTCTCACACATGCTTTAATTTTTGTGGCTGTTTCTTAAGGCCCTTAAGCCTGCCCCAGCATGCACTAGGTGGAGGGCGGGGAAACGCCCTGGACATATTAACACAACATCACAGGGATAACAGAGATCTGTGTTCCATGGAAATATTTTGACTATTGGGCAATTCCCATTAATGGCAGTTTGCTAATTTTCCATTCAAGACAATCACACAAGTAAGATTTACTTATTACTGTGATCCCTGCAGCACCGCCCTCGTGGCGGTTTCTCAGTGCTCCTTCTAAGGATGTCTATGAATCATTTTCCAGCAAAGCAAACACACCTTTTACCACAGTTTATCCCAGTTCCCATATCCCTCTACATTGCTATGCAACTACAGCCTGAAAGATTCCTTTCATTCCGACATTCAGAGTTTTCCAACATACACAGACTAGCATACCACCATGAACCCATGCCCGACACGTTTGCTTTTTGTTCTGTGGACTACACTATGTGATTGTTGGAGACTCGAACCTGATGCATTTTTGAGCTAATGTTTTGAATAAATGATACATTTTCTAACTTTTTTCTTTTTTTTT
>JAQFJA010000002.1:7235804-7245823 GCA_029874485.1 Naso brachycentron
AAAAAACATTAAAAAGTTATCCCAAATTTGTAAGCGAACGAAAATGGCCGGTGCAAAGAAAGAGGAGTTTCTAGTTTTTGATGGAACCATATTTATTCAAGCTGGAGTTCACCAATGTTTAGAATAAAACGTAACACAAAAACATTGGACTGGATGTGTTGGATTTAGTGGCTCTCTAGCCGAAATGAAAGTGTTTTGTAAGTATTAGACATATTACACAGTAAATAAGACATGGATCATACCACACGAAGCTGTTGAGAGTTTTGGATGGATGGATTTTTTTAGATAGTTTGGACGCTTTCACAAGTGAACCTTTAGAGGTTGTCAGCAAAAGTGAGTGCACATTTTCAAAATCACCCATTTATGTTGGAGGAATGCTGGAAGAAAAAACAAAATCTTCACTTCGAGACATCTAAGGGTGAGTAACTGATGATGTAACTGATAACATTTTGCAATGAAATATCCCTTTAAGTTATATTGGTCCTGGTAAATTCTAAAATTCCTTGCTTCCTTCTTTTTCTTTCAAAATTCCATAATGTGAGTATTTAATAGTGCGCAAAGTAAAAAACAGCACATACTCTATAGGAGCCAGGACAAATGAAATTCAGTTTCTCTGCGGGCAGGATGGCTCCTCAGAAGTGAAGGAGATGCTTCATCACAAGCTGAATGCCTCTAAATTAAATTCTCTTGTGTTAGGACGTTGTTGACCTCCTTTCTCTTTGCTTGGCCAGGAATCAGCAGGGGAGTCATTCTACATGCTGTTCAGAGCGATAAAGCACCAGGTGGACAAGGGACCCGTGGACGCTGTGACAGGAAAAGCCAAGTACACACTGAACGACAACCGGCTGCTGCGAGAGGACGTGGAGTACCGCACACTGGTTAGAGCGCACATAGATGATAATTAACACAGGCTGGGATAATATGTTCACAATGTCAGAGTCAAGACATCACAATCACATAAATCCTTTGTGTATGTTACTGACAAAGCTTGTTTTTCACACTTCTTTTCATTTTGGTGAAAATATGTCTTGTTACTTGCGATTATGTTTTAAAGAACATACTTTACATTTAATCACTCTTGTGCTGCATTGTTGTGTCATGACAATATTTCATCCAGTAACCCCCCACCACCGTTGATCTGTCCAGACACTAAATGTGGTGATGCCAGCTACAGCCACCAGCGGAGGCACTGCTACCCAGACTGTGCCCGCCAAAGTCCTGGACTGCGACACCATCACGCAGGTGAAGGAGAAACTCGTGGAACAAACCTGGAAGGGAACCTCTTTCTCCCAGAGGCCACACATTGACTCATTACACCTTGGTAGGTTCCGGTTTGTTTGTCTTGTCCTGCATCTGACAGAAGGGTCAAGTGGCCTGTTGCTCATATGAAGCAGATGTTTGATTTCACTTGTGTGCTAGTTTCCTATAAAACAGACACTCCAGTTGCTGATATAAAGGAGGTTACCAGCAGTGATGAAAAGAGATGAAAATGTGAATCGTCCTCTGAGATTTGGACGTGTGTCACACACAATGTTTCCAAACTCAGGGCCATATTTTGCTGATCTGTGGTGCAAAGTCTGATGCACGTGCACATGCACATAATAAGGGTGTGTCATAGTCGACTTTTCTATTTAGATAGCACATAATTTGTGTACAAAGTGAGGTGCAGGGCACAAAAGGGATAGATTTATTCCCCTGATTAATCATTGGTATGCTTTGGGTGTAACCAGGATCAAACCAATCAGAGGTCTGTCTTTAAGAGCCAGGTGATCTTGACCAAGGTGAGATGCCATTTAGATGGAGGGGACAATCAGTCACAGAAGAAAGCGTGCTAACACTTTCTATGAGGCCTGTCTCTATAATGCATTATAACACATTATGAATCCACTAATAATGCATTATATGTGGTTATGGTTATGGTTAGGGTTATTATTAGGGTAAGGGTTAACCTAACCTTGCTTATAACTATGATTATACAGCACTATAGGAGCATTATAACACATTATAGGTATGTTCATAATGCATTATAGATGGGTGCTTTAAGTGTTACTGAAAGTGCTTTTGTGCATGAGTTGGGCGAGGTGAAAGCACAAGAGAAGAAGATCTACGGAAGCATCAGTCATTTAACAAAGCTCCCTGAGGTGAAGCGAGCGTGGGAGGAGAATATCCTCGTCTTTCTGGCGTCACCAGAAAAGTGGCACAATGATAAAAGCGGTATAATGATGTCAGGAGATGAGGAACATAAAAGCTTCACTGCATACAGTAAAGCATTGACAGGCTGATGGGTTACTTAACTTATTATGAGGAGTCTTGCTGTGCGTCTCCATGAGTCACAAGCAGAGTGTACGCATCTTGTGTACAGGTATCCAAAGAGGACACTCTCCAAATAGCAGGACCACACTTCACCACACTTAAGATGTGGTTTTTGGTTTGGTTTTCCTTAGACGTAGGTCAATAGCACAAACACTTGCAGGTGCCACAAATAGCAATGTGCCAGCAATGCGCCTGACCACACCTTCTTTTTACACCAACACTCCCATTGGCGCACAGATGAGCACAACTACATTTGCTAAATAGACAACATGAAAATGACACCTGTGTCGGTGGTAAATAGCAATGACACTTGCGCTGTGCTGTGCACCATCTTTGCACCGGGAAGTTAGAGAAGTTAGAGAACTCTGTCTTACGTCTACAGTGATAAACAGCAGCATGAGGTCACATGAACATCTTCCCTTTCAGAGTGGCGCGCCGGTGTTGCAGGTCATCTAATCCTGTCAGATGAGGACCTTACATCAGTTGTACAAGGCTCATGGAAGCGCCTTAATACACTGCAACACTACAAGGTCAGTGCAAGTCACACACACGCAAACATGAGCCATGCATGATCAGAAAAAAGCTGTAAAATCTGTAAAAAAAAAAAAACACATTAATAGAATTCTTATAAAATTCTTAAAGGCAGTTTGTGGTAAAACTGTGCATCATAGGTCCCTGACGGAGCGACGGTGGCGCTCGTCCCCAGGAACACTAAGCATCACCTCCATGACAGCCATGATTATATGCCTGGAGAGAGTGAGTCTGACGAGCTTTTTTGTGGATTGTGCACACTCGTGACATACAGGAATACATTATTTGGATATAAAACAGGCACAAAAAGGAAGTTTTGGTGACTTTTTGTCATAATCAAAATCTAGACAAACTGACTAAAGGCTATAAACCCAGTGCATTAAATTGTTGTGATTTCAGTATTTAGTGCAGCTCTTCTCCAACAAACTATAAAGCTTGCCGTGTGTTGCACATTTCAGTTTGCCTCATGATTAAAGTTAGCGCTGGCACACCGCAGTACTTGACAGAGACAGAAATATGAGGAGCTGAAGTTATAGATGTCTTGAAGTGAAGAGTTTTAAACTTCAGACATTGGCCTTCATCTGGGCTTGTTCTCACACTCCTCTCTATATCTTTTATGCATATGTAAGCCACTGGAGAGGAGAGAGTTTATGCACACGTCATGTGCTGTAGGTGCAACATTAGCAGGATAACAACATCATTAAGAGAAATATATCAACTGCACGCTTACTCCACACCACAAAAAAATATATGATTATTATCATGAGACATTTCCACCCAACTTGGATCTTCATCGGGCCAAACTGAATAAGCAGCTGTCTCTCAAACTTAACTGCGATATAAATGAGGGTCAAACAGTGCAGTCATGTTTTTTTCATGCATTCATGTGTTAGTGAAGAAGCTGAACAGACTCTAAACAGCCAGAGGAGGTCGCTGTTTCTCTGTGCATATCTGTGTTGCATTGCTTTTAGAAGCTGAGAGTCACTAATACAAGCTGATGTAAAACAGGAGAAAAAGCCAACATAAGAATTCTAATATGACCGCTGTCTGCTCTTGCCAGAGACCCCTATGCTGGATGATGGGGAGGAGGGAGGAGTGAGGCTTTGGCATCTGGTGAAGGCCAGCGAGGAGTCCGAGCTGCCCAAACACAGGAGAGGCAGTCTGAGGGAGAGAGGCGGTGAGAGGGCCAAGGCCATCCCCGAGATCTACCTCACACGACTGCTCTCCATGAAGGTAAACCACAAGATTCAAGTGGTGCTCACTCACCCATATGTACATATGCTTGTGTTTATTAAGCATACTTTCTTTACTATGCACTTTCAGTTGCCACATTCTTTTTATGAAACTACTCTAAAAGGGTTTTACAGTCCACTCAACACTGCATGTAACATACAGCGGCTGCTGTGTGATGAAGAGCAGCTTCTCTTCTCTTCTGGTTAAATGGGTGAGAAAGTGGCAGCCGTGGTAATCATTATGCTGTGCTATTTCGAGTTTCTGTTTTCACAAATAAACCGTTATCAGACTTGTTTCAGTGTGAGTCTACATTATTTTAAACATATGAAATATTCATGTTTTATATGTCTGTTGACCCAAAACATCCCAGTGTGATCTTTAATGTTTGAAAAGAACAATAAACACATTTTAGTTTCTATGGTCTAGAAAATGCATTGGACTTTGAAGTAAAATATACAGCACATTGGAGAAAAAATGGTGTTGTACATATGGCCTCACTGTCTGTTTGCAGAATGTTAGAGTAGTCTTCCAGCAGTTATTATTGCACTAACCAAGTGTTGACGGACTTTAGAGAGACAAAAAAATTAAAATCTAAATAGTGGTGAGCGAGATGTCCTGACCTTTTTTGACAGAGTTCCTCTAAAGCCACAGGAGATGTCATACAGCTGTTTACATGCTGAGCAGCACAGGGCTTCTTATGGTGCAAGAGTGTCAGCGGAGCGCCCATAAATAAAAGCATCTTGTCTTTGGCCATATCCCAATTCCCCCTTTTGGCCCTACCCCTTCGTGTTGTGCGTCGAAGTCTAGGCAAAGGGTGTCCCGATTCTAGTTAAGATGGAGGGGTAGGTTGAAGTGTTACTTTGTGCTTACACCAAAAGCTTTGTGAGCGTCAAATGCAGCCGACTGCCAGTCATTTTCAGCGTACGCTCATGATGAAGGGCGTCTGGCACCTCGGCCGCAGCAAGCAGCCCAATGGCAAGTGTTGGTTACAGATTAGCAGCGGCAATGCCGAAGCAGCAGCCAATTGCATATCGGGATGTGATTGTCTTCCCACAGCATGAAAAGTTCTTGGCCAACATAAGCTCTTTCTGATCCTCCACAATTGCAGTCTCCAGTTCCCTGGAGCTCCATGATGCGTCACTGTTCTGTCTACTGTGACATAGTTGGCAGAAATAGTTGGGATATCTGGTGAGTGATTAGGCTGCTACACAATGTAAATCTATACAAACAAATGCCAAACATGTGCCAGTTAAGCAAGGTGAATCAATAAGTTCACATATTGCTTTAAATCAATAATGATGATCACAGCTGAACTTGATGCCAGCGACTGCTAGAGGGGCTGGCAGCACTGGACAGAGGTGTATTTGAAGCTTTTGGTGTGAGCACAGAGTTAGGGCTTCAAACGAAGATTTTTCAGATGCACACTTCAAACAGAACAGTTATGAGAACTATCTGCTGTTTCAGTGTATTATGGTCCTTTTCTTTGTAGGAACAAATGCAGACAGTTTGCTAATTTCTCAGTAGCTAACCCACTGGTTAGCTAATAACACTGACTAATGATGCAACTAACTAATGACATTGTTGGTGCTTATGTGTACATGACAGCCCACATTTTGATGTATTTAAATGCTGCTATCCTGCCATCAGGCCTTTGACACCCGCAGTCCGACAGCGAAGTTGCTGCACTTCGTGCTGCTCCTCAAATATCAGAGCACACTGGCAGGGTAATCGAACCAGTAACTCATGTTTGCAATGCTAACAAAGCAGTGTTCTTTTCATTTGATGACTTGATTGAAAGCGTGAAGTTGTGAATGAATTGCGAGCATCCTTACGTTACTGTCATCAGATAAAAGGCAAATGCCATTGTGATAACATTAATACCAGAATTGCCACAGCAACACAAGAGAAATCCCCACAGCGGAAGGCATCACATTAGAAAGGGACGGGATTCACTCCAAACTGAGGGGTAGGGACAAGAAGTTTGAATTTAGATTGGGCCTTCCTCTCACAGTTTATCTTCAGTGAAATCACATAACAAAACGAAGAGTGACACAGAGCAGGAGGTGATTTAAAACAGACAAACGTACAGACAGAGGAAAAATCATTTGTATTATGATGACACGTGTTCATAGGGTAATTACTACCACCATCATCAGTGAACCATCAAGAGTGTAGCGAGACTGTGAGCGCCAGTCTGTTTTCAGTCGGGCATTGTTTTGAAAGTGAGGGCGCTGACACTCTGCAGGTCTTATCATCCTCAGACCCTGAGAGAGGGGGTCTGTCCAACAAGGTGTGGCAAACTTTCGATTTTTGTTTCTTCTTTTTGCAGTTTATTGGAGGACAGACAAGAGCTTCATACTCCTCAGACCTGTTGTCAGGGCTCATTTTTAAGGCAGGCATATAAACTGCTATTAAGTAGCCTATTTTTGCTAATCCACCATTGAAATTTTATTTGCGGATCACTGACCTACAACTAGGCCTGTACTGAGGCTGCATACTACATCCTAACCAAAGTGGTCTCAGATAGATTCAGTGTCCCAATGTTAAGTTACAATAACATGAAGAGCAGCAACAAAACAAGTGCATTCACGATGCAAATATTCACTGACAGCTGGCACCAATCAGGCACAAGTTTTGTAAACAGTTTACTATGGCTTAGAAAATGAAAATATGCCTGGGATACACAGACTAAATGGAGGAGGTTGGCACCGCTAATAGTTACAGTATGACCGATGCTATAATCACATTATTCCATTTGCATTAAATATGACCAGCCTGACAAGACGGAGTCCTCATAATTTAAAGCAGTCAGTTACACAGAGTTAATACACAAAACATTAGACAACACATTAAATATTACACCAACTGCAAAGCAGCCCTCATCTATGGAAATACGCGCCACAGCTGATGCAAACGCGTTATAATATCATGCCATCATAATTGAAAGCAGAGTCAACAGCATGGCGTAGTCTATGCAAGGCACCAAACAAACATCAGAAGTAACGTGAAGCTACAAAGCAGCAGCAGAGCACCACGGCGGGTGTCTGTGACAGACAGACGGACACACACACACACACACGCAAGATCTCAACTTACTTCCTCTCTCCCTCGTTCTCATAGGAAAAGACTGACTGACAGCTGTCATGTCTCGGCTGGAATTCCAGATCGCACTCACGCATCACTATATTTTATTCATTCAGAAAACAACTTCCTTTTTCAGTAGGCCTATCAGTCAAACAAAAACACACCATTGTTTCTTTTTTTAATATTTTCATTTTTGTTATCATTTTAACAGAAAAATACATTAATTAATACAACATAAAATGGTAATAAAATGAGCACTAGCGGTTATTTGGGTGGGCCTTGCCCCCTGAGGCTCGCCCACCGCCGCGGGTGTGACACTCCTGAATGAATAAACAGTGTAGAACTTAAGAATCTGGGTTTTGTTTTTCAGTGGTTGCAGATGGAGAGTGATGTGTATGTTTGCATAAAGAGGGAAAAAAAAAACAGCCAATAGTGGCAAAGTAATAATAACAATTCCAGAAAATATCAGTAATGAGATTTCTGTAAATTAGCAGATAACAGCAGCAGTGTGAGCTTCATTGTGTGAATACATTTGTGTAGATGTTTGTATTTATCAGTTTTATGCTCTCTGCTTTGTCTCAGGGAACGCTGCAGAAGTTTGTGGATGATTTATTCACTGCGATCCTCAGCACGAGTCGTCCTGTGCCTCTGGCTGTCAAATACTTTTTCGACTTGTTGGATGAGCAGGCTCTCCAGCACAACATCACTGACCCTGAGACCATCCACATCTGGAAGACCAACAGGTAACAGCCAGCTGCAGCTCACTGAAGGATGTGGATGTTAGAGAAGAGGTTGGGAGCGGGACACAGGTCACAGGCCCATTTCTGTTTGTCTGCCATATGAGAAACATTTGAAACATGCTTCAAGGACAGTTTCATCCAAAGGTGCAAGAATGACACAAGCAAAGCCTGCGCAGACAGAACAAATGAACAACAACAGCTGATTGCGTGGTGTTACTATAATATGATGTTCAGATATATTTGAAACACCAGAACTTTACAATATCAAAATATCTCTGAAGTGGCTCATGGAAATATCACAAGAGGTCACGGGTTAGGTACCTAATTATAGTTTGATTCACTTAAGGACAGAAAATACAAGGAAGATACAAAAATGTTTCTTTGCCTTTTAGTTCTGTTTATTTCTGCTTCACACCCTAAAATATATCCCTGATACAGGCACTGCCATCTTGCACCTCTGACGTAGTTTTGAGTTGGGTTGCAATTAATGATGAAAATAAAAAAGTGAAAAATGCTCATCTCAATTTCCCAGAGCCCAATGAGACATCTTCAAATTGTCCAAACACAGTAACTCCTCATTATCATGAATGACACTGAAAAGCAGCCAATAGTCATATTTAAGAGGTTAAACTAACATATCGTCTTATTTTTTTATTTGAAAAATGACTGAAATGGTTCAAAATCGAAAGAGATTAATCAAAAGTTTGTGCTTTAGTGGACAGATGGAGCCTCAGTATCAAGATCACGTGTTAGGGTTTGAGCCTTATGTTTTTTTGACAGAAAATTTCTGAAACTGAACTTAGGCCTATTAGTAAAATGAACAACTGAACCTACACCAGCCTAATTAGAACTATTGTAAAATAGAGATTAAAAGTTGCAGCGGAATATAACACAAGGTCTGTTTTAAGGCGTCTGCCAAAGAGAGTTTTCTATGGCTAATTATTAATAAAAACATGTATGCAATTCATTTCAATGCTCTATCAATTTAGTTTCACTACAAACACATTCAAAACATGCACATATTATACTGTCTTAACAATCAAAACATTTGTTTTAGCTGCCATCACGTTAGTTGAACTCAGCCTTCAGTAACGTTGGTAGCTGTGACCGTAATGGTGTCGGCTGCACTGGTGGACGTGACAGCGCACGTCGGTGACAAAGCTTAGCTTGATTATAGCGCCATCTGTTGGATAAAATAACCAAACATAATAAAACACCTCTCTCTGCATTTTATTCTGGTGTATGGTCACACCAGTACACAAGCACACCCCACTTTTAAGATGGGAAAAAGGTATAAAGGTTAAAGGCACTTTTAAAGGTAAAAAGTGCAGCTTATACACCAGATTGTATTGTACCTAAAATGACCAAAAACACTAGAACATACCATAAATGTACTAGATATAAAGGTAGGACAACATAATTTGAACATTAAGATGGTGTGTAAAGTTGCTGAAGCCCTTTTCACAGGGAAACTGATCAAATACACAGAGTAGAACACACACATTCAGCTGCTGATTGATCTAATTGTATTTTTTGATGTGTCTTATAATGTGAGTATATGAACACTTCTGGAGCACAGAGAGATTGAATTTGGAGATAAAGTCAGTATTGAAGATGTCATCAAAACTGTCAGAAATTATCACAAGAACTTCAACTAATGTTTTGTGTTAGCCCTGCTGGATTAACGTCTGTAAAACTCATGTTTTTGAGTCATTAATCAGCACAGACAGGGCAGTAATGGCAGACAGACTGACTGTTCAAAGGGTCATATAAATGTTTGAATTGCAGCATAGAGGATTTTAGTGTGTTAGATTAATCTATGTAATCCTATATCCACATATGTGATATTTTTTATTTCACTGTTTTTGAAGATGGAGTTACGAGTGGTATATACATATGAAGAGTTCATTTGCAAAAACTTATTTCTCTGTATTTTTTTAACTTTATTCATTTTTATCATATAGACTGTGTTAGTTATGTAAGGGATAATGCCCAACGAGGTGTCCATTATCAGAAATGAATGGACGACGCAGAGGTGTGAATGGTTGCTTCCGCGAAGTCCATTCATTTCTGATAATGGACACCTCGAAGGGCATTATCCCGCTTATACCATGGTCA
>JAQFJA010000002.1:7437891-7450748 GCA_029874485.1 Naso brachycentron
AAAAACAAGATATGACATGTTAATTGGTCAAATATAGAGGTCAAGGTAGATGGCTTTCCCACAGAGTCAAAATGTAAAACTATATCTTTAATTTGGCTTTTTGCATCTTGAAAGTTTAACATTTACAACTTCAGACACTTGTTGTCCCAAATTAAAGCAAGACAATTTATATTTTAAACAATTTGTGCACAAGAATATTTGTTCTTTCAAACAAAATGACCTTGTAGTGTGACATCAGTAAAAGTAAGGAACAATCATAGTACATAGTAACTCACCTTAGAGACTTCATTATTTCCCAATAACAGACACATTGAAGGGCACTATTCCATGTATATCATGATTTTTTTGCCAGAGAAAAATGATTTTGACTGTTAGTTTAATTTTCATTCCTTTTATATATCAATAAACTCTTTTACAGGCAGTAATTTAATTTCCCTGGTAACACATGAGGGTTTGACTAAATTCTGGCACAATTATTGCCATCCCATAAAGTTATGCAATGCAAATGATGTTTACTACTCCAGTAAATAGGTCAAACCTTAGATAAAACTTGGCAACAGGAGATATTTTTTCGTCCACTCAGCTGATTAACTTCTTTGGTCATTGATGAATCAAAAAGCTTACGTTATGCTTGCAGTAATCAAAGTCAAGATCATTGCAGACCGTCAAAAAACAATAAATATTATAATTTGACAGTGTGCGTAGTAAGACAAGCTATCTAGCCATGTTATTGTATGCAAATCAATATCAAGATTTTTTACAAATGACAGGCCATATGTGCTGCAGGCAAAAGTGGATTTGGCACACAAGGAGCACGCGTTTGGCAATAAGATAATCTTTTTTTTAACTAGGTACAGATACAGGCTGAGCCAGCACATTAGTATAGAAGGGTGATAGGCTGTAAGACCGAAACTAGTAGGTGTCATTTATAAGAAATTAACACCCTACAGCATTTCTCTAAATAAACTAAAACATAACCAGTCATCCCAAAATACACTTCTGCAGTCTTAGCTTCACAGCAACAGTGTACTGTACTATGAAGTTGCCCTTTCATTGCTCCTCTCCCTTTGGGCCAGGAAATGGAGGTACCTTTTACCCTCCGTAACCTTAGAGCAGACCCATGTGCTGGCTCCTCTGAAGTAGAGAGGAATGGTATTTCATTGGCTGAACTTCTGCATATAACTTAATCGAAGTTATATTTCTTCTTTTGCCAACCTGTTTTCTTGTTTTAAGTTTTTTGGCATGCCATCCCTCTCTTCCTCTCCAGTGGTAGATTATGGTTATGCTCTTGTACAGATCTGGATGCATGGACAAAGTCACATGTAAACACTCAAAGGTACACATGCGGGCACCAGGCACATGAGCGTGCAGTATTTTCAGCTCAGACCTGCATGGAGACTCAGCATTTGATGGCACAAACCCAAACAGTTTGCTGTAATAACACTGTGACGTGTGTGAACTCGGCATCTGTCAGCAGTGCAGTGGCTTGTTAGTCTTGTCAGCTGATGCATTCATCATCACTCCTAAACAATGCTGTTGGGTGGTGACAGAGCTATCATAGTTTGATTTATCATTGGAGCTCAACTGATGGGCAAACAGAGTACTTTACGGTACTATCCATTAATTATGAAATGTTATTAATCCTCCTAAATGACCGTGTTGTCATCCTCTGACCTCTGCAGGAAGGTCATCTATAAGACAGCCTCTGTGGAGCTGAGAGGATTCTGTGTGCTCAAAAGAACAAGCTGAGGAATTGAATTCTGCTCCACTGTGTTTTCTTGTTTTGTTTTTTTAAAAAAAACAGTGTATAAAACGAGTCAAAAGAGGTTTTACGGTTGCTAGTATGTAGCCTTTCATGAAGGAGGCAAACTTCTGTCACTGATTAGTGCTGTCATGCAATAACATGATTTCATTTTCGACTTACACAGTTGAAACTGAGCCACAGTGCAGTGGCATGAGACAAAAAAGGCTTTAAACTAACAGGATAAACTAAACAAAAAGAGAAGAACTATAAAGATGACAGATAAACTATGTACAATACAGTACATGGGCTTGCCAAATATGTGTTACCTAAATTTTCCAGGTGTGTAACCAGCCTAACAGCCTCACCTTGCTCAGTTGTTTTCTCTGCGCGCTGTTGGCTGCCGAGCAGAGTTTAGGGACAAGCTAGAACAAAGCCTGCATATGTGTTTCCCACAGCGCCCACGCTAATATGTACACTTTATGTTGTTCTGCGGCAACGCCAAGCTAAGCTGCCCCAAGGACATAAGTGCAAAAGCAGTAATCAACACAAGTGCCCTCCACCCTATAAACTCAGTGACCCTCCCACCATCCGTGGAACATATGGAGCCAAGCAACTTTACACAAGTTAGATTAGAAATGGGAGGGAGCAAGAAACAGAAAAGAGGCTATAGCAAGCGAAGGCATGAGTTTGAGAATGACGGATAATGAAGCTGTGAGAGAGAACTGGCCCATGATCAATCTTCCACCCGAAAAAGTGGATTAGAAGAACAATCAGGCTGTCTATTTGCATAAGTCCTAAATGCATGTTCTGTTGAAGGATCCTCCCAGTATGTTATATTTGGGCTCAGGCCCAGTTTGAGTCAGTATAGGAGCTGTACATGGTTTGTGTCATGCCTCAGCTTGAAGCTGAGATAGTGCAGCTTTAGGGTATAATGTGTGCATGAGCACACAGATTACTATAAGAACAAAGTACAGTTACATAAAGAACAGAACATAAAGAGATGTGTGAAAACATTTTTGCCTTGAGGCTTTTGCTACCTGTCATATGCATTTACAGTAATGTTACATCTACAGTTATTATTGTTACATAAAAAAGCTTTTTGCTTTTTAATGCAAAAAAAGCAAGAAGTAAAGCAACTGTGAACAATATGTTTAAAGTTAAAGAGGTCACTTGAAGTGATAAAACCAAAGACAATTGTCATTCAACTGCAGTTCCCCGCAGCTCTACGGAACGTTAAAACTGCTTCCAGCTGCAGCATGCTCCTGTTTTAATTCAGCAACTACGTCAGACATGTTTTTTGCTTGTGGCAGAGACTGAAACAGAACCTGTAGCAGAGTGAATATTATATCTAACACGTGCCCAGAAACAGGGCTCCAGATAATTGCTTATGTTGATATTTTTCTGCTAGATGTATGATTGACAGCCTGATCAACTTAATACATCAGTGTTGTTTGATCAGTTTATTCCACGGCCCTCAAGTGTGCAAGTCTCTTCCAGTGCATGTTCATTGCTGCTGATTTTCCCACAGACCAGCTACAAATGCATCACAATTAGAAATATATCCCCAGTGCTCTTCTATATAGTAAGTGTACAGGAAGTGTAATTAATTTTTTGTGTATCTGCGACAACTACGTCAAACACAAATTTCTACTCCTTTGCAATGGACAAAAAAAAAAATTCTGATTCTGAATTTAGGTAAAATATAGGCCTTCTTATTCTGTTGTTCAGCTTACTTCAAACAAACTGCACTGATGCTGTCAAGGGGATGAATCACAGATATTTTTATCTTTGAATGAATTTTCTAAAAATAGCCCATATTAGATGGATGGTGCTGAAATTTGTCACATTAATTTGATGAGTTGTAATAATTTTGCTGATCCCTGATTCATCTCCTGTCATCATAAACTGCTATTGAACAAATAACAGCCACCGCTGTATTTTCTTATTAGTACTAATTAGCAAATGTTGAATGTTAGCATGCTTACACGCTAAACTCAGATGATAAACATTGTAGATGTTTTATCTGTTGAGGATCAACATGTTAACATTGTCATTTTAAGCTTGTTGCTTCTTCCTGGCTTTCCTCTAGAAGTTCATGTTGTTTCTGAATTCTAGGTCCAAGACCGTCATAATGCGCAGAATGCCAAGGCCAGTTAGGAACGGATTGAGGTGTATACATGCTAGAGTAAATCAATTCCCAACCACATTATCTAGGTGTGTTAGTCTGACTTCAAGAAATTTGACTTTGGACAATTTAAGTCAGACTAACATGTTTACATGAATTTTAAAAGTCCAATTTTAGTCGGACTAACACAAGAAATCAACTTTTTCTAACATCAAGTAAACGTTCTGAGTGTAATGTCTAAGTAGGCCTACAGATTTATAGGGCTGCTAGCACGGATTTTGATTCTCACTCTGTTGTAGTGGTGACTAATCATCTGTAGGAGTCTGAGTATTCTGAGCAAATGTGAGCATCACCAGAAAGTGTGAAAAAGAAATGCAAATACAGTTGTAAGGTACCCACAGCTAAAAGCGTCAGTTAAGTGTGGCAGCCATTGGACTTTTCTATTTTTTGTAACGGGAAACCAGGTGTAGTCTATCACCTATAATCTTAAACCAGGTATAGTCTCCTCTAGCTATCTGACTATAGGTGAAGCAAAATGTCATTGTAAAGATGCAGATTAAAAGAAGTAAATACCCCACAATCAGTCTTGGAATCAAGTGTTTGTTTTCAAGTTTTTAGCTTTTCACATGCCATAGTTTAGCTTTATAGCGCTGTCAGTTATCTTCTCTTTATTATGGGGCTATTAAAATGATGAATAGGCTGGTTGTGTAATCCATGTCTAGAGTGGAAAGGGTTTGAATAACTGTGAGTGACGTTTATACGTCTGTGTGAATTATCGCCTTCATGCCTTCCGCCTGCCGCTGCTGCTGCTGCTACTGGAAATGTTCCAGGAAATCAATCTGTGTTACAGATTAATTTGATCTTAACAGCTTTTCTAATAAATACAGATACACACAAATGTATTCCACGCAAGCAGGCACTGCTCTACTGTTACTGTTTCATCCACTTAACCCCTCACGCTCATGATAGGCTACCCAAGCTGGCCGGAGCCCATAGAGACCAGAGCAGAGCCAGCCGGGAATAGACTGAGCTTGGATTTGCAGTGCTCATGTGTTGAGCTAAATATGGGATGGCTCTTTACCTTCACAGACAAGACCCAGGGCAATACACATGTATGGTGTCACACCTCTCAGATTACCCTCACATAAAACAGCTTGACATGGCTTTTATGTTGTTTGGCAGCTTAAAGCATAAGTGCAACCATTATTTTTACATAGGAAGCACTGTAGACAAACAGATTGGTTCAGAAGTTCACAGAAGTGGGAGCGTTTTAATATGACAGCAACAGTCATTAAACAACCTGTGTAAAAATTAAAGGTTTACATTACTGACTTGATTAACAAAGGTGATTAGGTAATAAAACTCAAAAAAAAAAAAAAAAAGAAGAAGAAGAAATTAGTGGGAAAGTATCTCTAAACTGATGCTTGATGTTCAGGAAAATCTGACAATTAAAATCCCGGATTTCCTTCCTGGCAGGTTCTCCCGGTCTGATGAGCTGTCCCGTCACCGACGCTCCCACTCCGGAGTGAAACCATACCAGTGCATCGTCTGTGAGAAGAAGTTTGCCCGCAGCGATCACCTGTCGAAACACCTCAAAGTCCACCGCTTTCCACGAAGCAGCAGAACAGGACGCACTGCAAACTGACTCCTCTGACCCCACTGTGACAGACTGACGCTAAGTGGAGGAGAGGCAGAGGGGAGCTGTGTGCGTGTATTTGTGTGTGACGAAAGACAGAGAAGGGGGGTGAAAGTCCAAACACCTTTTAAAAGGAATCTGTCCAGGACTCTTTAGCTCATGTGTGTGTTTATGTTTAAATGCGTACGCGTGACGTACATTCATGGTACTGTGATAATTTATTGGGTGGCTGGAAAAGACTGTAAAAACTAAACTAAAACAGAAAACTGTTACTTGACACAACACCCTCAAAGGTGAAATAAGCTTCTTGTATATTACAACTGTTTTGTCTCACTCAAATCTTATGTCTAATCTTATTTGAAGAAATTTGAGTCTAGTATTCAGACAGTTTTTATACTTTGAGGTATGTGTTAATGTTGGAGTCAAAAGCCTTACAGTATATCAGTAAAAGCTGCATCATCAAGGGGTCTCGTAATATTTAACAACCCCAGTTTTTCACCTTTCTAGAGCCAAATGTTGATTGAAAGTTATATCAGTGAAAGTAATAATTTTCCAGTACATGAAAGTAATATCAGCACACATACATCACTCATATTCACATATTCTCTTGAATTTAATTTGGTGCTGCAGTACAAGAGCTAATTGGACATGGTAACTATTGGGTCCTTGATTTAATTCTTCTTCGGTAGACAGCAGAGTAATTAATGTATCAACATTCCTTTAGCTTTGAATAAGTGTCTTTGTTGCCTTTGAGTCTGATTACAGAAAAAAAAACACTGTAGTAACCTCAAACACAATAACAAAGCTCAAGTTCATGTTGAGTTACTCACCAAGAAAAATCATGACATTAGCCATATTTCCATTAATTGTGAAGCAAATTTTAACCAAACTTTCAAAATCTTGCAAAAAACAAAATGCGAAGTAAGAGCGTTTCCAACAACTGGTCTGAAGCAAATAAACAAGGCTACAAAGTGTATTTTGGTCAAGTGTATAGGCACCATGACACATGGCTGTACTAAACAGTAGAAGAAGAAGAGGTTGCAGTCTGGAAACAAAATGGTCCGTTGCTGTTTACCATCTAAAATTGCTGTTATCTTCTTCAAATGAGACCAAAGAATACCTTGGTCTTCTCATCGCTCCACACGTACCTGTTGTTGTTATCAGCCACGTTTTCACGTGTTAGGAGAAAAACCGGAAAGGCGGTGGAAACAGCTTTTTCTACTATTACATCTTTTTGGAAGCGGAAACAGCTGATAAATATTCGCTTCCATTGTGTGTTTTTTAACAAACACAAACATCACCTCAAGTGCGCATAAAAACTTTTTTGAAAATTGAGGACTTTTTTTTTTTCCCTCAAATTTTGGCAGTTCCATTTACCATTTCTAATGCAGTATTTCAAAATGTGCATCAAGTATGTTTATGGAAACATGGCTGTGGTGTCATTTGCCCTTGCATATATGAATTTATTGGTTGTCTGCCCTGAGTTTTAAAATCTGAATATTTTACACAGTTGCATTTTATTCTGACTTGACATGTTTTTGTCTTGTCAGAAGACTGTCAAAATTTTTGTCATTTTTTTTTATCAAAATGTTTTGATGGTGCAGCCACATCTGGCAATTGCCCACAAATATTTCAAGCCAAGGTTGAACACAAGTATGTCTCCTACAGAAGCATTTCAGTTGTCCTGTGTTACCTGTGTGATATATCACAACATCTATTCTCTGGTGTTGTAACATTGTGATGGGATGCCATGTCATTTATGACTTTATGTCACTTTATTAACATCGTGTCACTGCTGTGAAAAAAATATGTAGAATAATACAAAATGGTAAACTCTTACTGCTAAGAGGAAGAAATTGGAAATTGGTGTCAGTGTGATTAGTGCTTTTGAACATATCAAATCTCTTGCCTCCTCTCTTGGCGTATCATTTCTTTTGTTCGTCTTCTATTCACTAATTAATTTCAAATGAAATGAAAAAGATTTTAATAAGGCACTTAATTGGTGAGTTTTTTGTACTTGCTGAGACTGGAATTGTGTGCAACAAAATCAAATAAAGAGTTTAACCCAGACCACCAAAATCAAAATATTAAAGGTAGCCTATGAAATTTAGGCTGAACATCGCCAATGGATAGGACAGAACAGAACCGAATGGTGGAACATAGAGTAACAGTAGCATGATTTAGCGCAACTGACAAATGTTAGCAAGAAGTTTTTGCTAACAGTAGCTACCAGAAGCTACCGAGCACACCTGACCAAGAAGGTTGCTGCAACCAAAAACTTTCAGAAATCACACAGATTTGCTTTGATATGAAGAACATGTAAAATGTAACCAAGTAAAATGATCTTGTTAGCTTCTGTTGAATCCTGTTCTCGGCAAATTAAGCTTGTTTTTCCTCTTACTTTGAACAATGTATTGCATCCAATGAAAAATGGAATTATGTGATTTGAATATCAAATTTGACTGAAATGTTCTGTGCTTGTTGAGCATTTGTTGAATTTGGAATTGTGTGCCGTAAAGCCTCAAATAACAAATTCATGGAGAATCTTTATGAATCCCTGTCATGTACTTTGGTCTTACCCCAACATGACTCGTTACAGTATATTTTTCAAAGGGAAAAGGAAAATTGTAGAGCATTTTAAACAAAAACACCATTTTCTGCCACTGCTGTTGAATATATCAAATCTCTTGCCATAAAACGAGATGCCTCTATCTTGTACTGTAAAGAAAAGTGACTGTTTAGCTGTCTTGTCAGATTTACCTGTACTGCTTCTGTGTGTAATTCTGCATCTTGTTGAATGAAACCAAACGAGTCACAGGACGGACACAAAATGTCAACTGCACAGCGTCTCGAGATGTTTTCCGGTGTTGTAAAGTTGAGGATCAGTAAGCGACATCCAGTACTGGAATGGTTAGGAGAAGGAAATGTTAAAGTTGGATTTGAATCGTTCTTGAGAATGTTTAATTTGCTGAGCCCACAGCGATTGACAAGCCTTCTGTGTTCCTACACAGCATCTGAATGAGACACTGTATGGAGGAAGTGTGTTATCAATGTCAGGCATTCCTTCCATACAATCAGAAGAAACACTTTTCTGAATGGGTGTCGTGAGCCCATGAATGTATGTAAATACTGTAAATGCATCTGAAAGGAGAACTGAAATATTCTTCTAGTGATTTCTGTGATTGTGAAAGATTTTTTAACATATGTAAAGAAAGTGTACATAACATGATCATTCAAATATATAGCAAGAAATGTGATAACTTACTTTGGTTACACTTTATTTATGTAGTCCACCTACAGATAGTTGATTTGCAGCATTTCAACAACATATCAGTTGTTGATAAAATGTCAAAATTTGTTCTTGAATATATACATCGTTGAATATTTCTTGAACATTTTCAGAATGTTTTCTGGATTTTATTCCAATTGTTTTCGAGATGTTTGACAAAGATTAATGAAATGGTGAACTAATTAGGGTTACAGTTAGGTTAAAAAGTTACATTGTTTAATGTCAGCTTGTATGCTGTTAAAATGCTACAAATTCTCCTTAAACTATCTGTAGATGGAGTATCCAAGTAAAGCATTTCCTTTTCTTTTTTGTCAGGTTTTTATGCTTTATTAAAAGACTTGAGACGTTTCATAACACATCCATGAATCAGAATTTATACATTTTGCATTTCTGTGGCACACTCACTCAGTTGCAAATGATGTAATTATGATGTATTATGAAACGTGATGAGTATCTTATGTGCTCTGTAAACACCTTACAAAGAGAGAGTTGCTTCAAATCTTATATTTTTGCTTTTGTTCGTACATAAAACCACATTTACAATAAAAATCACTAAACCAAAGACATGTTTTGTGTTTTTCTGTTGTTCATTCTGAACTTAAATCGATCCAGCAATCTTTCTTTTGTTTGTTTTTTTGTTTTTTAAAAAACATTTTTTGTCATTTTTCCTTTTTAAGTTTAATAGATTTTTGGTTATTCTGCTTGGCTCAGGAAATACTTTAGATTCAAACTGTTGCAATGTTTGGTTTCCCTCAATCTTGATTAAAAAAAGATGGCATGAAAGGCAACAGCTCTTACTTTCCACTTTAAAACACACTGCACAAACAGAAATTATTCATTAAAGTGTGAGGTGAGCTAAGCACATATCTAATGTTTTTCTTTCTTTCTTTGTTTCTTTCTTCTCTACTTCGTTTGTTATTTCATTATTCACAAGTTTTTTTTATTTTAATGAAAATACTTGTAGAACAAAAAGTTGGGAGTGTCAGATCTTCTTGATACACACAAATCTAACAGTGTATTTTTTTTAAAGAAAAAATGATAATCTATGGCTTTTAACTGGTCTACTTTTAGACATTGTGTCAACATTGTGTAGAGACATTTTACTATTCCTTTCTATGAACGCATACCAAGAGGGCTCTCCTTTCATTTGGAGACACATTATGGTCGTGCATTGCCCTGTATGATTCACACAAGTCACGCCCCTCTACCTCCGGGCCATGGGACCTTAATTCGGAAAAAATATGAATGATCGTCAATGGAAAGGGATAAATTATTTTTGATCCCGTTTGGCTTGTGCCCTGAGTTACACATATGATGGTTGGCAATTTAAAAGATAATTTTTAATGTAAAGAAAGTCAAATTTTGTCATCAGTTAAGTAAAACGTTTTTTGTGGGACCGCTCAGTGAACTACATGTCACGGACTTGTCTCGGACAATATATGTCATCAGCACAGACATGGCCGTCAGCTTGGCAGATTTCACAGTATTTTTCCAGGACGAGGGGAAAAGTATTAAAAGAGGTGAAAACCATTAAGCTGTGTACACACCAAAAGCAACTTTTATTTGTGGAGCGATGAAATTACGCATTAAGTCAACGGCATGCCGTGACAACCCGTTTGAGGCCGCGACAGACCTGCAACACGAAAGAGTGGGCACGACTTGTCGCGCATGGAGGCGACTCGCGTGTCACGCAAGTTCAAAATACTCAACTTCAGCGACATATTTGCCTCACGACAGCCAACCAGCTTTTAGGGTTTACACAGATGTTGTAGGGTGTATAAATGTGGAGCAAAATGGGGTGCCACTTGCTGGAGACAGATGGACAGGTGCTCCGCAGCCATCCTACAAATCCAAGCAGCAATCCTAGCCAAGAGGTTGTCAAACTGGGCACTGGTCAGCCTCAGGTAGCACTGGAAATGGTAAACTCTCCTGCACGACATCAGCTGTGGAGGTCCCATGCAGGTTGGGGAACTTAACAACGTCGGGTTCAGGGAGCCTGTTAAATTGTGTCACACAGCTCCATGTCAGCCACAGTTAGCGGTAGCCCGTAGCGTCAGGAGAAAGGAGGGCTTGTCATTTTCTAACATGAACCACGGCCGGTTTAATCATCTTTTCTGCACAGTATCAGTTGTGGAAGTCCCAGAAATGTTAAAAACTCAACAATGTCTGTGTTCATAACATAACCCTGTGGTGTACAAGGTCGTGTTGTCGGAGCTCCACCGTATTCACACACAGCAACAATTGTTTTGACCGCTATGTCTGATTCGAAGTCCGTTCGATAAATTCTGACATTAGTGCCGTCGGTATGTCATTGGAGATGGCGGTGAAACTCTCCAAGCTGTGTGCACCTCTGCAGGATGTTGTGCAGCCAGACACAATGGCATTTGGCCCTCCGGCATCTCTGGACTTTGTACAGCGAGGCAGCGGGAGCAAGCGTGGTTTGGTGTCTAGGAGACAAGCCCCTCCCCTCCCTCCTGTCGCCTCCGGGTCGAAGGGCAACAAATGAATTTGACCAAGTAGCGCGATCACGCGATGCAAATTCTTTTTGTCGCTTTGTACACAGCTTTATAAATTGGGCCATGTTGAGAGCTGCAGCTACTTGAGGAAGGAGTTAGTCAGTTCCGTGAGTCAGAGGAGGGAAAATGTTATGATGTCAGTTACGCGACTGGTGTTGTAGTCTTTATAATTACACATTTTCACAAGCTAATACATCAAGCGTTTGACGATGGACATAGACTCTCTTCACATGAAAAATTATCATTTAAATTGAGGAACATCATATGTGTAATTCAGGGCACAAGTCAAACGGATCAAAAACTTATTTTTCTTTTCCCATTGACTGCCGTTCAAATTTTTTCTGTACTAAGGTGGGGTCCACCGGAAGGGGCGTGACTTAGGCACTCTATATGTAGGTAAACAGTTGTAGGTGAACAGTTAGCTTGTGGTCATGGAACTCTTTAGCCGTGTGCACATACAATGCTTTATTTGTGGTGCTTTGACTGCAGGATCATTCACACAGGTTGCAATATTCACCTGTTCAGAGGAAGGGGGGACTTGCCATTTCTTTCTGTCATTAATTACCGTCGTCATAACCATAAAATGGCAATGGCAATTTTATTTATATGGCACGTTTCATTACAAGTAAGCTCAATGTGCTTTACGTAGCTAGTTAAAAACATTATAAACATTACATGTGTGAATGCGGCACTGTATCAGCTGTGGAAGTCCCAGACACGTTAGATACAACCATGCTAACTATTCTGTGTATCCACATGCAGCAGTAGTTATTTTGACGACCATGTCTGATTTAAAGTGCGAATGCTAGGAGGTTAGTGCAGTCAGGATGTTGGGACATCAGTGACGTCACGACAGTGTCAAAGCTGATTCACTGTTGTGACACAGCATCAAGAGAATTCTCCGTTTAAGTTGAAAAATTTGAACTTTGATTCTATACTTTATACACTACTGGTTGTGTCAACCTGTAATAAATCATAATTTATTATAATATCAAATGCACAATGATTTTTTAAAGATCACTTCAGAAATCTTCATACATAGTGAATTAACTGTATTGAATTGAATAAACTCTGAGCCCAGGAATCCATTGCAGCACAAAAGCATGATTTCTGATTAAAAAAGGCCCAGTGTTGCTTAACTGAATTTTGTGCCTAAAAACTACCAAGGTCTTAAACACAGAAAAGTGGGTTTTAATGTTAAAACATAAATATGTATCATGTAAAAAGCTGGCATTTAAAAGGTTAAAATTCTGAAAATGACTGAATATTTGATAGTTATGATGAGGTCTGAAGTTGGTTAAAAGATGTTTTTAAAAGGTTAAAAAAAAGCTGCATATTTACAGCACTCTTAAGAACAGTACATTTTTGTACTCTTGAAGTCCTCTTTAATGCAGCAAAAGTCAAGGGATCATGAGTGTGTAGCCTGGTGGTAAATAGCGGGAGAAAACATTGTGCTTTTGATAAATGAGGAGTTGCATCAGTGGGATGTCTTTTAGGGGAGGAGCAGAGTGGTCGGTCTGCTGAGATGAGGAGGGTGAAGTGAAGAT
>JAQFJA010000002.1:7466669-7480803 GCA_029874485.1 Naso brachycentron
AACCGAGGCCGGAACTCCGCTCACGGGGCGCAGTGGGGGGTCAGTCACTGTTGATGCACCAGACTGATGATGGGGATATCATACAGATTCATGTCAAAAGACCCGAACTAACCCTTTAATATAGTAAAATGTCTGCAAAGACAATTCACCTCTTGTCAAAGGGGCTTCATCAGTTCATGCATGTCTGACTAGCTGGTGGAGAACTCAGGTATTTAAACTCTGTGGAGGTGTTTTCAAAGGCCACTGGTGTCAAACAATCATTAGTGCTCCAAGGTGTGGCTCAGGTAGTTCTCCATTATGTTCTCCAGCAGTCATGACTCCACATGACTTCAACAGGCTCTAATGACTCCAACGAGTCATTGGAGTCACGTGAGGCCAATCATGGAAGACAGTCATTAGAGTCATTGAAGTCACCTTGGGCCAATTGTGAATGGCCGTTGTTCAGGAAGGAATAGAATAAGAAGGTCACATAAACACTGACACGTTAAGGTCTTCAGACTTTTATCCCTAGAGAACAGTGGACATTCAGATGCTTCATCAAAAAACATGTATTATTTCTTTGAATTAAATTATGGAAAAATAATAAAAGGTAACTTTTTTTTTTCTTGCCAAATTACTACTGACTGAATTTCTTCAGTGTAAACAGAATTCTCTTTGCAGTCTGTTAGACCTGTCGCTTTGTCAACTGAAAAAAGCATCCTCCAAATGGCTCTTGTTCATTAGCTGTGATTGCGTTCAGCAAAATCAAGGGGCCTTCTAACTGATCTTTGCCTTGGGCCTGCAAATCACTAAAACCACCCCTGACCATTATCTATGGCAGGTAAGATGTTGACCAGGCATAAGTGCTTCATACAATTCCACATGCAAAGAGCCAAACTGTCTTTTGCTTTAACTTATATTTGAGCTGCTCACAAATACAGCTTTTTTTTTTAAAAAAAGATTGCTGGAAAAAGAAAAAGCTTCTGCTTGCTGAGTAACTGTGTGTGTGTGTGTGTGTTCTAAATCATACAAGTTCCTTATTAACCTGAGATTTGAACCTGTGACCTTCTCAGTCACATTTCCAGCATGCTCTGCCAGCGTTCTTAGCTCAGTGTCCAGTTGACTCACACACTCAAGTGTATTTATTATTACTGCTGTTGGCAGCACCTCTGTACCACGCAGGACTTGGAAACTAAATATCTGAAGTTGAAGCAGTTTACGTATACAGCAGCATTTATAATTCACTGGTGGAGCTTTTTACGTAGCTTTTCTTTTCTGTTTTGACTCACACGGTTTGTAATGGATGATTTGTTTTCCAGTAGTAAAAAGGTCTTTGTTAGGCCAGTGTAAATCTCCATCTAATCTCATCTACAAACACGCATACACTCATTATCACATGCATTTGATTTGCATACAGCACAATCTGTAAACACATGATTTGAATGAATTGCTTTAGATATTAAGGATAAGATTTTAGCCAGTCTTAAACCTGTAATTGGGCTTAATTTCCCGCATGTTGTCCAAATCAGATAGTGCAGCTTTGACATTACACACACAGTCAGAAACCTGGCAGACACACAGTGGTACTTTGTGTCAGCTGTAAGCCTGGTGCAAATCCCACTTCAGATATAAGTTCAGGGCTCAGACAGAGCATATTTGAGGTAATATATGTGAATGACTAAATCTATTTTCTGACACATAAACAGACACTCATCTCTTTACCACTGTGTCTCATTTCCCTTCTCCCTCACTGCTATTATCTTCCCATCTATCTGCCACGTTAACTGAGCCCTCAAACTGGCCACACACTCAAACACTTGGCCCATTGACCAGCTCATATTGAATCTCTTTTTTTTGCGTAATTGCTACAGCGTCATGTCCTGCCAAGTGTTTGTTTGAATTGGAGGTGCTTTTGGTGCATTCACTGTAACAGAAAGGAAATCTTATCATGCCTCCTACTCCCAGACTGACTCTTCTCAGGAAGATCCAATCCCCAATCAACTCGCATACAAGATAAATACCATAAATGACTTCAGGTCTACAAAGGAAACGCTGTGTCCTTGATGTTACACTGTCTTTATAACGTATTTCTACACAATGTTGTCATCAGAAAGCCCACTTTCCAAATCCTTTTTAATATCCATAAACTGGAAGTTAGTCAGGATGAGAATACTGGACTGACAGTTAATGGATGCTTTAGGATTTTTAATTTTGGTCAAAGTGAACAGTTGTTCCCTTTTAGGGTTTGGCTTTTGGGGAAAACAGGCTGAATAAAGGGAGCAAAGAGCAGCTATACTTTCTCTCCTCACTGACTGACTTCAAACAGAGCTTTGAGATCTTGGTTTAAAATATTAGTCCTGATCCATCAGCTTCTACAACCAGCAGAATGACTCTTACCCTTTAAAATGGGTGGCCCTTTTAAAAAGTGTGTAGATTAAGAATCGAAAAATGTTTCATAGCCCAGAGTGGGGATGATAAAGAGACTCATTTCTTTCAATGAGACTCAAATATTTGCGTAATATTGGTGCCTTCAGATGGGGTTGTGTTTACTGTGTTCACAAGAAGAGACCTTCTGGTCACTACATTGTACTGTAAGCCAAATTTCTCCGAACGCTTAGAGTTCCTGAGCTGTGATGTGTTGCGGACATTTTCAGAAATGGAAGAGCCCATACTGGCCCATACAAGACCAATTGTTAGTCTAGATATAATTTGTCACCTTCGTTGTCTCGTTTCTTGTTCCTCTGTGTGCAGTTTAAACACAAAGTAATAATGTAACATTTCCACATAAAAAGCCAGGAGAACAAGCATTCTCCTGGAGTCCATATTACCATTTCCTTGCAACGCTGTTCTTATGAGGTTACCATTTGAACGCCAAGACCCCCTTGAGGGTCAGACCACAAAAACCATAGCACAATAACTAATAAATAACAACATCTATGAATAAGTCTTCACCAATTCACTGTCTGAATATGGCTTTGAAGCGCTTTTGAAACGCTATTTCATTAGCAGTAAGGTAGCTATAGCTTTCATGGTTGTGTTGCTAACTTCTCAACTACAACTTAAAATAGACTGCTGTTTCTTCAAACCACCCAGGAATTCTTGTATCTTCTCTGCTCTCAGTTGTTCTTCTTGTAATTCTTAGCATGAGTCTAAGGTTGGATTTTTTTCAGCACAAGAATATGCTGTGAACACACCAAACACACTGATTTCCCATTTGCCTCTGTGAAAGGATAAGAAGTGGTCCATTTTTCCTTAGAAACCCAACAATCCATATCAACTTTTCTCCTTTAAAACAACATTTTCCACCAGTGGCTCCTGCAACATTCAACTAGCTTGATGTGTTGTTTTGATAGAAAGCCTGCAAGTCAGTGTGCAGGGTGAGGGGTTTCCAAGACTTTTATTCAGACAGTGCCCCACCAGTGGACAGACATGAGCATGCATTTCATTGTGAAATAGATTTTTTTTTTCCCAATATTTCACACTTTACAAAATCATCCAAAGGGCTGCACTGGACCCTCTGGCGAGTCTTATTTGTCCCGCAGGCCGTATGTTTGACATCCCTACTCTTAATCTTGTTAGGCTTCCAGCCCATCTTGAATTCTGGGCATCAACAACAAGCTCATTCTGTTAAAGTGTCAATCTTTAAAACAAGTGCTGCCTCTTAACTTTTTCACTATTTGCTTACACATATGGATGGCTTCTGTGTCACCATAAAATCTGATACTGATCCAGTCATTATAATGCATGATGGTGATGGACACTGTAACTGGAACAGATGGACTTAAGTCATAATAGCACTTGCAAATGAGTATTCCTTGCATTCACAGCTTTGTCTAGTTGTTTATAGACCTGTAGAAAAGTTGTATTGATCAAAATGAATAACTGTAATCCTCATATGATGTGAATGCGGCATTAGGTTTGCTGGAGAACCTCTCTATGACCGTCTGGTGTTGTTGTCTCTAGTGCGGACTTCAAATATTCAGTCATTTAAGCGTCAGGATTCATATCATTTGAAGCCAGAAGGTCATTCTCTCTGCTGCTGGAGGCAGAGTTTGTTGCACCAGCGCGGCATCCTGCTCACTGTGAGGGAAAGCGCAGCACTCAATAATCACATGCGTCCCCTCTCCTCTCAGCCATCATACTTGGGCAATGAGAAGTACTTATGTAACTTACGTGCAGTGAATTGAGGAGCAGCAATGCACCACATTACTCTGTTACAGCCAAATGTGTCATTACTGTAATGCTTTACTTTGTAATGGGACACCCACAACACTGGTCTGAAGTTGTCTCAGAGTCTCAAATTTTCCTCCCCTGTGACTTTTAGTGTGTATGAGTATTTGGTGTCATGCAGACAGTTCTTGCAACTGGGTTCATGTGTCTTTTTACTGGTATCAGTGCTTTCAGTATTGAGGCCCGGAATCGTGTTTGTTATAAAACAGTACCTCTCCTGGGATATTTGCTTTCTCTGTTACACAGGAATGTACAGAAATCGAGACCTTGTGAAGATTCAGAGTGGGGCATCCAAGAGAGAAGACACACACACACACACACAAAGAGAAGGGGGCGGGGGGTATAAGTATGAGCACGCCTAAGTTCTGTCTTAAAGACAGAGCTTTAAACATTACCACATGCTAAGAGTACAACATCAAGAGAGAGACACACACTGTGTACACACAGTTGCGTATACAAAGTGTGTGTTTGTATGTTTATGCTCACTTGTGTGCGTGTATGAGAGTTAGAGAAAAAGAGAGTGGATTTAGAGTTGACTGTATAGTTTTATCATCCACTGTTGAAGGCTCAGACCAATTATGAGACTGATTAGGCTGTACTTGGCAGAAAACCACAAAGCTCTGCTCGCCTGCTGAAAGTAAATAAGAAACACAGCCAAACTGTTCAGATGCTGTTTCACTACTCACACACTCATGCTCTCAAAATGATGCTTATTACCATACACAGCAGTTCTGAGGAAAATTATGTAAGAAGATGCATGGCCAGTCAGAAAATGTCTTTTCCAGAAACTGTAATCATCCTCCAACATTTCCTGGTTAGCATTACAGTTCTTCTGTGGTTGAACTATTCTCTCTGCTGTGTGTGTATATGCAGTGTGTGTGTGTGTGTGTGTGTTTTCCAGCTAATTTTCCCCACTTTCATATGAATGTTAAACCAGACCAGAACAGCAAAAGAAACTATTCATTCAGTAAAACGATCCCACATCACGCTCCAGAACCGCAATGAGACGAGAAAATCACATCCAGCACATCTCAAGGATGGATTTTGTCCAGCAGAGTCAATAGAGGCTCCTTTATGTGTCCTTTATGTGAATGGAGAAGAAAAGGAGAAGCTTCTTAAGGTTGGGAAACATATAGACCTTTGTGTTTTTGTTGTGTTTGTGTGTGTGTGTGTGTGTGGGAAGGTGCCCTCAACTGCTGGTTTGACACTTAAAGAATCTCCCATTAAAAACAGCTGAAGAATTCATTTGATGTGCTGGTGAAGTGTCACAGGGTGCTAAATCAAAGCCTACCACTTGAATGCTGTTTGTGTGAACTGTATTATTTGAGTTAGGCGAACTCAAATGACCTCAATGAAAACCACTGTACAAAAGCTGTTAAAAAATGGATTTGCATTTTGTTTTTGGAGCATCTTGATTACATGTGTCTAGAATTAACATGCAAAAATTAGCTTAACGTGATTCTGTGTAGCCTTAGCTGAACTATTGTAGCCACGAGGGACAATTCCAGGAAAGAGTGCTGCAGGGATGTTTTATTTTTGTAGGCCAACCCAGAAGTTAGCAATGCCCTGGTTCCTTTGTCCAAAGGATAATGTGATTTCTCCATTGCATTTTGGATTATTGCAGAAAATAACCTCACTGGCAACACAGAAGTTTATGAGATTTACACGTTTATTCAATATGATAGTCTTCACAAATAAACACCACTATCTTGACTGTGGGAACATAAATGTTTCCAACTGCCACATTTACTCCCATATAAAATGGGACATTTTAGGAGTGATGCAGAGACAGCACTTTTTTAAGCTGCACATGTCACCACATTTTTGACACAACACACACAAATCCCGCACTGTTTGCTCAGCAAGTTGTCCTGATTTTTCTGATAATGTCATTTGGTGGACAGAATTTACTGTCGCTGATTTAGAGTCATGAGATTAGGAGGTGCAGCTCAGTCAAAATCAATGTGAAATGAACCGTCTGAGCCCTCAGTTGCACAGCAGCAACCTCCATCTACACAACCACTGCTGACTGAGATGTGCTGTGCAGTGTGACACAGACAGACGCAGACAGTTTTCACAATCCATGTATAGTCCTCTTAGAAAATGTATCATTTGTCATTAAAACTTTGAAATCTAAAAATTTTCCACAAATTTACACTGACAATTGTTCAGCCTTACACCTCCTTCAATTATTAAACTCATGACTTTTCTAAATGCTCATTATCTTTCAGTTGCTTCTTCACAGATGTTCAGGCAAGCAATGAGGACAAAATTCCAGCTGTTGGCAGTGATGGGGAGTAACTAATTACATGTAACAAAATTACGTAATCTAATTATAAAATAGGTGTAATTGTAATCAGATATGGTTACCGAGAAAGAGTGTGTAACCAAATTACAGTTACTTATGAAATTTTAAGGGATTACAAAGGGGGTTACAGCTGAATATTTTCTGTAAAAAGCTTAGGCCATATTGAATAATATTCATTTTGTTGCCTTGCATGTTTTTGATGTGCACAATGTCTTCTTTTGCCATTTCCAGTTAAGGCCATTTCCTAAAGTTTGATGCTGTTCTGATGCTGTTGATTGGTTCTCTTTTTTGAATCTGCCACATCTCTCATAACAATGTCTGGTTTAAACATTTGAAAACGGTTAACAGTTGAAAACAATCATTAGAAATGTAGAGAAGTTATCAAAAAGTAATCAAATGTAATTAGTTACATTACTTTGATAAAGTAATTTAAATAGTCACACTACTTATTACATTTTAAAAAGGGTAGCTAGTAATCTGTAACCTTCTACATTTCCAAAGTAACCTTCCCAACCCTGATAATACACAGGTATGTTTTGGAAAATATTGTCCTTCCAACATTTTATGCACCTGTAAAGGCTCTTTTCTATTTTAACATGGCAGTTCCCTGGTACATAAAGTCAGCTCTGTAAAGAAATGTTTTTTTTTCCTTTTATCTGTGGTAGAACTTAAAGATATAGACTTCCAAAGTCACTTAGATACTAACTAAAGTAAGCAGTATAGTGAGATTTCATTCAAAAATGAATTATCTTTATTTTGCATTATCTGACTGGGTGCAGAGCATTTACTACAAGCATGATGAAGAGTCGCTTCACAATTTTTTTATCAACGATATGTTGTATAATGCAGCACCTTTGGCATTCAAAGGACTTTTATAGTCTGATTGTAGGGCACTGATGAGAGCTATAAAGTCTATCAAACCAACATAGTTACGAAACTTAAATAAAATGAAAAACTATAATGCAATCAATAGTAGGCAGAGATTTTTTGACAAGAGATTTAACTATCACCACAGCCAAGGCATGCTAGCAGCAACGCTCCATGCCAAACCCAGTAGAGACCAAACACAACATGTTTTACTCAATTAAAATCATGTTCCACAAACCCAAAAGCATTTAGATTTTGTGTAAAATCACGTGGTGACTAATTTTGCAAGTACTACAAAACACAGCGAGACAGGCAGAGCTTTTATTTTGAAATATTTATACTGACTTTTTTTAAGTGGCAGTGGCAAGTGGCAGCAATTTTGAGGGCCGAGTTCAGCTGAACTTCATTTTTTTGTGTGTGTGTCTGAGGAAATCTAGCCGGCACAAGGCGTGACATGAATGCTACTCGCAGATATAGAGCCCAGCTGGCAGGCTCTGGTCTGTCTGCAGTGAGGCCACAGTGTTGATCACAGGTACACTATGTTGTCCTGAAGCAAACAGCTGTTGATGGTGGATGGTGCTCAGCTGCTGAGGTGTTAAGAGTCTCAGAAGTTGACTCCTTCTCCTGCTTATACTTGTTTTTCCTCCTCAGACCAAGGAAGTTGAGTCTTTCTTGAGCTTCCCCTCAGGTAGTTCTGGCTCTGGCACAGGTTTAAGGTTTTAAGGCTCAGACATTACTCCATCTTTTTCTTTGCCTCATCCTTCAGTTGGGTAGTTTTTCTCTGGAGGGCCTGACTGACCTTCTCTTCAGCCTTGGCTTGGTGGTGAGCTCAAGGTTGAGGTCAGTTCCTCTTGTTTTTAGTTCCAGCAACACCTTCTGGAGGACGTCTTGCAGCCCCTAGATCAGCTCCTAATCTGCTCTCACGCTTTCAGCATGAGAGGTTTCTTTGCCCCAAGTTCTTGCTGTCTTATTGTTGCTGCAACTGCTCAATCAGCTCCACTCCCCAGATCTTCTTTTTCTTGAGATCATTGGTCAAATTCTATTTCCACAAAGATTTGTGGACTTGGCTAAGCGCTCACTTGACCTGAACTGTCTCGCTATGCTGAATATAAATCTGAGCCGGAAGGCAGAGCTCTCGATCTTCCCATCAATCTTTGTTCCTACCCTTACCTATGGTCATGAAGGATGGGTCATGACCGAAAGAATGAAATCACAGATACAAGTGGCCGAAATGGGAGGGTGGCGTCTCCCTTAGGAATAAGGAGAGAAGTTCAGTCATCTGTGAAGAACTCGAAGTAGAGCCACTGTGTTGAAAAGAGCCAGTAGTGGTGGTTTGAATCTCTGGTAAGGATACCTCCTGGTCGCCCCCCTAGTAGGGTGTTCCAGGCACATCCAGTTGGGAGGAGGCCTTGAGGCAGACCCAGGTCCGGAACACCTCAGGATCCCCCAGTTAGAGCTGGTTGATATGGCCAGCGAAAGGAAAGTCTAGGGCCCCTTGTTGATACTGCTGCCTCCGGAACCCGACCCCAAGTAAGCCATTTATGATAGATGGATGTATGGATGGAATTCTTGGGAGATGTGGCCATACAAACACAGACTTAAAAGAGATCAGAAAGCAGTTTGACTCACTGGATAATCTCTTCTATATTAAGTTATGGTGCCATCAGAGCATAAAACACACAACTATAGCCTGGAGACTGGAGAGGCCTTGGCAAAGCAGTGAGAGTGCCAGAGTACAGGGACAGCTAACAGGGACAAGAAGATGAGTCTAGAAGAGAACGTACTGTACATGCTGAGTGGGATTAATGCTACATTACACAACTAATTGTTGCCCAGCGGGTATAGACCTAAGAAAAATACTAAAAAGTAAAGGACTTTTCCTTTTTTCTATTCTCCATGGACTCTGTCACTCTAACTAAACAGATGAACAGCCTTCAAACACCATGTTATTAACATAACTGTGGTACAAGGACCCAGTGAGGTCTTGCTGTCAGTGATTATTTGTAAGTTAGGGAATTCATTAGTTTCTGTGTGCACAAAGAATCAGGTGCACTAGATCAGAATCCATGATCTTTATTAGAAACTGAGAGGGGGACAAAGTAAGTACAGCTGGTACAATAACAAACAGTTTGTGCTTCAAATTGAGAAAAACATGCAAACAACATAAACAAACTGAAACAAACACAATGCTATACAGTAAGCACACCTCGGAACAATGCTAGCTAACTATCTGTAGCTTAGCCCTGTAGTTATGCAGATATCTCAATTTGTACCATTATAATCCCTTTTCCCGCTTGTTTCTAGAAGCAGGGGAATGGTCATCAATGATATGGTGGACATCATTTACGTTTATTTTAGGCAGATCTCAGAGACAGTCTCAACAAACCTGACATTTCTACAGCAATGTGATGTAATAATGCAGATGTTAACTGGAGACTGGTTCGCCACCTCATGGCACAAGCGGAAGTTTGCCACCACACCTGTGCACAGAGCCAATTGGACCAGAAGTCGACTGACTTTCTGTCAAGGAGCCCTTTTTAGGCAGAGTCAATAATTGATTTTCTTGTAAGGAGCCATGTATATGTTAAGTTTAGCAAAACCGGGGTGTTTTTAGGACTCTATGATGTAGATATTGAGTCATCTGGCTGAAAAGTATCAATAATCCATGCTTTGAAACTGACAGGGGTTTTATGTGCTCTGTTGCTTAATGTCTCACTTTGTATGTGTGCAATTTGATTTAGATTCTTAAGCTCTTTGCTTAAAGGCAGAAGAAACATGGCGAAATAAAAAACGTTAATGGAGCTGCATAATGTGGTTCTATGAAGTGACATCAACAATAGCAGGCTCTTAGTAACGGAGGTCAAATGAAATTGGGACTTCAAGCTGAATTGGGATTGCATTGTACAGGGTGATTCATGTTCTATTTTCCGTAGGATTTGCAAAAAAGGAATGGAGCTCAATCCTAATAGGAAACATTATCATATGTAATACAAATTTACATCTGAGTCTCTCTAGAAAATTGCCTTTCTATGCCATGCCGGCATATTCAATCATGTCATACGACTTTATAAAAAGTTGTGGAAATGAATGAAGCAAAGAAACCCAGCGTTTGGTTCAGTGTGGCTGGTGTAATATATATGCATAATTAGTTTTTATGCTGCCACGGATTTATGACGTATCTAAAGAATTTTACTCGGGGAAGAGTTTGCAGACGGTAAATAAGAAAGTATATTTGATAAAATGAACCGGAGGGATGATGACAATAATGAAAATTGTGTTACATTTTTTTTAATTTTGATATTGCAATAAAACAAGTGGATACAACAAATATACAGCCCCAAATCATGTTATCTGAAGTTGTTTTGCTCTCAGAGAGATTGCACCCATAGCAGCTGGCAAACAGTGCAAACAGCTGAGCTCCAGATTGATATTCATTTTAAATGTGTGTTTTTCTGTTTTGTCAACACTGGAGTGAAGATGTGTTAAAAGTTTTGATGGAGCCAGACATCCAGAAATCTTATTTAAACTCATAACAACACAAAGAACTAATACAGTTTATAATAATGCTCTGAAACCAGATCTTTAACTGTATCACGCACACATCAACAAATAAAGATCCTGATTCAGACTAGATTAAAATACACAGCAAACTTCATCGCCTTTTCTCGTATTCAACCTGTGTTACTATGGACGGACACGTGTTTTAAACATGTGCATTAACTTTATAACTGGTACTTAAAACTCTAACTTACTTTTTTAGCTGCACTTACGAGGGCGTTTCTGATGTTTCCTTTTTGAGAGATCTGTTTGCTTGTGGGATACTGGAGGAGGAAGAGGTAGAGGAAAAGAAGAAAGACAGAGATGCAGTCCACAGCAGCAGCAGCAGCAAAGAGGTGTTTCTTTGATGGCAGGCGGAGGCAGGAAATCACAAGTTTTAATGTTCAATGTTAAACCGAGCAACTCTCACAGGCACACTTCACACAGAACAGTGGGAGGGAAATGTACAACAACACTGCATACCAGCATTGGCATTGTGATTTCAGAGCAAAAATGTCTTATACTGGGTGTTGCTTCTACAGGTAACATTCTTATGTATAAATAAATATTTTTGTAAGCAAAGCAATTTAACGCTTTAGAGAAAAACATCTCTGTGCTGAAGACAAGTTGTTCTATTTTAGGCTTGTTTCAAGCAGCACTGATGAATATTTTTTGGCAACAACATATTAATTGACTGTCTAACATGAAAGGGTTTGGATTGGATTGAATGACTTTATTAATCAGTACCATGGACAACATACAGTACAACTACACACAGAGAAGTACAACATAAAATACAGATACCAACAACAACAGTACAAGTATAGTCACCAAATCAATGTAATGGTCCATGACAATAGTAAAATGAAAAAATTAAAAAGAATTTGAAAAATACATATTAAGAAGTGCAAATGCGTAATGAGTAAAATTCAGCAATCATATAAATATAAATACAACAGCCTTAAATCTGCAGTCCTGATCAAAAAACCTAATAGCAGCAGGAACTAAAGACCTGCGTCTTACTCTGCGTAAAGTTCTCTGTAGAACACCTGGGTAAAAGGAGCCATTCACTCCTGCCACTTCTAACAAAAGTGCTGTGCAGCGGGTGGTCATCCTGCGACAGGACAGCCCTAAACTTCCTTCAGGTTCTCAGCTCTGTAATGACCTCCGGAGAACCAGGGGTCATACCATCGATGAGTCCTGCCTTTTTAATAGGGGGTCACTAATGGTGATGAACTCAAAGAGAGTTATCACCTCCCTTAGTAAGGGTAGAAGCACCTTTCAGCTCATTGTTTTGAATTTTTCTGTGCCTCAAACTCTGCTCAACCTGGTTTCCAGCATCCCAACCAAAATCATTCAGTGCAGCTTTAATGCCTGCGCAGTTTGCCAAAAGTTTCAAACTTCCCTAACTAGGATGCCTGCCGTGACGACACACCACTGATATTTTATGTCTTTACAGTGGAATTTTTCCAATCTCTAAGCTCACAGTTTCCTTCAGCACTGAGTAAAAAGTAACATAACGTCATCCAGCTTTGAACTAAAAAGAAAGACCACCTTAAAAGGCACCAAGGCCATGTATTATTCACATATCTGAGTCCCTTGTACCATTTTCCACGCATGAATATCTATTTAACAACTCATTTTACTGAGTCCACTTCTTTTCAAAAATCAAGGGAATTCAGTGACCTTAAAATGTCATTTTCTTGTCACAGTTGCATCCATTTAACTTGTCTAATTTCTTTATATTGACAACTAAGAACAAAAAATCTTGGAACAAAGCAATGTGTAGGGCCTGACCTATATGGTATTTGTGGGGCTGATACTGGTGTTATGGAGTAAGAAAATCTCAAATATCTGATAAATCAGTCAATATGCAATATTGACTTGGTGTGGTTATCAAAAACTTGTGACAAAGATGGGTAATGAAGACAGAACATCTTACATTTTAACATCAGTGCGCTAACATTGAACACGTTACTTATCAGTTAGTAAATGACAGACCTCCCTCTACTGGACAAACTACGTAATTACACCATTTTAAATCACTAGTCAAAGCATTCTTTCCAGCCTTAGAAAATAGTTTAAGTTTCGGCACATGTCAGTGAACATATATACTGATACCATTATAGCTGCAATTGGCCAATACTGACTGATGATATGGACAAACCAAAATATTGGTCAGGTCAGGCCTTAGTAACCTGTACTGTGATTCTCCTAGACCCAAATTAAGACTGAATGCGCTGTAAAATCTGTCCTGTATGTGTGCTTTTCTCAAGTAGCTTTTTGTAACTGCCTGTCAGCCTATTTAACTCCATCAACTGTTAAATTCATGGTTTTAGTAGTTTGGTCAACAAATATTCAAAACACCTCATCTGAAATGTTCTGACATGTGAGTACTTGTCCCTAGATTAAGGGCGTGTCTAGAAGGGTGCCCTGAGGTTTTTATAAAGTATGATTGGTCCAGAGAGAGGTGGGACCTCAGCTGAAGGCCATCTGCGTGTATTTTTGGTGGAACATAGTTTTTAGTTGCATGTAACCTCCAACTGCATCTCCGAAAAAAGACTTAAAGAACTAAACCATTTTATTAAGCTTTTTATTTTAAGTCATACTCAAATAGTTAAGAGCCTTTCTGTCTTTGCTTTCCCTATAAGCAGAGATATGTTGCTTCTTTGTGAATGAATTTCTGCAGTATATGTGCAAAACATAGTGGCTAGATGTTTGTATTGTGTGCACATTTGAGTGTGTAGTATTTTTGTACAGTTCAGCATTATTGCCATCAAGGCACAAGGAAGATGCATCTCAATAATTCATGGTAAGTTTGACCTTTTACAGAATAGATTTTACCTGCAGAGTCAGTCAATTTTATATAATCTTCAGTCCTTAATGGCTTTTGTTGAAGTCCAGTTTATTACAACCTGTCCGTCTTATTTTTAAAGTTTCAGACATTCTTTCTATTGACAATGATAACATTGTAATAAACCAAGTCACTTACTGAGGTCTGGAAAAGTGGAAACATCACTACAAAGAAGTCTGACAGTGCAAAAAATATCAGCAGTCAAAAAACAAACTCTCAGGTTAGCCAGTTTTTGGATGAGGAGACGAAGGTGCTGAAACGGACCTCCAGGTTCAAGTAACTCATCATAGTTTTGTGTTAATCTCCCTCCTTTTTTTTCTCTCCTTTTTTTCCCTTTTTTTTTGCAGTGGGAGATTATT
>JAQFJA010000002.1:7748387-7761869 GCA_029874485.1 Naso brachycentron
GTTTAACTTATAAGTGAGGGTCCTTTGTCCGAGTGGAGGGGACCCCAAGTCCTCGCGTATATCATCCTCTCACACTCTGAGGCCTCAACTCCTATCCATAAATGGTGAGACACCACAGTAGCATCAGTCCATTAGCAAGATGCTAGCATAAATTAGCAGAGCATTATTGGAGAAAACTGTGACTTTTGACCAGTAAAGGTTGTTTGGGTTTTTTTGGTACTAGCTTTACGAGTAATGCTCACAAAGCAAACTCTTCCAACATCCACAAGAACATGTCAGTTGTTGAGTGGAGCTGATTTTCTGAGGAAATGTTCATGCAGTAGACAGCATCACTCTACAGAACTACACCCTATTACAAACCAGAGACAGATCTTCCCATAGACCTGAATGTGCCCTCAGTGCTGCGCACCAGATATGCACTTGGGGATTTTTGCTGTGACACATGTGCTTGTTCATTGATCCTTCTCTCATTTCCCTCAAATCAACAAAACCACCTACTACACATTCACTTCGGTTTTTATTATTCTTTCACTTTTTCGTGTTTCAAACTACCACTTTTTGGTTTAAAACATTTTACAGCACTTTGCACTCCTTCTCTCTTCCCCTCCCTGTCTATCTTCCCTCTCTTTTTTCTATCCCCTTTTCTTTAGTGCAACACTTTTTTGAAGCAGCAGGGTGGCAGCCCCTCCATGCCTTTTCATCTCTTCTCTGATTCTCTCTCTCATCTGCCTCTCTTGTGTAACGACCTCAATCTGTCTGTCTCTGTTAGCTATCGTCTGCGACAATAATTCTGTAATATACTCAAGAGGGAAAACCTTGAAGTGGCGTCTTTCCTCTGCTCTCTCATTGAATCTACTGACTTTATTGGCTTTTTATCAGGAACAATATTGCCAAAGCTATTACAAAATAAGTTACACGAGCAAACGGAGCACTGACACATCATGTGCTGTACACTTTTGCATCAATATACATGTAAGCAAATGTGTCTGTGCTTGCACGCTGAGTCTATGAAACCATTCTGGCGACTCTGAGCTCTGTGTGTATCTGGGTGTGTGTGTTCACCACAGCCTGTGCTGGGCTTGTAGCAGAACAAAACAAAACAAAAAAAGAACAGGGCAGATCTGCACTATCATCCTTAGGCAGGCCGCCGCTCTCTGTCTCTGTGCTCCGTTACCTGTTGGTCCTCCCGTAATTACAGCAGCCGCGCTCATCCATCACAGTATTGTTGTGGTGTACGCTGGGCCCATTCTTTCTCTGGCTCAGCAGCGTTACATAAAGAAACAATAACAGTCTAAACAAGCACCATCCGCCAAAGTGGGAGAGGGGAGAGAACCAGAGAAAAGGACATAAGACACACACACACGCAAAAGAGTATTATAGTTTAGTGCAAGTTGCTACTCTTTTTGTGCCGGTTAGAAGTTTGTAATGGTTGCTGATCCACAGGAGCTGGAGAATGTAACTCTATTAGAAACAGCCACTCTTTGTCTGCAAAAGGATTGATCCCAGACAGGAATTCACTTTTCAAATAAGTTTAATCTGTAAACGGCACATCTGCTGTGATCAGGAGGCTAAAGGATTTTATTCCTGCTGACGGCTGCCGGGAAATGTGTGCAACATACATTACACATGTCAAAAATTCTAGTTAATTTTAATTTAACAACCGATTCTCAATAGATTTATTTGTATTTTACTTAAACTATTTCAAAGACAAATATTTTCTTCCTAGAGTAAACTCACTACTCTCGCTATGTTCTTACCAGGACTAAGTTAACATTACAGCCAACAAAACAAAATCACGGAAAGACTCAATTGCATCATTTGGATGACATTGAACAGTGAAGTGCTCAACTACTGCTCTGTGGATGATTTCCTTTAATTAGAATTATCCAGCAACATGTGGCAAACTTTAAAAAATAATCTCTTAAACTGACACCCCATTTACACCTTGTATTAAGAAGGGATCTGTATCTAGACAAGTTATCCACATAAGGAAAAATGCATTTTAATGCAAGGTATCAATGATCAGAATGTGATCAAATCTGCCAGACCACATTGAGGGTAGTCTGGTTTGCACTGAGTTTGGATCTCATGTAGGTGTAAACATAATCTGTACAACATGCAGACATCCCCACATTCATTGTCATAGTCCCGCTTTGACCTGCTATGTCATCATTCTGCTCTCTTACTCTGCTCTCTCATCCACAGAGAGTTAACTATCGTGGCATTTACAGTAACGGTGTCAGTAATCTTTTCTGTTTGCTACCTGCCATTTTGACAGCCATCACCTGATCTGTCGCATCACTAACCATTCACGTACAGCTGGAGGACAGAGATCTGATCTCAAAGTGGACAATAAGAACATATTTAAAATACCAGGTGTAAATGCAAAAGGAAACATTTGATCGCTTATTATCTGGATAACTTGTCCTGATACAGATTGCATTTTAATACAAGGTTTAAATGAGGTGTAAATGATCACATCAGATGAGTTCAGTTTTTACTGTATGTTCTAATCAGACACAGACACACACACACACACACACACACACATAACATAACACAGTCATACAAGCAGGAGCACTGAAGAGACTTACTGTACATCTACACATTGTTGTGTCATTTAACAATCTCAAACTCAGCTATTGCAAGGCTTCTATTGAACCTTAATTAACACAAAAACACATGAGAAATGTTTGTGTCCTGGGATCTACCCTACTTTAGACTAGACATTAATAACATGCTCTTTTTTCTTCCATGTCAACACAGATGCTGTAATTAAAAGCAGCTCTGACTGAGGTGAGGGTTGCCATAAAATGCTGATGAAAAATGGGACGAATGAGTGGGAGGAAGAAAAGAGACAGAGAGAATGATTTAACTGAATAAAACACCCACCTTTGACTTATCCGATGATAACTTTATTTTGATAATTGAATGTATCTTTATTCCACTTCAAGATAATCTGCTCTTTAAATGATCATATTTAGTAAATGTTTTAAGGAAAGATATGCATGAGTTATTGAAAGTGGCTGAATGCATTTGTTGTGTTTTTCCCATACAGGGTAGAAATAAAAGCCACCCACAGTGGAACTGCAGTGTCAACCAGTATTATGCCTGTATGCCCATCTGGAGGGCCTAAAATCACAGTCTGCAAAAGTTTTGAGATTCAAGTCTCATTCCCTCTCTTCAGTCACTTGTCCATTGCATAAAAAGCAAGCATTGTCTCACTTCTGAAAAGAACAGTAATTGTCATAACAGCAACAGGAAAACTTCTAGCCCTTTTCTCTTTAGACATTCATTTTGGATAAGAACAAAAGCATTCAGAATTTCATCTCTAAATTTGCCTTGGTCAAAAAGTCCTACCATTAACACAGTGAATGATGGCGTGTTCCCACTGTGTGCATGTATTTAATTTGTCAGCAGAACAAATGCCTCTCAGTATCAAATCTTCACTCTGATGCTGGCTAATGGACTGGCTTTGAGTTAAGAAGTAATAGAGTGACAATGAACAACAACATACAAAGACGAAGCAACAGGGACCAAACTGAGTGCAACAATTATTTTAATAATTAATTTAATAAAAATAGATTCACTGAAGTGAATTTGATGGCAGCAGAAATATTAAATAGTTCACATCTGAAAATGAAAACTTAATTTGCAAGTTTGGTGATATATGTCCAATGTCACTTCTCTTTAAGGGCTCACTAACACTAGGCAATCCGTACCACGCCTAAGCAAGCTTAATCTCCACAGCCCAGTTTGTTTGACTGGTGTGAGCGCTCCATACTGTGCCCAAACACAGCACGCTTTGTCAGCGTTGGCTCAGCTGGAAGAGGTGGGCCTCAGCACAGTATGGATGCACGTGCAAGACAGTGGCGCCTGCAGAAAATATTTTGTGGGGGGGGCCAGATGGGGCCAGTGAAAATTTTGGGGTGGCCATGGAGGCACACTAAAAAAGCTACACAGCATAAGCACACAAAGACACTATAGTATGTACATACGTTGTATTCGATTCCTTGGCTGATCTCAGTGACGCGCCCTCAAGCGAGTTGTCACGTGCCATTGACTTTGTATGTAATTTCATCGCACCACAAATAAAAGTCGCTTTTGGTGTGTACACAGCTTCAGATGTGGTGCCGAATTCCCAGTGCGCTTGCTAAAGTGTCCTGCTGTGGCCAGAAACAAGAAACTTTTGTTCCACCTTAAATGTAGCCTATGATAACCGATTTATAAAGGACTTGCCATCGGGCTGGGCCAGTGGGGGGGCCCAAGTATTTTCTCGTAGGGGCCGCGGCCCCCCCCAACCACCCCTTGGGGGCGCCATTGGTGAAGGAGGTTTCATTATGGTGCTGCTCAACTTGAAATTCTCTTTTTTATTTCATGTAAAGTGAATTAATGAATGGCATAATTGCCTGGTGAACAGCATCATAAAGCCTCTCTGATGTTCTTTTCTCTGCAGCACGTCCATTTTGTTTTCCAGACGAATAATTTGATTCATACCCACCTCATGCAAAATGCACAATGTGTTGTTTCTGATGCTAGAGGTGAAAACGGTGAGAACCAAAGACTGAAGCATGGGATCATGGGACTATTTCTTTAGCAGCTGCCATTGACACATTGTCCAACAACGCTGTCTGCCTGCCTGTCCTCTGTCTGTCTATATTTATCTATCTTAGATTGATCAAATTCTTTTTCTGTAATCAGTCGTGACTATCAAGGACGGTGTTTGCTCATTCTGGCCTAAGCAGCTCACTGAACATTCGACATGACGATAACAGATCGTGAGAGATCAGAATGTGTCCATCCGCCGACACATACAGATCTTTACATCGTCCGTCAGTGTACATTCTATCTGCTGCAGTTCTGCGCTCAGACACACAACACATTTTCTCTCCACAGAATCAAACTGTTTGCTCCGTTACTCCATTCAGTCACGTGCCTCCGTAAACACACACACATTAACTGAACACAGCAGACATGGCGTATTCTTCCCTCCACTGTCATGACGTCACATTAGTCTGTAAAACAAAACAGAAGCTTCATGGACGACGTATATATTTATGTATGTCTGGGGAAAAAAAACAAAAACAAAAAAGCTTCATGGACGAGTCGGAGTTCAGTCCGCGTATGCTAACCATGATGCTAACTTAGCATTAGCTTGTTTGAGGAGGGGGTGTTCGGCATTTTCTGTCACTACGGTCGGCAGAAACGTTTTTGCTGCTCTGTATCAGTTCTGGATGTCCAAGAAAGGACCGAGGCTGGAAAACTTAACAGCCACAGTTGGGACGTTAGCGTTAGCTAGTAACGTTAGCATCAGGAGGAGGCGGGGCTTGTCATTTCTTGTCATATATACAGCAGCATAATCATCATTTCTGCTCTGTGTCTCTTGTGGAAGTCCAAGAAACGTTGGAAAACGTCACCACGTCGTGTCTGTTCATAAAATAATCCTGTGGTGAGAAAGTCGTGTTGTAAGAGCTCAGTGTGTTCACACACAGCTCTGTTCTGACGGTCTGATTCAAAGTCCGGACGTCGAGACATCAGGACGTCAGTGTTGTGTAACTTTTTTTTTTACATGTGACTTCCTGTATGTTGTCCAGGATCAGCTGCAGCAGAAAATCGTGTGTCCAGGTGTTGTCACCTGCCTGACCACTTCACCCGATGGACTCTTCCTCGTGGCTGCCGTTGCAGAGGCCATTTACCTGTGGGAGGTGAGTCAGCTTCTTTTGTGGTTCAAAGCATTTTATTAACTTATAAAAACAACAGGCTGATATATAAAGTAATTACTGATTAATTAATCATTTCTGATAAATAATCAGTAACAGAAATACTCAGATGCTGAACAGTCAACTCTGCAGTGAAGGGCTGGACGCAGTGTTTTCTTCACTGAGGGCTGTACCAAATTTTTTGACATTTGAAGCTTCTGTTTCGGTTTTCTATTGTGACGTCAAACTTGTGTCATCACAACCCTACCCCTCTAAAAATGGTGAATTTTCGCACTGTGTTACTTATCTGACATTGAGCACTGGATCATTTGGAGGTTGACATGAGAGCAAATCCTCTGTTAAAACCCAAAAGTTGAAGGAAGAAAGTCTGAGCTCTTCTTCAGCCAGTCAGTAAACCCTCTTCAGATCAGGGCAGAACGGTGAGACTGCAGGTGTGAATTCCTGCGGAGGCTCCAGTCCACCCCAGACTCTCTTGTAGGTGTTATCAGCCTGAGCGTCATCTCTACTTGTGAGCTCTGTCAGCTCTGCAGTCGTCTGTTCTGTCAGCCAGCCTGCACTTTGATGCTGCCGTTCAGTTTGAAAAGGTGGATATTTACATTTTGTGGTGGAGGATAAACCAAAACTCTGTTATCAGTCTCCTTTGTCTCCAGCTGTGTCTCTCAGGGTGGTGTCCTGCATTTTTGCTTGTCTTCTCCAACTCAAACCCAGAAAGGAAGAGTTCTTCCTGTGTCCATCAGGGAAACTCAGTCGCTGCGCAAATGACTTAGAGCCACATCGTCTTCATGTGTGATGTCAGTAAAACACCACGTCTCTTTAAATGGCACTCATCCCTATTTCCACAAAAGACACTTCATTCATAACACCTTTGATATGCCTGATTGCACATGTAGATCAATGTTGACTTAGAACTGCCACCTTCAATGTTACAAGTAAAGCTTTGAAGCTTCAGCGTATTTGGTACAGCCCTATTCAGGCAGTGATTCATGCTGACCCAGTGAAATGACAGTCTCCTCTGTTCCATTAAAGTATACTCTCCATTCCTTGATTGGTTCAGGTGTCCACAGGTAAGCTGCTGTCTGTCCTCAGTCGACATTATCAGGATGTCACTTGTCTGAAGTTCACAGATGACAGCAGCCATTTTGTCTCTGGAGGAAAAGACAACCTGGCTCTACTGTGGAGTCTGTCCAGGTAACACACTGTAACACCTGAACAGACCTTATTTGAGATAACCTAGTGAGAAACTGAAACTCATATCCGGTAGGTTGGCTCTTTTGTATTTGAGCCAAGCAGTGGTCAGTGTTCAGACATCAGGTGGTGAAGTTGTTTTTTTCTTATTTAGTCACATGCATCCTGTTCAGACTGTTACAGCTAAGCTCATTCACAGTGTCACAGTTTGGCCATTGAGAAAATCAAATTTAACTAACTAAGGAGCGTCCACTTGTCACTAACTGATTAATTAATAAATTGATTTGATATAACACCTTTCACAGAAATAAAATTCACAGCATGCTTCACAGAATACAAGAAGACCATAAAAACATGCAAACCTTAAAAAGCAAAGGCAACAAAACGTATTATCAATGAGGCAGAAACAGGAGAAGCAAGAAAAACTAAGTAAAACATAAAAGACCATGAAAACATAAATGCAAAAATGGAAGTGTTCCAACCCCCCTTCCCAGACTCGCTACCCCGGGAGCCAAACATAACCAAAAGAGTCGGGATTTAACTCAAAACTTTTTAACGTTTTTCTTAACACAACCAACAAACAACTTGGATTACAAACGAAAGATTACATAAGGCAAACAAAGAACCAATGGGTCGGTCAAAATGAAAAAAAGGAGGGCAGACACCTGGACCAACCCAAATAGGGCCGTTGGACTGGGCTCCAATCCCTACCCTGACAAAACCGACAAAACCAATTAAACCCTGAAAACATGAATGAAAGCTGCGAAAACAGGACTACGGAACCCATCAGAAAATTAGAAAATACAGTAAACTAAGAGGACCGCCCTCCTGGAGCTGCCACCTCCAGGAGAAGTGTGAGGTGTGACTGACGAGGCACACCTGAGGGTGAGCAGAGAGACATGAGTTCACATGGCCAGCAGGTGGCAGAGCATGCTGTGATATAACAAGAGGACACACAAGAACAGTTGAAGGTGAGAGAAAGGCCACCTCTACATAGGCTGCAGATCTGTCAGGGTTGAGAACTACAGTGGCCACTAGGGGGAGCACACATGTTGTGGATACACAGAAGGTGGAGGCGCTGAGACAGATGGAGTCTTGCTCAGGTGGCAATCTGGTTGTTTACAGCGCAGGTGCATTTTGCTTCTCTGCTCTTTTCTAAACAAAGAGTTGAGCCGAACTGTAGAAGTGAAAGCGTTTTATGTGTTGCTGGATAAGTGGGGAATCTCTTCTTCTGTGACCATGAAGTTAAACTATTACTTCTGTGTGTGTGTTTGCTCACCTTTCTCCCGCTTTGTTTCGATATAGCTGACAAATATGTGGTCTGCACAGTGTAGTAAATCATTTATGTCCTGTATTAGAGATTGTTGGTGTGTTGGCATGCCATGTTTGCTCTTGGTGGGAAAAACAGAGCAGGTGCAGGACATGTAGCTGACGGTTGCGAGCAGACCACAAAGCTCTGTGCTATGTGTTTTCTGGACATCGGGGCTGCTGTGGCTCAGCTGGTAGAGCGGGTCATCTTCTGCTCCTGTAGTCTGCTTGTTGAAGTGTCTTTGTCCCCATCGGTGTGTGTATGTGTGTGTGTGTGTGTGTGTGTGTGTGTGTGTGTGTGTGTGTGTGTGTGTGTGTGAGAATGAGTTCCTGATGATCACGTCGGCAGTTTTTAGATAAGCTGCCTGCCATCACTGTAAATGTGTATGTGAATAATAATACAGCTAACAGGAAACAGTTACCGACTGTTTAAGAGGAACTGTTAAGTCGACCGGTCTGTAAGCAAGAACACACTTAAAAGACTGTCTGCACTGAGCACAACTTAATGTATAAGGTTAAAACTTTTCAAATGAAAATTTTGTGTTTACTTAGGAGCCATTTAGCCTAAACACTCTTCAAGACGAGTAATGTTATCAAGACGTTAATTTAAATGACGCTGTAATGTGCAGCACTTTGCGCCATTTATTATTAAGATTGCGCATATGAGAAAACATGAGGCTGAGCTCCAGTCAGGATGTCAGCGTAGTGTGTGTTCAGGCTTAGTGTAGCGCATACACATGCAGAAGCCTTTGTCCTCAACATAACAGTGGCAGCAGATCACGGCCAGTCATTTCACGGATGAGCTGAGTTATCTTCTCTGACTGGTCGGCATCACAGCGTCTGTGGTTGGAGTGGAAAAAATGTCTGTCCCTGCTCGTGAGCCAAAAGCAACAGTTTTCTGATGAAAGCTTTGAATGTGAAAATCAGTGAAAGGATCTAATGACTGACTGTCCTTGTTTCTTTGTGTGTGTGTGTGTGTGTGCACGACAGTGTGATCCAGCTGGATTTAAACCACACCCCTGAGCCACGTCATGTCCTTTCTCGTCATTCTCTACCAATCACAGACCTGCACTGTGGCCTGATGGGAGCTCAGGCCAGAGTTGCCACTGCATCCTTAGACCAAACAGTCAAGGTGAGACTGACTTGATAACACCTGCACAGGTACAGCACATTGAGTTTATATTGTTTTTACATTTATGTAAGGAAAACACAAAGACCTAGAAGCTGTGTATGAAGGTTTATACACACGTATGTAACACACAGACACACACACACACACACACACACACACACACACACACACACACACACACACACACACACACACAGAATTGACAGGGATCTAAATGTACTTTCAAAATAAAACCACTTGAAAGTGCTCTGACTCATCATCATCTGTTTTATCAGGGGTGATATTAATGTTTACTGTAAACAAAACAAACAAACAAATGTCTCTTTTGCAGATAATCTTTTCAGTATACAACCTGAGGGGGGGAAACATTTATCTAATCAGCAACAAAATATTTAGCCTTAATGTTATTGTTTGATAACATAAAAATGGAGGATATGACGTAACGTCACCGTTGGTGGAAGTTACTATGGATACGTCCACTGAGTGGCAGCGTTAGCGTACAGTTTGTGTGATGCCAAACAAACAAAAACGCATCTGAAATGGGAAAGAGCTGTAGATCAATCGATTGCATAAATGGATTCAACAAAAAGTCAGAGATATTGTTTTACAGACTGCAGAAAGCTACAGAACAAAAGAAGCAAATGGATTGCTGCAATCCACAGAAAGAACTAACGTTAGAGAAACATGGATTTTCCCAGCACTGAAATCAGGTAACAGTAAATGTCAGGAAACCTGAAATCTGGGCTGCTGTTGATGTCCATGGCCGCTGGTACTTTGTCAAGGTGCAAGAATCACTGTCGGGTCCAACTGCCTTTAATAGTTTGTTTTCCTCCTGGTTTTGCTCTTTCCACTGCTAAACTCAGACATGTTGACGGATGTTTTGCCTGTTGGGGCCGTGTCCCGGAAGGGAAGTGACGTCAGCGCATATAGTCTATATAATAGACACTAACACTAAGCAAGACTTTCAGAAGAAAAGTGCAACTAAATACAAAACCTTAACATGCAGACTATTAAACCACAGGGACAATCTCAATGTGTTACTTTTATAATTTTGGTGCACTTGATTAATTTCAGCTCAGTGTGAGTCTTTACTTCCTTCTACGACCACTAAAGCTTTGGTAGGCAACATGTGGAAGTTAAGCTAGCTGTAGCACGAGACTCCTAAAGAATCACCTCGGCTGCCCCCTCCCCTCCCTGTTTTGGCTCTGGCTCATGTTTTATCTCGTTTGTTGTCTCTCTCTCTTTTAAGTCCAGTTAGCAGCAAAGATTCTCGACGAGACCAAACAATTGCAGGGAAAGTTGAAGCAGTGTGAACTGGTCCATCTCAGCTCGACTCAAGCCGGAGGCCAGTATTAGAACATAAGGCACGTCATTTCAACAGCCAATCAGCTCGTAGCAAAGTCACCTGTCACTTAAAAGCGTTAATAGGAACACACTCTCTCTGAAATTGCTGTGATAATATGTGAAAGGTTATTATGGGATTTTAGCACGATGACACCAAACATAAACTGCCTACCCCAGCTTTAACCAATGTGCTTTATCTCTGCTCTGCTTGTCTGTGAGGCAACAGGTCGACCAAACATTGGCTTGCTGGGGTAAATGGCGCCAATAGAACGTTTTACAAACTGTCGTTATTGGTTGGACTCTGCTCCGGTGGTGGCTGATTGCTGCACAGCTGCCAACATTCCAGCAGGGACATACATCATTTTTTTCAATCTCCATAAACAAAGTCAAGTTAACGCTGTTCTGTATCCAAGTATCATTTACATATTTTTAAATCAACTTTATGCAAGACGACTGTATTTGTCAATGATGAGCTGTTAGGTGAACGGTAACAGCTGCTCTGCTCTCATGTTGTCTCTGTTTCGCAAACAGTGCTTACTCCTAGATTTACTTTATGAAGGGTGCAGTGACTCACACGAAGTGGTTTTATATGAACTGAGTAAACTTGCTTTAAATGCAAAGCCACAAATAAATGTATATATTAAAATAATGAAGGGTGAGAAGATGGGGAGAATCCTTGCAAATTTATAGAAAATTTTCTAATTGAATAATTGATTGCTGTGGACAATCCAGTCAGGAAACAACAGTGATGTTGCTGGATATGCATCCGGCATCTCAGGGACACGCCTTGTTTTTCCCCTGAAGAACGATTCATTGTGAACAAGAAACTTGTGTTACAGTGTTTCTCACACATTCATTTATTTGTGGTGGGCCGCCACAATATAAACACTGTCCACCACACACTTATTTTCTATTTTTGGAGCTGTACGTCTTACATTCTTGCTGACTTTTGTCACATTTTGCCACCAAAGAGCAGACATGTTAAATTGATTAGAGTTTGAGCGGTGCTGTGCATTCCAGCAACAAGCACATCCAGTGAGTGCACCTTCAGTCCCGCTTGTCATGTAATTGAAGTGCATCAAAACAGGTTAAATCCTGGAACGGTGAACTATTAGCACTTACTGACAAAGGAGTATCTTTCCAGAAGTTTTACAAATTACAGAAAAACGGATTTGTGATCTGAATATCACATTTAAATGCTAATTTTTTCTCATTGAATCCTAATCAAAACTAAAACAGCAAACTGAATATTGAACCTGGGATATTAACGACATGGTTTTTTGCAGGTCGAATTGTCGGAGGTATGAATCGAAAAGTTGGTGGACTTGTTCTTTTTGTTTTTTGCGCCGAGCGGCGGCAGTGAGTGCTGAAAGTTAAAGTGGAAACTGTGCTTCCATTTCAGCAATATCCGCTGCCTTAAGCGGCCTTCACATGATAAGAACTCTGCGCTTCGCTCACCGCCAGGTAGGGCGCAGAGAGCAGGCACAGGGGAGGCTCGGAGCCAGTCACTGTTGCTAGGCAACAGCCACACCGGCTGTCACCCAGCAAAGTAGAAGAAAAGGGAGAGGAGGAAAAAGAGTTTGTTGGCTGTGTATTTAAGTTTGTCTCCTAAGAGGGCTCTTGCACTTGTAATACTAATTATCCAGCAGTGAAAGAAATCGACCATAACGAGTTTGTGTGCATGAAATGTCGCTACCGTCTTTCTCTCCCTCCACTGCATGTACGTGTCGCTTCCAGATCGTCTCTGGTCACACACAGCTGATATCCCATTAGTTGCACTTTGAAAGATCAGCAACAAACTAGGTCAAAGTTCAAATAATTTGAACTTTGAGTGCAGCAGTCAGGGGGCAAATCGGAGTGGTGCACATGGCCAAGGGTAGCGATGCCGCTTAGTCAGGCGGTGTCGCTAGAAACACAATGGGACAGCCAGCGCCAAGTGGTTTCACTGCTGATCATGTGTGAAGGCCTTAATAATAATGACAGGCTTTATTTAAAGTAAACGAAATGTGAGATAATTTGAACTTCACACACAACACGACTTGCTCAGTGAAGCGCCTGCTGCAAGAGCTGACGTGAACTCGCATACAGGTTATGTCTCCCGTTTGTTTGGAAAAAAGTAACTACTTTTTTTTTTTTGACCATTTAAATAGGCTAGTCTGTTTTGGGAAATGGTAACTAGGCTTGGGCTGGTGTAAAAATTTCTAAACCAGTTTTACATAAGCTCAATACTGGACCTAACCGGTAATACCAGCTTTCACCACTAGGAGTCTCACGCCTCTCATCAACAGCGCTCCTGACTGGAGCGGCACGAGAGAAGAAGAAATGAACTGAGTGACACAAAATGTTTTTATTTCTCACGGCAACCAAACGTGTGACGTCGTCCGTCAGTGTACATTCTATCTGCTGCAGCTCTGCGCTCAGACACAACACAGTTTTCTCTCAACAGAGTCAAACTGTTTGCTCCGTTACTCCGTTCAGTCACGTGCCTCCCATAAATACACGCATATAAACTGAACACGTGGCGTCTTCCCTTTCACAACGTTAGTCTGTAAAACAAAACGGAAGCTTCATGAACGAGTCGGAGTTCAGTCCGCTTATGTTAGCTTAGCGTTAGCTTGTTTGAGAAGGGAGTGTTTGGCATTTTCTGTCACTACGGTTGGCAGAAACATTTTTGCTGCTCTGTATCAGTCGTGGAGGTCCGGGACAGGCTGGCCAAGCCTTACAGTAACGTTTTTATATCGTTTTTTATTTTATTGGCCATTAAAGATAAAAAAATGTAAAAAAATAAAAATA
>JAQFJA010000002.1:7807195-7819072 GCA_029874485.1 Naso brachycentron
GTTTTAGCTCCCACCCCGCCTCTAAAGGCTTACTCTGCTCTGATTGGTCAGTTCAAACACACACCTTCCAGATGAACCTACAGGGAAGCCCAGCACACTGTGACACGCTAGTGGTCTGAGATTTAAAAAACCTGATGAGAACGGAGCGTTCAAAGCCATTAGAAACAGCCCACAGGAGTCACTGCTACAGACCCGTACCTCATTATTTCATACTTTGGCATCATTTAAAAAGGAAATTCGACTTTGTAACATCATTCATGAGCTGAAAGAGACAGAAAAGAGTAATATGTACCCTATAAGTAGACAAAATGTTTAGGGAGAGCAGGGACACTATTTTAACTTCGTATTATCCCAGATTTAGATTTTATTTGACATCCTGTTGAGCTTTAGTATTCACCCGTGCCTATTTAAGTCAAGATGGTCAATCAGATCTGATCTCATACATAACAGGCTATGGCATCATCTAATATAATCCCTGTTTGTTTTTTGGGATTGACGGTGGGGCAAAAATGCTTCATTCCAAACCATCAGCAGCATCAGAGTTGCTGCGTGTGCCTGGTTCATTCATTCGGAGGCTGTAGTAACTGTTGTTAAGCAGATCTTTTTAAAAAAAACAGAGGTATTATTTTAAGATTTTATATATGTACATTGAGCCTCTCTCCCCTCCCTAATTTTCATACAGTCCCTAATGTTCCTGAGCATTAAGTTGAACTTTTTAAAGTCCACCCTGTCAGAGCAACAACAAAGTTCACATTATAGACTCAGTGTTGTTGGCTGCATCCAAAGAGCAACAAAACACACTGAGCGAAAAATGCAGCATATTAAGAATATATCCCAATAGTGAGCTGTACCAGGACCTGTTTGCAGAATCCATATCTCAACTGTCTCAAGGTTTACTGCAGCAGTGCAGGCTGGGCTTGAGTGCGTGTTAGGAGGCATGATGGAAACAAGGTTAAACTGCACCCAATTAACCATCATCTATAAATCCTTACCTCAGACTGCCTCCAAACACTCTCTGCAAGCCGGAGCACTTTACATTCAAGTATGTTGCTTGAAAAAAAAGAAATGAAGCTTGTACAAGGATAACTGTCTGCTCCTCTGTTTTTAGCTCCTGAGTGCTTCAGCAGGAGAAGAGAGGGACAACTGCACAATGGATATCTAAATTGCTTTTTAACTGACACAGTTTAATCAAATGATTTGCTCGGCAGTTGCTGTTCTCTGTTCTGTAAACATGGTATCTTTGCAATCTTGGTAAAGTCACAACTCTTTCATCATTTCTCACAGCATCAGTCAGGCTGTGGGAGGAGCCGCAATGCACATTGCCAGACAAAGGCACTTAGAGATTATTGGACTATTCGCCAAAAGTGGAAACAATGACTATTGCAAGCGCCGGTGGAGCATAACTTATCTCTAGTTTATTTAAACATTCTGGAGCTGAATAAAAGATGAGGGGTTAACCAGAGGACTTTTCTTTTTGACTGAGCCTTCATTTGCAGAGGGATGGCAAACAGTTGCTACAAATCCAGCTTTCACCTGTGTGTTTCTTTTATCCTTGGCTTTTTTACAGCTGTAGTGAATTTGAAAATCAAAGGAAGTTTTTGTCTTAGAGTTAAATTCACATTGCAAGTTTAAAATGTCACAGACAAAGCAGGTATCATCTGATACCTTCTACACTCTGTGTCTGTATACATTTACTCTGTCTTATACAGTACATTTACAGGCCCACAGCAGGTTGTTGTAATTATGGTGCACAATTTCTCTGCACTAATTTTAAACTATGTACTCTATTTTGATGTGCTAGAAACAGACAGTTTAACCTTAAAATCTTGCAGTTGCAGTTGCAATTTTTTATTTTGTAGCTAACTTTGATCTTACTGCTCCTTATTTTAAAAGTCAAGTTTGCAATGAAGTCAACATCATTGCCAGGTTCCAGCAACTCATATGGAACCTTGTCACTTAGCATTTACATTTACAGCTGCAAATTGTGGATTTTTTTCTTGTTTAGTATGGTTGATTTGAATGTCAGTTTGCCTCGGTTCAGCTTTGACTTACCTCTCTACCCAGTTCTTGTAGTTGGGGATGTCTTTAGCGTAGAGAAGCTTATTTGAAGGCGAGTCTTTTCCTAGTTTGTGCTCTGACGTCGAACAGGAGTCCATGAAGGTCTGAGCCACCACAGACAGACAGGCGTCTGTGATGCTGTTCTTATGGATGTCAAATACAAACTGGGGGTTCTTGATGACGTTCACCCAGAACCGCAGAGGAAGACTGGAGAGGAAGTACAGAATAAATGTACACTGAAATATATAAGTAACCATATATTCTATAGTTAACTGTAACCTGGAAACGTCTTGTTCCGGTTGCTTATTTTACTAGTGTCTATATTATACTGCATAAATTTCAGTTTTGATTGGTGAATGTGGGTCTTGAGTGGATCTTGCTCAGTAGGTGCCTCTGCCCTCAGCTCATGTTGCAGGTGAGTGGCAGAAAATTTTGCCTAAATATTGTGCAAATATACCAAAACTTGTTGATGAAATATTAGCAAATTAAATTTATGGAAATATTTTGCAGACCTGAATTTATGGATTTGATGACTTTGGCATGCAGTGCTGTTCAGAAGGATATGATCTTTCTACCCCTTCGCAGATGGAGTTAATGACCATTAACATGATGTCCTGTTACACAAAACACTTTTTTTTCTGAATCATTTCAATACACAACTAAGTCATTTGTCCATCACTGACTACGTGATTACATTTCATGTTAACAATTTGAATGTTCACAGTCCGAACTTTGAGGTCCATTTGAGTAAGTGAAACCAGATTATGTTTGACATTTTTGGTTAAAAAAATAACTTACCATTCCTTAAAAATATAATGCTAAGCAACTAAATATCCACCTTACATATATAAAAGAATACATTGTCCTGGTATCAATATGTATTACTACTATCTTTGGGTGATCAGCTTAGGTCATTTAAAGAGAGGCTATAAAGCAGGCGTACTGAAGGCCAAAGGTGAAGATGCCTAAAGATCTCCATGTTCTAGAGGTGAATTCTCTGAAAGGGCTGCCATCTTGAAACACTGTGTTCAGTTACCATAGAATTATAATACGGGTGAAAAAAGACCATCTCCCTTACTTACCAATTGCTCTTCCAGGTATGTCGTACGTCGTAGTCTGTGATGGAGTGTTTGTCAGCCTGCTCGTCCAGGAAGTCGAACATGTACTTGATAGCCAGAGGCAGTGCGCTTCCTCTGTGGGCCGTGCTGAAGATGGTCTCAAAGAGATCATCCACAAACTTCTGTAACGTACCCTGAGGGAACGGATAGAGAGAAATCAAGAGAACTATGTCAAGAGGACTGAAACTGTATTTTTTTTTTTCTTTTCTTCAACCACAGTTTGCTGTTAAGCTGTTGTTGAATAATTCTTACTGCAACTTTTAACAGTTTAAATGTATCTTGTATCTAACTTATTGAAAGGCCACAGCAAAAAGTAATATCTTAAGCCCTGATTTGAATGTAGAGTAATTATACAGAAATATAAGCTGGAATTTCAAGATGAACAGGAAACAGGAGATACTACCGTATGGTAATTCACTTTGACCTTTGTTTTAAGGGAGTCATTGTTTGTTTTCATTACTTATATTTGTTTTGGTCATTCATGTGTTTAGCTCCCACTGGGAAAAAAAACAAACAACAAAAAAAAAAAATATTAAAAATGTGTACACTTCTTCACAGAAAAGTGTATGGCTCTAAGTCTACCAAATATGTTATGAACATCTAGGGAGAATGTTGAGAGTGACAAAAAAACACATTTTCACTGTGTTGTGTATAATTATGCAATTTAGAATTTCCTGACACCAGCATCCACAGTACTGGAATGGGCCGTAAGTGTGTACATTTTTAGTATGAATGGTCCCACTAGAAATCACAGTAATAACTGTGACTATGTGACTGTGACAGAATCACAAACAGAAACCCCAACTCTTTGATTTGGATTTTGCTCTCCTCCAATAAAAACGCTTCAACGTAATTACATCAAATGTAGCTAAATGAATTTCCCTAACAATACATTTGTTTCCAGACTTCTCCATCTGGCAGAATCTATTACAGTGGAAATGTTTGGGGATCGTATTTATTTAGCCGTTGAGAAATGGAATGGGAATAAATTTCGCCCATTTGCAGATCAAAGTACTGAGATCTGCATAGAGAAGATGTCCATGCAGACAGACACAGAGGGACAGCTGCAGAGAAACAAGGACAAGATGAGCTTGTCGATTACTTTTGTCTCTGTTTTTTCATCATGCATTGTGGCCAAATCTTCAATCGCTTAACAAATTACCCATATCCTGACACCCTCTGTATCTGCTGATCTGTACTTTGCACACAAGTCTACCTTTATTAATCTGTTTTTTTCTTGTTACCAGAGGAAATCGAACTGCAAGCTGTCTTGTAACTGCCACCCATTGCTATATTGTCCTCTCCCTCTTATAATTAGTTAAGCGATGGTAAATTAAGAGACATCGAAGGAGGAAAGGAAAGTTTTAATTAGTCTGTTTATCCCTGTGTGTGTGTGTGTGTGTGTGTGTGTGCTGAAAAGATGACTCTGCAGAAGTCTCTATATCCATTTCAAGCACACACCAGAACTACAAACCAGCCTACTTTCTTATCCAATGTTTTGGAGCTTGCAGTTTTCATGCAGTTTGGATTTTCTTCCAGCAAACCAAACCAGTATGATTTCAAGGGGCAGTCAAGAAGTTACAACACTGTTAGTGACAATCAACATGGGAAGGAGACCAGTCCAATATGCACATCCTTTTCAGTGGTGTACTGCAAGGCTCCATGCTTGGTCTTCTTGACTTCTAAATATACACCACAATTCTTGGTCTGGCTACCTGCTCACATGTTTCCATCTCACAATAGCTATGCTGCTGATGCCCAGCACAACTGTTCGGGCTGTCAGACGAACCCCCTGTCTTGGTATGGAATTTAAATCTGAGCATTGTGACAAGCAACCAGCTAACTTATTAAACATGTTGCTGAGCAGCTATGTAGTATATAATGTTTGTAAGATCAGGTCTCATCTTACTGATTATGCTGCTAAAGCACTGGTTATCCCAATTACTGTAATACTTTTCTGGCAGAGCCAACATGCACAGTAAAAACTTCAGTAAACAAATCAAAACGTCTTTATGTCTTCAGTTATAACAGTTTGCAACACTCTACCTTCCCTTGCCCTTCACTGGCTCCCTTCTGCTGCCTGTTGTAAGTTCAAGTCACTAATGCTTGTCTATAAAGTGAAAATGGCACAGCATTGACCAGCTAGGACTTCATCACTCAGCTTTATGAGCCTTCTACGAATAGTCTTGCCTCTGCTGGGATGCAGACATAGGCACCGATTTAAGTTTTAGCCTGTGGGTGATCAACTGAATGCCAAGACACTCATTAATCTGCGATTTCATCCATGTTCCTGTTTTTTGTCACATTCTTGTGACAATTAAATACCAAATTAAGTTCCACCCTTATACCCACTACCCGGCACACGTGGGTAATCGTTGTGAATGCTCGGTTTCTCTCCCCCTGGGTTCACAGGCCCCAGAGCACCCAAGGAGTGGTTGTCTATGAATGCAGAACTCTCAATCCAAACTCTGCATCTATGTGCACCTTCGGTGATGGAATATGTTAACAAACTCAATTTGAGGTAAGTACATACTCACCTAACATATACTCTCTTTCTCTCTCTCCATCCCACTATTTCAAGAAATAAAAAAAATCTTATTTGCGATACACTTACAGTATATGTCGCTCTATGCACCTGCAATCTTGTGGCACTTATGTCAGGTGGGAATTGGAAACTGAACATAGTGGTACTTGGATTCCTCTTGTATCTATGTGGCTTGGATTGTACCACATATGTCACTTTGGACAAAACTTACTTACTTTATTAATATCATTTAAGACTCGTTAATATCTTGCATACTCTATCACTCTTTGTGCTGGCAGTTTTCTTGCCATCATGTGGATCACCATTTGAAGGGCAGATAATGCTGAAAAGACTCTGTAAGTCTGACTTTTAATGGTGAGTTTTACTGTCTCTCAAAGGCTTTCAGTAGTGTTTGAGAGTTTTTTTTCACTCTGACTCAAATGAACTTTTAAAACACTGGTATGAAGCTCATTCCTCTGTGTCTTACTTTTGTAGCTAGCAGTCTGGTCAGGTAGATCTCAGAGACCATCTTGCTGCCTCGGTCGCCCTCCCTCTGGTCCGAGTGGTCGTGGTTCTTCACAAGATGCCACAATTTGGTTCCACTCTCCAGGTCAGGGGTGATCATGGGTGTTCGTGATCGTAGACTGTCTGGACTACTGGCTGTCCTCAGCATACTCTCTATTGCCAGAAACACAGGACAGGAACATTTAAAAGGAATGTCAGCTCGTGTTTCAACCTTGTAATTCAGTGGACAAAAAAAGTTTGTTTACCCTTACTAGAATTTTTATTTTAATTTCTAAGAAACCAATAATTATTCCAGCTTATTATTCTCATCCTGTACCATGGAACTAAAAGCATGAAGTTTCTAATTACCTGACCAGTAGGTCAACTAATAAACCACTAATCACCAAAACTCATTCACTTAATTTTTCTCTCTTTTACATACTGTGACACACACCCTGCCCCCCCTCCCTATCATCTATGTCTGTTTCATTATTCATGGCTTGAGTGTCAAAGCTGATTAGAGTGAAGCAAGGAGATGCATATCTATGACTGTTCCATTTAAAATGGATGGAGGGGAAAGCAACCAGGGAGGTGAGGTGCAGATGGGGAAGAGGACTGTCTGCTGAGGAGCTGTTACTCTTGGAGGAGGAAGAGGTAGAGAGATAAAACAGTGAGTTACAATTCCTTTACATTTGATGAAAGGATGGAGCAGAGAGGAGAGATGACAAGAAAAGAGGGTGGGTGGGCTAAATGGACAGAGAGACAAGAAGGTCAGAAGAGAGAGAGGTGAAATGGAGAATAATGGGAGAGCACGGTATAGAAAAGTGAAAGAGGCTGAGTGGGGTGGTGTCTAGTACTGTTGCTGCTTTTGCCATGTGGATGGTTTTGATTTCAAACCCATCATGGCCAATGCTAGCCACAATTTACTAGTGTTAAAGTGTCGTGCACACACATCTGTCCATGTGCACCACGTACCCACATGTTCACAACTGAACCACAAAGCAAACACACATTTTTAAAATGAGACTGCTGTGAAACAAAGAAGCCGCAGCTGTGAATTCTAGCAGGGTAAGATGATTCATAAAGAGAAAATCTTTAATTTGAGAAGTTTAATTTTCTCCAACTTCGTTTGCTCTTTCCTAAGTCGATACCATGCAGGTGTTGTGTGATGCATCGATTTAGAGGTTTGCATTCCTATTCAAGAAAAAGACACCCACAAATAGAAGACTGTGGCTATATTAATATTTCAGTTTTTACACTGAGTCATATGACTTCTTGTGGTCGCTTAAATTCACAGAAATCCTCTAGGTCTCAGAGGTTCTAGCAAGCTTTTAAGTGTCTCTGACTCATCGTTATGATTTTCAGCAGACAGCTTTACTGTTTTAATTCAGTTACACCACTCTCATCAGTGCTGCTTTTTGGGAACAGTAGGTAGCTACCTGAAAATCTGTTCTAAATGGCAGCTCTGATGATAAATGGCAGTGCACACGGTCGCAGCAGCTCCGACCTCTCCTCTGCTCAGCCACTAAGGACAAACTCAGGAATCTACTCACATAAACACATATACTATGTGCAAAAACTGTTTACATGTGCAATGTGAAATACCACTTATATTGACAGCGTACACTGTCTACATCATTGTTTATATTATTAATACAAATGTTTATACTGTTGTCTTAATTGCATTTATTTATTGTCTTTAAATGTCTATTGTCCATTTCTAAAATTTTGCCAGTTTTGGTCAACTGTTCATACTGGAAGAGAGTTCTGCAGTTCCATTGTCTTGAACAATGACAATAAAGCTCTAATCTAATCTAAAATCTACAGTAAGCCAAATGTCCAGAACCAAACAGTAGACAGATGAAAATGGACTTTCATCTCAGGAGTTGGTGAGAAGCATAGCAGAGCTAAAAACAGAAAGGAATATCTGTATCTGGACAACCAGAATGACAACATGGATGCTAATGTGGCTCCGTGCAGTATCTGGAGGTGTGAAGATGCAACTATTTGCTGCTGTAATGGTTTGCCATTGTAGTGTTTAAAGCTTGTCTCTGCTGCCCCAAAGCAAGTTTTTGTCATAAATAAATAAATAATATACATACATTATGGGTGAATGATGAATATAATCACCTTTACACAGACACTGTCATTGTCCTGACCTCAACTAGAGTGATGATTGTGTTCGAGCAAAAACCAGAGTCTCACTCTTCTACTATTTTTGGTGTGCTACCTGAAAAGTTTTTCTTCCATACCTTCCATTCACACTAAACAATTATCAACATTTTGATGACAAGACATTTTTATGGTTCACTTCAGAACAAATCCATTGCTGTGAATCTACAGCAGATCAGTCACTGCTACAGAGTCAGATTCAATATTCGCTGCTTATCAGGGGGTCCAGTTTTTTTTACTACCAGGTAATTTATCTTCTACATAGTTTCATTTACCAGTAAAGCAAAACATACAGATGCCAGGTCTCTGACTATCGCTGCCTGCCAGGTGTCCTTTCTCTCTTTCCCTTTCACTCAGTCAGCTGGAGATCGAGGTGTCTACTTTAATGCCTGTCATTTACAGACTGCTTGGAAATAGCCGTGGAATGGCCTTGGCCTGGGCTGATAGTAACGGATAGAAAGGATTGCCATTCACTTGGAGGGAGGTGAAAAGATAAAAAAAACAATGGAGCCCAATCACGGCCTCAATACAGAGAGAGAAAGAGCCATTAAAAGAGTTGTGGGTTGGAGGGGGAGGTGGTCTGCTGGGAGTGTTGACAGAACATTTTAAACAGAATCAAGAGGAGAATAGTAATTGTACCGTATCTGCTGAGGCTTTTGGTGAAGGTGGAGGAGTTGGAGATGTTGTAGGCAGAGTTCTGCTTTGGCACCAGGGCGATCACTGAGCCATCCGTTACCTGCATGAAAACACACACCACAAACACTCAGCGTATGAAAACCCCTCAGCTGTCAACTCTTGCTGGTGTCTGTTTCATGTGCCTATGTACCTGATAGTGGGCCAGCGTGTTGAGTCTTTTCCAGTCGTTGTCGATCTTTGTTGTGACATCTTCATCTTGCAGGATGATTCTCGCCATACGACCTTGACGCCATTCTTCAGAAAGAAGAAAGAGTTTAGGTCAATAAACACAACTAAAGTGCTTTGAGTTTGTGCTTCGTTTCATCCTTTAAAAAATCTCAGAGTGAGGTCGGAGGGTTTTTAATGTTTTCTTCTTCTTCTTTTTTTTTCTTTTCAGGAAGGAACTGTTATCCTGACACCTGTTAAAAATTTTTTTTGGTAACACTCTACTAAAAGCATCCATCTATAATGCATTATAAACATACTTGGAATGCGTTATAATGTGCCTATAGCGCTGTATAATCATAGTTATATAAGCAAGGTAACCCTAACCCTAACCCCAATCTTAACCACAACAACCTACAACGCATTATAAGTGTGTTCATAATGCATTATAATGTGGTATATATGTTTATGTGTTAAAATGCATTATAAAGACAGGCTTCATAGAAAGTGTTACCACTTTTTTTCTCCGGTCACATAAAAAATTTCACCATGTTTCTGTATTTGCTTGTCTTCTTTTATGTGTAAGTACATTATATGTAGCCACTAACAGCCGTGCAAATTAATATTTTTTAATTAACAGTGGATCAGATGACTACAAAGAATATGAATGGAGCTGTTCATAATGACAAGCACCTGACTTTAGTGTTTCACTTAGCTCTACAAAGAGTTTTAAGATCTTTTGGCAAATTTTTTTTGATTTTATGGCCCTGAACTTCATCGTTTTGGATATATTACTGCAGGTTTAATCGTGCTATTGATTGGTCCTTATCCTGGTCCCTGTCTTCTTCTGTTGTACGCTGCATTTCAGATAAAATCAACTAACAATGTCTCCTCAAATGAAAAAATCTAACACACAAAAAACAAAGAAACCAAACCAAGAATGTACAACAAAAGCACAGGACAGAGTAGCGAATATGTGTACTATAAATGGGGCTTTAAGCTGTAGTGAGGTGAGCTCTCTCGCCCACAATAATTGTACCTGTGCACATGTCTCATGCAGTTTAACCATGAAGTACTGTATGTCTTACCAAGGTCCATATCAGAAGCCTTGGGCCTCTGTGAATAGGGGCTGCCCTTGTAAACAGCATCAAGGAGCTTCTCCTTGACCTGAGTGATGGTGTCACAGTTCAGACACTTAACCGTCACCTCGGAGGCGTTCTCATTCTCTGGGTTTACGCAGTGCAACGTCTGGCAAAAAAAACAAAACAAATGGAAACAGACATTAGAAACAAAGCTCAAGCAGGAAAACTGAAAGAAAACGGCCAACTGCTGTTTAAATAACTGTTTGTGTGCGTTTGAATGCACTCGACAGCATTTTTGCACCCAGTTTTTTGCAGCAGCTAGTTTAAAATCTGGGCATTTTCCTGCTTCCCTCACTCTGCTAGAAGCTATAACAATTCAACATTTGCATTTAGGCACAAGGCAATTGTACCAGATCCTGCAGACAAGAAGCTTTGTCAGTCATTTCTGATATAAACCTTAAGTGTTTTGTTTGGAGAGAGAGAATGTGATTAACTCCAGTTCACTATGGGATCCTGTTCTCCAACCCATTAAATAAACAGAGGCTGCCACATTTCTGCTGCTGATTAGTTAAAGCTTGCTTTATTTATTTATTTATTTTTTTTATGGTTGTCAAATGTGACTAAAGCTTAACAACCCATCCAGAGATTCAGACCAAGCCTGGAGACACAATAAGTTTACTGACCAGTGTTTTGTAGTCAATCTGCTGCCTGATGAGCTTGTCTTCGCTGAGGGAGTAGCGGGCTTCTCCTGTGATGGCGTCTATGGGTCCCTTCTCCATCTGCTGCTTTATGGCACAGTAAAGCATGAACAGAGGCTCCCCGGCACATTCCTAGTGAAGGAGAGACACAAAGAGAGGAGTTGCCATTTTAACCGATTCTCCTTTCTCAGACTCTTTCAAAATAATTAGCATCAAAACAAAGAATTCATCTCACATCTCATTTTGGTTCTGGCTCTCTGGTTGGGAAAAACAGACTAAGTGGGTTAAAATGAAGCATAACTTGTGACATATGACACTAATTCAACTTAAAGCAACACTATGTAACTTGGACCGCAACTCGTGGCTTTGAAATATGAAATGTCTTACAAAAGAGCAAACTTAGTCAAATCTGGTCATATTTTATAAAGACAATGTCCTCTGGTTTTCCCTCTTAAGTCCTACAACTGCTCTGCCTCAACACTGTGATTCACGGAGGTTCCTGAAAGCAACATGTAGGCCTCCTGCAAGCTGAAGCTGCAGTTGCAGTGGGTAGTTGTTGGGGACAGCTCCGCTAAAATAGAAGGCTGCAGGCAGACAGAGTAGTCGTCGAACATCAGGAGGAAAACCAGCGGGCATTTTCTCTGTAAAATATGACCCAGTTTCACTAAAAACGTTTTGTGCAACGTATTTACCTGAATCGTTTAGTTTTGTTTTCTGAAGCAACGGGTCGTGGTCAGTCACAGTACTGCTTTAAAGGCAGCCATGACAGTATTTATTCTGCTACTCTGACAACTACTATACTTAAGGCTGCTGTAAATGGCTGTGAAGGATGCAAACTTTTGTGTTTCCACTATTGTTTAGTTCATCCTGCAAATTTCTAT
>JAQFJA010000002.1:7868101-7890699 GCA_029874485.1 Naso brachycentron
ATCTAATATGTATTTAGCACAGTTGAGTGGTGGCTGCTTTTCTGGGCCATGACTTCATAGAAGCGATGAATGTGTGTGTGTGTGTGTGTGTGTGTGTGTGTGTGTGTGTGTGTGTGTGTGTGCGCTTGCATGCGCACTTTAATGTAGTCTTGCATTCTATTGTGCAATTGCAAAGAGTGTGAGAAAAAAAGAAGAGAATCTACAATATCCACTCTCCCAAGCCCCTTAGCCTGTAACCATAGCAACGCCATTCACAAAGAACACATGCCCCAGCAACCTTCACAACATGCCAAAAACCATAGAGACACAGTCACACAAGGTGTGACAGATAAAGACAGACAGAGTTGAGGTGAGCAAATAGTTGTGTTGAAGTGGGATCTGCTGGATTACTGCGAGGAGGCTGCAGCACCGAAGTGACTGCTGTGACATCAAAGCTAGCATACAGTCACTTCAATAGAGATAAGCTATGGGGAGCTAATCCACGCATTTGACATGCAAGCAACTGTGGTGATAGTTTGGATTTTTTTTCATGCACTAGATTAGGGAAAAGCCTGTTTGAGTGCAGACAAAGCAATTCTGTGTGTCTGCAAGCAACAAGCGTGCACACACACTTAAACAGGAACATTCATGATCCTACACACACATAAAAATCATCCTCACCTGACACACTGATTACATGCTCACATGTGCATGTAATATCTTTATGATAATGATATTTTGTGCAGTGCATACAAACAAATCCCTAAATAGAGCAGGTTTATTTATGCACATATTTTCTTTATCTTTATTCATTCATTTAAGGAATTATCTACAGTACCTTAAGTCATAATCAGGAGTTTAATTCAAAATCCCAACTGCCTTTTTTTGTTGTTGTCTTTTTCTTATCTAAAACCTATTTCCCTCTGCTATGGGCTGTCTGATTTCCCCACAGGAATAATTACTATTTAATTTAGATTTAAAAAAAAAAAAAAAAAAACCTCCTTACTTTTTGAAGTAGCAGGGCTGCGGTCCAATGCTGACGGACACGTAGCTGCCGGCGTTGAGGTAGCTTCCCTCGATGGTGACCCGGGTGCCACCCGAAATGGGCCCCTGAGACGGCTGGATACGGGTGAAGTATGGAGTCTGAAGAGAAAGAAAACATTTTCAGCCACTATGAACAGTATTACAGAGGCATCAATCCTGATAAATTTGAAAAGAAAATTCAAGAAGACATCAAGGAGTCAAAAACAATTACACAATATTGCATAAAAACTTCATTATTGTTCAATCAATTGAGTGACCTTGTTTTGATCTGTAATTTCAAAACACCCACTGAGCTATTGGAATTTTGAAAATGCCAAATCAGAGCTGGAAAGACTCACACAACAATTCACTCATATGGGATATATGATAGAGGTTTTAATAGAGATTTTATGCAAAAAAGTCAAATGAGCTGACATAAAATGAAGCGTATAATATATGTATACTATATTTTTTCAACTGGTAAATTGGTACTAATTTTTTTTAAAAAAGGAAATTTAAAAGGCTTGTAAACAATGTACAGTTTAAAAACTGCAAAAATGAACAAATTCATGGAAATACTAGAAATTACCTTTTTTTTTTTTTTTTTTTACGACTTTCTTTGTCAGAACTGTTACAACTCCTTGCCATGATACTGGACATGACCAAAGGTGTTTTTTTTTGTTTGTATTTTTGAGTTTTATGGTCCACATAGAAACATTGTCAAACCAAAGATCACGTGTACGATTTCAGCCACGCCTTTTACTCTCCATACTGTCAGCTGTCGTACAGATTCATCTTACCATTACATTCTAAAGTACTTTGATGATACAGCCTTGATATCTCTGCTAAGTTACTCAGACACCCCGAAATGCACCAACATGGCGTGAATAAAGTGGTAGAATGGAGTGGCAATAACGCTCGTCATAAATACTAAGAAAACAGAGAAAATTGTCTTTGGTTCACCATCTGACTCCTACAAAGCTTCTGTTGTTGTCCATGGTGGAAAAATCAAACAGGTAATCTCATTCAAATATCTGCGTGTACTGACTGATCATCTGTTATCCTGGAAAGATCACACTGAATTAGTCTGCAGAAAGACTAAACAAAGAATTTATTTTCTCCATCAGCTTAGGTCTTTTGTTGTTGGTAAACAAATTCTGCATTTATTTTTTACTTCTGTAATCATGAAGCGTCCTTCAGTATTGTAATGCCAAATATTACAAGTATCCCTGAAGTGCTTTACCAATTGAAAATCTGCTTATCTTTACAACATACTGTAGTTGGCCGACAACATTGCCTTTGACCCAAACCATATTCTGAAAAGTGAAAACGAACAGCTTCCTTTAAATTGGAGCTACAGGGTCCCATGTTTTAACAGGGTTACACTGAGGTAGTAGTGTAATCCCAGATCAAATTTGCACTGATGTGCCATGTATTTCTTTTATCTATAGGCCTCAGTGACTGAATGTAATGTAAATGTATGTATTTTTGTTTCTTGTCTAAATTTTTTTCTGTATGTGATGTCACAAATGGAGCTGCTGTTGATGCACGAAAAATTTCAGCCTCAGCTCACAAAAAAAGTAAAAATCTGTCAATCTTACCACAAAAGTGAATGGCCTGGGTGACAGGGCTCTGTAGTCGTTGACACAGTCTCTCACACACACCTCAACCTGAGCTTCCTGGACCCTGTAGCCAGTAGCATCGTTCAGCAGACACACTATTCTGTGGATGGACAGATGACGGTTTTAATGAGGAAAAGAGAGAGTGAGAGGCCAGGGTCAGGTTGCTTTACCAGTCAGTCTTTTAAATTCAGATCTTAACCATTTTTACATTTTTTATTATTACCCTATAACCATAATTGACATCTGATATTTTAACACATACCAACAAATTTCTGGCGTCTCATTGCACACAACTTAAAATTGATGCTTATTTATTCAACATACCTCGAATTCAAATTATGTATTAATTAAGATAAATTAACAGCAAAAGTAAAGACATAAGTTGTGACACAAAGCATCATCACATCCATGTGCAACTACTTGTGTTCCTGTTGAGACAAATTGCAAAGTTACACATTTTTCACCTGCTGCCGTAACCAGCAAGATCAATAACCACAAGAGACTTTGTGCGCACTGTGCATTGCACTAAAATGCCTGACACAATAAATCTGGATCTGAGCATGAAGAGGAGAAACAATAAAGAAAACATAAAGACTGGGAGGAGGAAAATAAAATGAAAAAAAAAAAAAAAAGGTATATCCTAGATATGTTTGAAGTGGTGCAGGGATGTCAGGAATAATGTGTAAAATAACTGATGTGTGTGTAATATTTGAATAGAGACGCCCTATATCTCAACATGCGTCATTTCCCAACTAACTGCACTACAGAGAGATTGTTTGATCTGCGTGAACTCAATTCCTTAGCCGTGTAGGACCCCGCGGAGGAGTAAATGTCAGGATGGAGGGATGAGAAAAATAAAGGAAGGAGCATATGCAGGGAGTAATGGAGGGGAACAACAGATGGAACACACACACACACACAGAAAAAAAAATGTTGTAGCCATCTTTTCAGCTGCTGGATGTGGCTGCATGGACACCAAAAAAAAAATTGTTCTGGTTGACATGTTTCCTGTTGTTTGATTGGGCAGGATGAGAGAGGTGCTGGTTGCTGCTGCCTTTGGCATGTGCGTCCTCAGATCTCTGATTGTGTGTGTTTAAGAGACCACTGCTGCCTGTGTATGTCTGTACATGTATTCATCTCTGTTCACATGCTGTGTGAGCTTATATCCCTCTGTGCAGTTTTCATGGTTTACAAACATATTTCAATGCACATGGGTTTGGTTTTATTATTAGTGTGTGCTTGCATGAGTATTGTTATTCCTTCTGTATTTCAACGTACCTCTCTGCGCTCACATACTCCTCTTCAAGAGGCACACAGGGCACCTTGCCGAGTCTGACGCCCATCTGGATGTCCCTAAACTGCAGACCGAGGTTCTCCCCCAGGATGGTCACCCTGGTTCCCCCTTGGCGAGGCCCCGTCTCAGGAAATAACTGGGCAAACAAAAGGATGAAGGACGGAGGTAAGAGTGGAGGGAGGACAAGAGAAGGAGACAGAAGAACAGGAGAGGAGCGTACAAAACGGCAACAAAAGAGGAAGATGTAAAGAAACATAAACAAGACAATAAGGAATCATCACTGTGTACACAATCTCTTTGACCATTGCGTTAAGGGATATATTCAGACATGCATTAACACGCACACACACACACACACGCACACACACGCACACACACAATTTCATATTTTAATGAAGAAAATCACTTTCCTGGCTTGTAAAAACAGTGAAAATGAGATAAAGAGAGGCAGAAAAAACAGCTTGCTCTGGTATGAAGGACCAAAACGGCATCATCTCGAGGGTTTAATTGAAACTTATTACGCCGGCTTGGCTTCATTGGTGGGACTGTGGCGTTCCAACGCTCCGTCGCACCTCAGAACCATAATGTGATTTATCTAGCCAGATTATGGCGCGTAACGGGGACAGGTGTGGTGTGACAAAACAAATATGGTGACTGATGGACGGTGGCTGTCACAAACACGCACACACACACTCCAGCACAGACATGCAGGCACAAACCTAATCCCTAACAAGCATCGCGAGGTAATTATGTGTAATCTGTCCATTGCCCTGTTCTCCTGCAGTGCTTGGCTGAGCAGACAGCGCAGTGTGTAAATGCAAACTCAGGCGGCCAACCGTATGAGGGCACAGCATTATTATTGTACAGAGACAGTACTGAACAACAGACCCTGACAAATAGTGATTTAACAGTGTCAACTAGTTTTAGAAATGAATGATTTGTCTTGCCAGACATGTAAGATTTAAACTTACATGCAGAGAAGGTCAGCTAAAAATCTACACCCTTTTCTGCACCCTGCCTCAGAACCAAAGGCAAGACTGTTCGCTTATATACCAGTGGAGCAGCAGGAGGTTAAATGCCTTGCTTAAGGGCACCTCATCTGTAGTCACTGAAAAAGAGAAGAGCAATACTCATTCACTCTCTCCTCAAAAAGGTAACCAGATGGTCCACGGTTTTCATATGCAACCTTTAGTTTCACACACCGACAAACATATGGAGCATAATTTTACTCAGAAACACAATTAAAAGGGGAAAATGGAGAAGATTAAAGCAGACAATTGGGCAGGAAAGCATAGAATGAAATAGTCTAAATGAAAATGATCAAACTGAAAGCTTAAATGTAAGGGATCAAATAAAAAAAAAACGGCAATGGGAAATAATAAAGAAAAATGTGGTTAAAAAAAGAATAATAAAGAAAATTGAAAACCTAAATGTAGATGAACTTGCTTGAAAATTAGTAGTAACACACTCAGCAAACCTTTATGGGCCTGATTTACTAAGATTCCAAACACAGAGTACTAAATTGCTTGTGCATTCTAACATATTGCATGTTTTGCAGGTGATCAGCTAAAAATAATTGGGGGAGGGGGCAGCATTTTAATGAGGGTTTTGCACGTTTCAGTGGTTTCTACAACAGAGAGTTCAGAAAACGAGCAGCGCAAACGCAAAATGCAATGGAAAAGGAGGAGAGGAGCACACCAGAGGAGAGGCGCACCAACTGTGAAAAAGAAAAAGGAGATAGGAAGATAAATACAAATTTCATTTTCTTTGGGCTACAGTGGTGCTGAATGTTGTGTTTCATTTGGCTGGAGGCCACAACAAGAGTTTATTTGCAAGGACATGTAAGAGCTGTTCTCAAAATGAAGGAATAAATAAAAACTACATTAAAATGAATTAAGATGACAAAAATTCATATGACAAAATAAAATAAATTTTTCCATATATTTGTTAACCTAAATCATTTTGTTCATTTTGCAAGGAATGATTTGACAAAGCATACATTTTCTCGATGAAACTCCAGAAAGCAGCCTGGAGCGTCTCATACGAGGCTCCACATCAGCCCTGAGCTCGTCCAAATGCTCCAAATTGTAGGTGACATGTTTGTATTATTTTTTCTTCCGTCATTCCAAAAATGTTGACATGAGCGGTAAAAACGTATTCTCTACCGTGCCCCATTACCATCAGCCGTTTGTGCTCAACACTGGGCAGAAACATCTTCCTTTCAAATGTATTAAATACAGATGCAATCATAATTACTGAAATCGCTTTCAGGCTTGATAAATTGCAATGCTTGTGCTAAATTAATGTGTTAGTGCTTTCTACTCCCTGTATTTTGCATACTTGAGTAAAAACGCCCCATTTTGCATATTCATATTCAGTTTGCACAATTGTCTGCGGGTGATACCAAGTCTACACGTGTTTTTGTACACGCACCTTTAGTAAACCAGACCCTACGAGTAGAATTTGATCGTTTTTGACGTCAGCAGCTCCCATAGACTGGTTTGTGGACCATTTTGAAGCCTTGAGTTGGCATAATGGCCGTAGCCATCTTGTTTTTTGGATTGGAAATCCATCTTGTTTGGAGGAGCTGGGAAGGATACGCTTTGCTATGCCACTAACCTGACATGATCTGACCGGAAACGCAAAGACACGCTATGGTAAAAACCTACAGGGTAGCCACAACCTCAAGCATCCCATACTTCACAGTTTATTTTGCCTCTAAAATAGGCAAATATTACAAAATGAACATCATGCTGTAATGATTAATACTTGAAATCATCAGCTGAGAGAATAAACTCATTAGAAAACTGTTTGCTGAGGTAATAAATCAAATTGAAATTAATTTCATTATTTTGTAAGCTTACGCAATCTGACTTGTCCTGGGCCAGCTGGCCTTCAGAGAGACTGCAGGTTTACAGCAATTCAGCACTGGCGTCACTTTTCAGATCAGGAAGCTCCACCCACTGTTTATACTTTTTATAACTTCCGGTGGTTGAGGTTTTAACCAAGGGTCTTCTTATGTTTATACATACAAACACATCACAATTTATTAATTTATTATTACTTCAAAAGAAGCTATAATTATATGAAGTGAAGGCCTTTACACATGATCAGCTGTAAAACTGCTTTGCACTGTCTGTCCTATTGTTTTCCTATGGACAGGGCTGTAGCAGCTGACTAAGCGGCACCACTACCCTTGGTGTGGCGCACCGCTTGGATTTCCTCCTCGGCCACTGCACTAAAGGTTCAATTGATTTGAACTTTGACCTAGTTTACCACTGACCTTTCAAAGCACAACCAGTGAGATACCAGCTGTGATGTGCCAGGGGCGACCTGGTGGCGAAACATGCAAGCAGAGGAGGGAGAGAAAGATGGAAGAGAAGTCTGTAGCCCTTTGACCAAGTTGAATTCTCCTTTTTCGTAGCGACATAACAATGTTTCACAAACCCAAACCCTTTCTGGTCGGTTTTTTCGCCACTGTTGGATTAGAATGTTAAGTGCAAGAGCCTTCTTTGGAGACAAGCTTCGCAAACAAACTCTTTTTACTCCTCTTATTTTTCTTCTACTTTCCGGGGTGACAATTGGCGTCGCTGTTGCCTAGCAACAGTGACTGGCCCCAAGCCACAGCTGTGCCTGCTCTTTGTGCCCTACCTGGTGGCGAGGAAGAGCAAAGTTGTTTTGTTTTTATTTTTTTCATGTGAAAGAAGCTTTACACATATGGAAAATTTAAAAATTGAGTATGTTAAGTACCAGATGCCTTTCAATGAACTAACATTTAGCTCGCAAGCAAATAATAGTACAACAGACTGCCAGACAAGTCACGTTATGGACGCTCTTCCATGTCAGGAGCAATAACAGAATATTTTTGGCCCATCATGCTCCTCTAGGTGTAAGGTCATATTAGCTGCTGTACGTGTTTAAGAGAAAGATTATAAACTGTAATGTAATAATCATAGTAATTTTGAATGTTTGAGGTGTTACATGTTTGGGTTTGAATACTCCTGCCTGACGTGATGCTGCAAAAAACAAACGATAAAACAAAATAGAAACCGGAGTGAATTAGAAGACCAAGAGGGAGACAGAGTGACAGCAGTCTGGCAGGGATAATGCTGCCGTCTATTTGGAAGCAGATTGACTTTGGAACCTCAGGCGCCAGTAGAGACTCGGCACTTTGGTTCCACAAACACAATAGCTGGTAAACACTGACCAGAGTGAGCAGCCATCATGCTCTAGGGTACAATATGGACAACAGATGTCACGGTGTGGAAATGGGACTTCAGATGGTTTTGGAAAAATGGAGTTATGATACCACAAAACACAGTATCAGCTAGCCACCAAGCCCTGGGATATAAACACTGGCAGAGCCACAGACAGACAGGCAACAGAGAAAGAGTGCTGTTGAAAGGGATTACCACCATCATCTGAGGGGGGCTTTGAAAAAGGGACCAATGAAAACTATGGGAACATACTATATTATCACACCATATACACACACAATAGTCACAGGACTGTGGCAAAAATGTCTTGGGGCATGTTATGCTTATGCTATACATTGCTTTTATTGGAACAGTTTGAGGTTGATTTATTTTCTCTTCTAATGTGAAACACATTTCAGAGAAATGAAAGAGAGTGATGGATTCCTTTCAACACATGGGAGCAACTTTCAGTATACATTATCGTCTTATCTTATCGTATCCGATCTTGCATGAAAACATACTTTTAACTAGTCATGTTTTCCCAGTACAAGATCAATAGAAGATTGGTTGGAATCCCAACAAAACACTTTTTACATGTTTAAGGGAACAGTAAACTTGGAGCAACACCTCTCAGTATTGGATTACTGACTAATTACCAGAGATAAAACCAATTAAATAAAGCAATGATCCATGTTAACATTACATCAGGATTTTATAAAGGCCAGATAATAACACATAAAAGGAGGGAATGCCCCCTCACACCCATATTATTTGCTGTCTGGAAATTATTGGAAATACTGATATTATTTAAAAAAATACACATTTGATGTATTTAATATTGCGTAAAAAATACAGGGTCTCTTAAATAATTCCTGTTTCTTTCCATTTACTTTCAATCAGAGTAAGTGGCAGTAATTCACCTGAGCACTGGTTGCCAGGCGCCATGAAATGCAAGAATTCATTAAGTGTAATTGTTCTTCTGTAAGCTTAATGAGTTATGGTTAGACTTTAAATTAAATTAAAGATGAATTGACGACTAATCACAGCTTTGTTAAATTAATATCACCTTGGCATTGTAAATTCTTTTAGGCCATGATAATCGTGTAAATCTGATATTGCAACAGTCCTAATTCACATACTGTGCCTTTACCTTTGTTTTTTTGTACTTCAACACACTTAGCTTGGCAGCTTCGTTAGCATGCTCTGCCTTAAAAGGCTTTGATGATACTATACCACATGCAATATTTATATGAAAAAGGGGTTGCTTTGGTCCTGTATGTATATTAGTGAGAGAGTTATGCTAGTTGTTAACTTTAGATGTCTAGACTATAGACACCACATTCACTGAATCTGTAGCCTTGATGCTTTTGTTGGCTCTTTGATGATCTGGAACTCATCCGTATTTATAAAGAGACAGATGAGGTCGTGGTAGGATAGCTGAGACATATTTTTGTGCAAAGGGCCACTTCATTCATTCTGCATTACTATCATGATGGACCCCAAAGTGTGACATGAAATTTCATTGTCCTTTAAAACCTTTAAAGGCGGAAGCACCAAAGAGAAAATTAAAGTACTGGTTGCAAGTTGGCTAACGAAATTAATACTTAAATATGATGGTACAAGAAAGCACTAGTTAGTAAACATTGCCTCTAATAAACCCTGTCATGATTTCTTGCTATTTATCTGAGATATATATGATCATTGTGGTACAAATACTGAGCTAGGCCACTACACCTCCTAGCTATTGAAAGAATGTAATGGCTGTGTATCATCATAATTTGCTATTTCTGTAAATCTTTGGCTGAATTTCCATTGGAGCCTCAAAAACTTTTGGAAGTGTAAAAGTATGACTCCACATTACAAGATAGCCACTCATCACTGAGCTGTGGGCATGCAGGCAGACGCCGAAGTGTGGAAATGGGACCTCAAACAGCTTTGAAAAATGTTAAGTATGGAAGCTGAAAACAGACCTCAAGTGGTTTTTAGAGAATATTTATCTGATGCAGCATGACCACATTCTAGCACCAACTAGCAAGCCATTGGACACACTTGCAGAGTGTAACAGATACAGTTGTTCCTCATGAGCAGCCAAACTGATCAGGACTCCACTGACACCAGAACCGTTGTGAATGCATATCGCAATCTCTACCAACTACTAGCCACAATATCTTACTTAATATTACTCTAACCAATCGCTAATGATTTACTTTGTGTATCTAAGTAATGATTACTTTTAGTCAATATGGGGGCTACATTAGCCAGAACAGTTAGCATGACAACAAACAGAAAACCGCAGTCAAAATCAATGGGGGGTGCAAAAAAGTTGTTTTCACAATGTTCATTGTATTACTACTTCAAACCACAGGAAGAGTTTAGCTTTATGTTGATATAGTCCATGGGGGCACAAAACACTGAGAGTAGCAATAAATCCAATTTATCTTTTCATCGTTGATGCGATTTTTTTTTCCCTGAGAAATCCACTGGAGGTAAAGTACTGTGGCGTCGCTCTGTGGTGATGTGGCCTTCCTGACCACATAGCAGCCACATCAAGTCATAAATTTTATGGCAGTGGTTTCCTAGTCTGTCATCCAGCCTGTACACACTTTGAGTTTGTATGTGTATGTTTTGTAACAAAGCGATCTTGGTGTGGTCTGAGCACTAACCAATAGCACATGGAAGGCCAGCAGCTGCTAAAAACTGGGAAAGTTGTTTATGTGGAAAGAAAATGCTGTGGGAATTCTGCCAAGGCATTCAAAATAAACAGGAAGTGCGGGAATTCATTGGGCGGTGGGGTTTCGTTTTCTTTCTTGGGAAAACTGCCTAAAACAAATGATCTTTAAATAAAGGCAGTGTGTTTTAATATTTGAAAAACCTTGAAATACTAAGTTGGAAATATTTTCCCCTTAACTGGGGATTTTTGGTGTTTGGTGAGTAGAACATTAATAAGGGTTTCTTTTTTTTTCATACTGGGCTAAATTTGGCAAATTTTGAATGTGGATTTTTGTAATAAACTGAATAAAATAGTAATCTGAGAAATTTTGAGGAAGCTGAAAACAGGAATGTTGAGCAAATAAAGTTAACTATTTAGTAGGATAAAAAAAAACATAAATATCTGTCAGCATTGATGTGTTAATCATGATGCAATCAAAGATAAACATTAGCAAGTTATTTTTTCATTGCACTTTATCGCATGCACTTCTGCACACCCTTACGTATTGACTGGGCTTGTCTCTTAAACAGCATGTGTGCTCAGTGGTTTTGTCCTGTTCTGCTTCATCATGTCCCGGAAGGGTTTTTTTAGCAGTGGAACATAGCACTTTTGTGGACTTTAATTTTTGTGCTTCCACCATGGTTGAGTGAGCAAAGTGTCCAGTGTCCAGTTGATTTCTGGTCTGCTGCAGCCACAGGTTGTGACATTGATGTAGTCCAGCATAACATGATCTGTACAGGGTGTTTTATTTTGAAAATTAACTAGATTCTTCACTATTTATGTGTCTAAAAAAAGACTCTACGCATATTCTTTGTGGAGAGCTGCATCGGGGATTACAAAAGAAATTTACTCTTTATGTTCATTTGATTTTCATTCAAGACAGTCCGGTAAGGCTTGCTTTTCACTGTTAATATGGACACTGGCAAACTCAGTTTGTTTGAGGGGCAAAAATAGTAAAAAGGGCTCCTGTCCTACAACTCGGTTCACTTGAGAGATTAGGGCACCCTAACCTCCCCACCCAAGTGCACGAGTGGCACACCTTGAGCAGTAAAATCACAAGTAAGATTTTAATGAGAATTACTGCCCCATAAACAAATTAAAAAGATAAGACCAGTGACCAAGGCGAATATCCTGAAGTGACACAGATAACTCCATTAATATCAAGATAACGATCTGTTTCATTAAATGTTCATTTTAGGTGGAATCATGCAAATATCTTATCCTATTCCAGATTTTGTACCTGTTATGTTTCCATGCTGTTGTTGTTACACAATTATTATCATTATTATTATTATTATTATTATTATTATTATTACTAAAATTATTTACAGCTGGGGTTGTGTTTCTACTTCTCTGAAGAATACCCACTACGACTTAAAATATAAAGAAAAACAGGGAGGAAAAGGGCCCACGAATATGTGAAAGAAAAAAAAACAGGTCTGAATAAATCAAAATACCTGTCTAACAATTGCTGGATTTTGACCCGTAAAGCCTTTCAAATACATCCTTTCTACTTCGCTGGGTGGAGCAGTTGCTACGAGCGCTTTAAACTGACATGGAGGGATTTGCTTTGCTGTTTGTTCAAAGCCCTGTGCGTCTCATACTAATGCCAAACGGCACCTTATGCATCTGTATGAGCGTCTGTATGACACAATATCTGTATTACGGGGTATAAGACCGAACTGGAGAGACAGTGTCAGAAAAAAAAAAGAACACACTTACAAGATGTTAAAAAAATCCAAACCAAACAAACCTCTATGCGTCTCTGTCTCTGTAGTACCAGCTTGATGTAACAGTGAGTAATAATACCATTTCTGTGCCAAGGCCAGGCACAGGGTCCCAACATGGGAACGTATTAAAATAGAGCAGCTTTCATTCTGGGTTCAGGACACATAGGGCTTTTGTGACCATGGGGGTTTCAAGAAAGACAGCTGACGCAACGGCCTATCAAGGTTTACCAGCCTTGGATCTCCGCAGGTGACTTCACACTCTTCATGAGTTGACGAGATTATGGTGTGGCACTCAATGGAGCCGCCGCGCTTTTCTGTGCAGGTGATTTTAGAACTGTAACAGTGCTGGGAGTTTTGATGAGGGAGTTTCTTTTGGTTGATGCCGACTGTGGATGTTGGATGTCTTTTTTTTTTTAAATCTCCCTCTGAAGGCGATACCTCTGTTGAGTATAACTGTCAAGATGGTTGGCTTGCTGCCTCAAAAGCACATGAATAGGCTATATATTTAGATGGATGTCTTCAAACTTAATTGTGTGTGTGGTAATTTTCAATGTTTACTTCCTTTTGAGAAGTCATTTAAATTCTAAACAGATAACAAGCCATAGCAAAGAACTGTAATATGAAAGGTAGGAAGCTAAATTTCTGGCATTGTTTGCAAGTGTAATATGTTAAAATATGACAGCTGCTCTCAGCAAACTATAGACAGCAGTCTGAGACACAGATTATATAACAAAATTTCACTTTAGGGCCCCAAGTTGGCCAAGGGCAGCCCTGATCATCATAGAATAAAATTTAGATTTTGTGTTCCAGCATGTTCTATTGATTTTTTAGTTATTGGTTGATGGATATTTCTACACATTTTTACTTCTACTAGTAAAAAGCTCTCTAGAACATGCAGCTTGCCCTTGTTTAATGCAGAACTAACCAACACCAACAGTTAATTTTTTTGACAGCATTTGAAACATAAGGGACGATTTAAAGGCACTTTTCACAATAGGATGGCCCTACCAAAATTAAATTTAAACACAGGACAAGAACCTGCTATCACTTCCAAACTGTTGGTGTATTCAGGCCTCATTTAAATTCTGCATGGTCTAAAAACTTCTGATTTAGCCTTTAATGAGCACTGATGGGTTTATAGTTGAGGTTTGCTAGTACAGGCAATGATCAATGTGCTGTGTGTGTGAGATTCTGGGTTATTCCATTTTGTTTGACCATGTTAAAGTGGTAAGAGGCCACAGAGGTTTGCATAAACTCCCAGTTTAGCATCAATCTCCATTTTTTGAGCAACCACTCTTTAAAAAATTGTGTTTGCGTCATGTGTTCTCCTCTGCAAACTCATTTTGTCCTACAAGAAGTCAGCACTTTTTCTTCCTCCTACCTGGCAACCGTTCTCCTTTAACCAGTGGAACAGGTGGTGAATGAGAGAGTGTGTGTGTGTGTGTGTGTGTGTGTGTGTGTGTGTGTGTGTGTGTGTGTGTGTGTGTGTGTGTGTGTGTGGGATAGAAAAGGTGGCTGATGTGCACTGACGTCTGACCAGGAGAGCGTGGAAGGACGGCCACACTGCGTCGTCCGTCGCCCATAACACCATCTGACCTCACCAGTTTTTTTGTTGTTTTTTCCGTCTGCTGCTGCTTCTGTGCACAGATGATTTTTCAAGACAACAGAGTCACCGTCTGACTGCTGCCGAAAACTTTGTACACCTGAATATGAGTTTAGAATTTAAAATGAGCCTTCAGGAAGTCCTGACGATGTATGGAATGAGAATATGACAGCAGTAAAATGCTGATAAAACAACAGGACAGTGTTTGTTTTACGTTCAAATATTAAATCCAGATTCAAACTGACACTGAATTAAAATGAGAGAAAGATGCGGTTTATTATGGACTGAGTCTGGATGATGCATTTACAAACAGTAACCAACATCTCCTGCAGATTACACGTTCAGTCAAGGTGAGCTGAGAGTGTTTTGCTAAAATAAATTTGGGCACTAAAAATCAGATAAAGACTAACAGGACCTTCTTTCATTTTATCCGTCTAGTTTGATCCTTCCAATCAGTTCGTGACTGAAGCTTCAGGTTTTTGGTTCACCTGTCAATCATCTGGATTGATGACCTCACTGAAAGCAGCCTCAGTCCAGTTGGCTGTTGCTCCTTGTGACTCTCAGTCATTGGATGGAATGATGCGAGGCATCAGGGTCACACACTCAGCGTTTTACTTCTTGTTGTCTGTCTCAGTCAAAGTTGTAATATTTCCCGTCCTCCCCACTGCACACAAACGCCTCATGTTATCCTGCCTCTTGTCAGTTTCGTTGTTTGAGCCTCTTGTTTTTCGAGCGACTGGCAGGTTTGTATTTATTGATGGTCAGTGCAGCCTCCGCCTCTTTCTATTTTCTCCTCTCTTTCTTCTAGTCCTTCTTCTCCTCTCTGCTGTCGTAGACGTGACAGAATGCTGTGAAGCTCCATGACAGCATTTTCTTTGCTTCTCTCTCTTTTTTTAATTAATTAATTTTTTTTTTTTGGTCTTGTCTTGTTTGTGTCTGCTGGCAAATACGACACTTTACACAAAACATTTCTCATCCCCGCTCCTTTTCTTCACTGATTACTGAGGAGAGCCATTAAAGGACTGAACCACTTTTTTGACAAATCACACACACTTTACATCGCTGCTGCACATTTTTTAAGAAGTTTAGGGTGCTCAAGTCTGTGTTTACTAGAATGAGAGTCTCTCAGTCGAATCCACACTGATGAAGATCTTTCAGACACTTCACAGTCCATTTATTAAAGCGTTAACTCATTAAATACATTTATACATGTAAATTGCATGAGTTGAAGTGTGAAGAAGATCATTTTCACGGCAGTGCCTCAAACACACACGAGCCTGCCTCAGAAGTAATGCTGAAGTCAGGAATTGACTTTAAATTTCTTCACTCAGCCAGAAAGATGTTGATCAACACGACTGTGGTCTCAGTGAGCTGGTTTTAATCCACCAACCAGGGGATTCAGAGTTTAGACACCTCCCTGGGTGATTAATTTAAAGATTTTTAAACTTTTTTTTTTTTTTTTACTGTACACATCTTTGTTCAGATTCATCAGACGTCTCCATCAGGATACCTCCAAAGTGCCCTGAGACACGATCTGTATCTCTGCTGAAATAGTTGTTGTTGTTCCAGATCAATCGTTTTGATCTGGAACAAAGTTTTTTTCTGCTAATGTCAGACAGAAACAGTAAGCCTGGCACAGCCAAACTAATTCTCAGGTAAGAATTAGTCTGGTACCTGTGCTTGTGGACATAATTGGATTGGCATACAACCAATCAGAGCTGTTTGCCCCATCTTTCCTCTCGCACTCCAGGCGAGCCACTGCCACGTTTGTTTGCGTGGAATTTCAGGCGAGCCAGAAACCCTCGTTATTGAAAACTACGCAATGTTGACTAAAAGTAACATTTCGACAAGACTGAGAACAGCGTTGGAGACTCAGCAAGTACTATTTACTTCGTGATTGCTACACGTAGGGAGGGAGTCTTTCTACCGATCTGTGCGGGGTTGACCTGAGATTCAGCAGCCTTGGTACAACACAACACATTACAAAACACTGGACAAAAGCACTAAAACTCACATAAATAACCAATAACACAACACAACAATATCTATGTGATTAATTATTAGTTTGTCAAAAATTCATGTACCTGGTCTGTCTGTAGGCTATAAACGTTTCACGTCAGCTGCCGCGTGCACAGACTGGAGCTGCTGTCTTCAGCCTTTTAATGAGTCATTGAATAAGGCCCGCCCCATATTAGATAAGCAATTGCCATTAGCCTGTCCAGTTTTTGGATGGGCGGGAGGGTTCCTAGACCATTTTCACAAAGCAAAGTCATTTGCAACATGAATGGGTTTACCAGGCTAAGTAACAGTAGGAACTGACAGGAAATGTGGGGACAAACAATAGAACTGAACATGGTTAGCATCTCAAACTAGTCATTCACAATCTGGGATGTTTGAAAGCCAAGTAGTGCTTCATCCAACAGCATTATACCAAAAATCCCCTTTTTTCGGTCCCCTTCATTTTCTACTTCAGGTTTATTTTCTTTCCAAAATCTTGTTTGACCATTACGCTTTTACTGTCCTGCTGTCCTGGTCAGAGTCATTGTCGATCACTTTTGTTTTGTAATCCTTGTTGTTAAGCCTGCTTCAGTCAAACTTAGAGGTCGTGTCCAACTCCAGTTCACTAAACGACCTTACCAGTTCCATAACCCGCAGTATGAACACCAACCCTAATCTGTTGTTTCAAGCTCCGGGGCCAGGCAGACTGTTCTGCTAACAGGACCACAGCTAACTGAGTGAACAAGCTAACAGTGGCTATCAGCTAAAGCCAAGGAAGGAGCCTTTAGGGGTTACTCCTTTAATGTGTGTGTGTGTGTGTGTGTGTGTGTGTGTGTGTGTTTGAACGTGTGTAGCAAACATATGGTCCCTCACTCTGAACAAGATGCTGACCAGCTCTGCACTGTGCATCCAAATGAGCTGCAACACACAAACGCTTTCTCCCTCATACATACACACACGCGGAGGAACGCAGGTAATATATGGCTTCATGTGTGCCCTCTGACCCCTCTGCAGTAGCTTAAGTGTAAACAAACTACAAATAGAAAGAGGCTTTTGTGGCTGTCTGTGTTGTGTGTAAGTGTGTTTGTTTGTGTGTTTGTGTGTGTGTTTGGGTGTGTGCATATGTTTCATGCCTGTGTGTGTACGTGTCTTTGCGTTATCAGGGTGACCAGCAGTTCTGTAGCACTGATCTATCGCATAAGTCACTGGGGCTTCTGCTGCCTATTGATCTGGCAACCCTCACTCACACACACACACACACGCACCATCTCATTGCCTGCCAGCTTCTTCAGAGAAACCCCGTCCATACAGATGGTCTGAACTGATGAAGAAAGAAACAGAGATAGATAAGACTCATCAGCTCCAACAACAGCACCATCCAAACTCCTCCTCCTCCTTTTGTCCTTTCTCTTCCTCCTCCTCCTCTTCCTCCTTTTGTTCCTCTTCGACAGATGATCAAAACATCCCTCTTCACAATTTTTCTCTGACCTGCTGTCAGTTAGCAACATGATGTTACTCATTAACTAAGTGTGTCTTAATCTCCAGAAACAGATATTAAAAAAGAATCTGTCAGTGCAGAATAGGATTTTGGTGAGCTCCTCTTTGTAGTCTGAGCAGTACTAGCCAATCACGTTTAAGCTTTGTTTCCATGAAGGTAAACAGTCAGTGTGGGCAACAAAAGAGGTGGAATGTATTTATAACAATCTCGTAATTTATGGGCTATCGTCTGACAATGATTTAGCTTTTCATCAGTCCATTTTTTTAATTCATCTGCATTTTTCTGGGTTATCTGTTTGTCAAGATTAGCCCATGTGAAATTAACCTGACTTTAACAATGATTGTATTACTTGACAAATCTAATCCAGGTCCAGTCAAACTCTGTTTTTTTTAATCCTTCCATCTTCTCTTACACACACAGATCACACATTGCATAAAATATTATTAAACATATAATTAAGTATTTCACATATGCATGTATTCTGTGTATTACATAGGCTACATTTCATTTGCATTACATGCATATTTTATGTGTGCATTACATTACATTTTGGTCCACTGTGCAGAGCACCAGAGGGAAGTTGTAGCTTGAGTTTTCAGTTGCTCAAGCTTTAAAAAACCAGCCATGTGGTCAAAGTAGGCTGTAAATCTTTATTTACTAATTTGCTGGACCGAGTATTCTTTACTGCATCATACTTTTATGTAACGGATGGTTAGTTTAATAATCATATAATTGAAGATGGCACGGATGGTCATGTTTGAGGCGCGGCAGCAGAGAAAGTTTGTTTTATGCAGATTTTGTTGGACCAGCGACGGGCCAGGGCTGTAAATTTTGGCTGGGGCAGAGCTCTAATTTATACCACAGTGACTAAGTTGGTTTGACAGAGAATAATCTTTTGTGATCAGGACAAATTTGACCAAATAAAACTCACAGCACTGATACAAACACACATTATTACAAACTAATAATAATTGTAGCTCGACTTTAACCTTCCCTTTTTTATTATGTAATGTCCAATACAGCTCGATTGTTTAGCTTAATAGATAATTTATATTTAGCACACATTAGATGAAATAGATTTTGAATGGGCAATAGATAAAAAGCAATTAAGAGAAATAAAAACTCACACATCAGTTTGTTGAGTCACTGCTGTCCTGTGAGATTTGTCTGTTTACACTGAGGTGCTGCTTGTGTTCAGGTTTGGCCCCAGGCTTTCAGCTGACCTTTGACTCCAGTGTGGCGGCTCAGAGATACATACCGGGGCATAGTGTGTGTGTGTGTGTGTGAAGGGGTTAGCTGTAGCCCGAAGCTGAGAATCACAGTTAACTCTCAGGAGTGTATCTTTCTCTCATTCTTGGCTACAGACTCTCCCTCCCATTCGTTTCGATCCTTCCTTCCTCTTCTTCCATCCTTCATCATTCAATTCATCAGAGGTCATTTTTTGTTTCCTCACACCTTTCTGTCAGCAGTCTCCATCCCTCCATGTTTCTCATCCTGTCTGTCTTTATCTGTCTTGTTTTGCATCTGGCAAGATAGTCTGTACTTGAAGAAAGTATGAAAACTTTGTTTCTGGAGAAGCTTCATCACTTTCATATTGTGTTGTGGGGAAACAAAACTTGAAAATAAAAACTAACTAAAGTCTGCTTGCTTTTTGTGTATGTGGACTTAAATTATCAGATGCTTCTTCTGGAGATGATGAGTTGTAAAAACCAAATGACTGATTAGTAGCTTTGAATGTCTTAACAAGTGGAAGATGTTGACTATAAATGGGCACTTTGGACATCCTGGACATGTGTAGTCATTTATTTAAGAGGATAACTTACAGCTTAATGATGAGCCCTTATTAACAAGAATTTAAGTTTGTTTGTTTTGTTTTTTTTTTTCATTTCTCTCCCTGACCCGTTTTACATTTTTATTTTTGTTTATATTCTTTACGCTAAGGCATTTCAATTAGATATGTCAAATGTTTTATCTTACAGGTTCACATATAGTCTCTGTTTATTTCAGTATATTATTTATGTTGAAGTCTTAAGGTTAACACAGATAACTTTATTGTAAGAAAGAATTTCTGTGTCTTTTTCCATGTGATGACTGTTTTGCTAGCATTCAGAAGTATTTTAAAGCAATATTAATTTTTAGTATAAGTATATCCATTATTTTGTCCTGTTGTAAAGTCAAAAAGAGCAATCAACTTTCTTTCCAAATATATTATCATCTGTTTCAAAGACAAGCCTAGAAAATATGAAAAATTATAGCCATTTTTTTCCCTCCGCTCTGCCTCCAGACTCGGTTTTGTCCCTGAGAACAGCTTTCTATAAATCTCAGTTATGGAGGCACAAAATATCAGATTATGTTCTTCTAACAGAAGTCTGGCCAAGGCTTTGAGTCGGTTCATCTCCAGGCTCAGTTTCCTCCCATATTTACTTTTGTCAAGTCCAATTCCGTTTTTCTCATATTTTGTATCGATATTAATAAATCTAATTTTAAGACTCTGCAACACTGCACACATTCTTCATTCCTTTAAAATTTTCTTCACATCTGTAACTTTCTGTTTGATATTTTCAATACGGTATCATTTTAGCACATAATTTTAGAGAAAAAGTTCCAGCTCGATTTCATTCTGTGCTGTTGCAGCTTCTGTGCTGCAGCCCAGCTGAGCAGAGAGCAGAGACTTTCTCCAAACTTTTACTCTTTACCTGGAATATCTGCTTTTCTCTACCTGTCTGCTTTTTTTATTCTTACACACACTCACATAAAGAATGAGTAAACTTTGATCTCAGCTGGTCTGGTCCCTCTTCCTCCCTGCTGGCTGGAGAAGCTGCTGAGAGGAAGAACAAAGGCTGATGGGACATCAGGGCTGAGAGAGAGAGAGAGAGAGAGAGAGAGAGATGCAGGTAGAAACAAAGATTTAGAAAGATAGAGAAATGAAGAGAATGAGCAACAAAAGGAAAAAAACAAAAGATAAAAAAGTGATGGAGAAGAAACAAACTTAATGTAAAAAGAAGAAATAATCAGATGAAAGAAAGGTAGAATAAAGGAAAAGATCATGAAAACAATGGAGGAGAAGGACACTTCTGGTTGTCATATTGGTTTGCAGTTACACTGTATTGTATTGCATTGCATTTTTGCAGGTGTTTGGAGGTTAAATTGAAGTGCTTTTTAGTATTTTTTTTCTACTATTTTCTGTCATTTAATGAGTGACTGCATCAAAGAGAGAAGTCAGAGAGGAGCTGACTGTCACACTGTTGGTTTTAATTCAGGAAAAACATGACAGGTTTCATTATTTACTTCTTTAGTTGTCAAGGTTGCACCAGTCAGACACTGACAACCCTGAACACTCCAGAAAAAAGGAATTTAAAGCATAGTTTGGATTCAAATTTAAATTCTATTAAAATAGTCCTTTAAAAAGATGCCCTTGGAGGACTGCTTTTGTAAAGTAGCTGTGGTCTGAATGCAGGAGAGTGTTTCTGTTTCAGTGCTTTTGGATCTTTTGTTTTTGCATTCTGACTGAAAGATGAAGGCTTTCAAAAGTTAAATGGAAACTTTGCATCATCTTTTGTAATAATGTCTTGTGTGAAGTTTGTCACAGAATTGCAGACGCTATGATTTTTAAATTTGAAGAGACTTCTTTTCCATGTTCACTAAATAGCTGTTTTCATACTGATGGAAAGCTCCAGCACAGCTACTTAATGGTCCTTGTGGTCAGATTGTTTAGTCAAATAAGTCGAGTTCAGTGCTAATGTTTGAACCTTCTTTTCTGCACAATATCTGCGCATGGAAGTGACAGTTTGGTTGAGTTCAGACTGAAACATCTGGGTAATGTTGGGCTTTTGGACTTTGACAGAAGGTTAAACTGAATGTGCAAAAGTTGGATGCACTGCATGCTCGTCTGCCACCACATACAGGGACACCTCCTCCTGTGTTGGCACTGAACGTTGGCTCCAGGCAATCTTTGTGACTCGCAGAACCTTCAAATATTGACAGAAAATTGGAAAATTGGAACTTGGCGGGAAATATAGCTGTTGTCCAGCCATTGACTCTTTACCAGTTTTGAGGTTTAGCTGAGAGAAAAACAAAAGACTGCCTGTGTTAAAGTCCACTGAAATAATAATTAAAAAAACAAAAAACAAACAAAAAAAACCCCATCAACAACAAAAAAAAACCTTTTTAATCTTTTTAGATCACATCCCTGGTCATATTGTCACATATTTAACTATTTTATGCAAACAACATTATACAAAATAATTTTGTTATTTTTATTTCAAAATGAAATCACAATGTCTCCCAGTATAAAAGCAATTTTGACCCTTAGTAGGCTTACCACCTGTCCTAAATTGTTCAAGGAATTCAAATTATCCTTCAAAAATCCTCTGAACTTGTGATAGAAGGCCACATTCTCTTGCAGCTTAGCAATTTCCTTTCAAAATAAAAGCCAAGTCAGGCAGGCAGTTGTCAGGCAGAGCTACCTGCAGAGCTTTTATTTTGGAAGATTCTGTTGGAAGTCCAGCTTGACACAACCCTTTCCTGCTGTTCACAGGTCCCTAATTCATTCATTTTTTTCAAAGCTGTAATGTTACAGCACATGTCAGGCACAAGCAGTGTTGCTAACGTTTCCCCTTTGTACAACACATTACAAAAGGCATTTTAAACTACGATACTTACACTCTGAGTTCAGCCAGATAATCTTCATAATACACAGATAGTGCTGTACATTAACCATCAACACATATCCCAACTTCCATGTATCGATCCAGCCATAACAAGACTAGCCTAGTTTTGTTCATAATCACCTTTTCATCTGTCCTGTAGTCTAACAAAAGGTCTCAACAGACTGATCTTGCTTTATTAACACTATTGTCCCTTCAAGTCGAGCTCTGCATGGTCAGAAGAGACCAGAGCTCTGCGTCACCTGCAGGTCTCTGAAGTCCTCTGATCAGAGCTTCTT
>JAQFJA010000002.1:7918657-7929117 GCA_029874485.1 Naso brachycentron
TGCATTAACTGTTTTTCGACAAAGGCAAAAACCACCTCAAGCGAGCGTAAAACTTTTTTTTTTCTGAAACTAAGGACTTTTTTACAATTAGACGTTTTTCCAATTTACCGTTTCCAATGCGACATTTCACGATGTGCAAGACGTTGATGGAAACATGGCTTGTGTGTACTTGTAGTAACAAACCCACTCACAGCAATCACCCCAACGGGTTCCACATAGCTTTTTGCTTCTTCAAGAATCAGTCTTCATTTATCAAACACAATCATACCGAGTTCAACACAGTGAAACTTGCACATGCATGTAACAGATGCACAACATATGGAGCCTGGGGACAAACTTCAACTTTTAAGATAGTGCTGTGGACACGGCCACTAACAGAAGAGTGCACCTATTTGTATTTGCATGAAAAGAGGTCATCTACCAGCAAGGAATCAAATCCAGGACCTGCTGTTAGTTCAGCGACGGTACCGTGCACCAAGCCACCAAACTGCTTAGCTAAACATTTTGGGGTTTTTGCACCTGTAAACTCCACTTTCATCAAAACTATCTCCAGCTGCATCAGTTGCATTAACCCTCTGTATGCTAACTGGACCCCAGATGAGGGAAGGGGATTATATCAGTATTGTGTGTTTCCATTTTTTTTCTGCTGCCCCCCACATAGCCAAAAGAAGAAAAACAGAGACAAGAATGAGAAAAATATCAATGCAGCTTTACAACTCTTCATAAATAATACAGACAAATAAGCATAATTATAATTGACAGTAACTTTACTGGTTGCCCAGTTACCCAACTGTCTTGGTCTACTAAATGACCAAAACTGGATAGTGTTTTCTCAAAGTTGGTAGTTCATATTGATGGAATGTCTAACATGATATGAATGTGTTGATGTAGTAGTTTGAGGGAAGGAGGAGGAGGAAGAGGAGGAAAGAAATGTGCAAAGAGAGACAGAGAAGAGATCAAATCAATGCCAGTGAGCCCAGTGAAGCAGATTGTCAATTAGTGAGGCTGACAGTCAAAGTTTAGAGTATTCACAGATGGCTACAGACCGCTAATGAACTGCTTCTAGCCTCTAATAAAATGCAAAGCAGGCCTAAAGAAGCCCAGGAAGGAAAATTTTAAAAAGTGTTTGTGTGTGTTTGTGACTAGATACTCTTACTAGATGGATATCAAGCCTGAAGTAGCAGTCATTACTAATTTTGGAAGGACTGGGCTCAAGCATTTGCTCCAACTGTGGCGTAGAAATCCTGTCTGGCTGCACACTCTAACTGGTTGTTCCGCTATATTGATACAGTCTTGGCAGTTAGTGTTTTGCATCTGGATGATTCGACTGATAGGTTCCTTCTACATGTGGAGCTTAACAGAAAAGAGCCAAGCAAGGCAGTCAGAAGATTCATAAAACTCTAGGTGTCAGCACAAGGTATTTAGCTCAGTTGCAGTTTCTTGTTATTTTTCTCCTTCACGTCTTCCCTTTTTCCCCAAAACCAAAAGATCAAGGGCTCACAATGCCAGTGTCATTTGTGACTATTTATCTGAGATACTCTCAATTAGAAGCAGTTAACGTATTTCAAAATTGTCAGATTAGTTGGCAAGAGTGGTGTAAAAATAGCAAAAGATGCTTTATCATAACAATTTGTTAGTCAGCTTTCCTACAGTAGTTCTTTAGTTTCCATTCCCATTGATGAATGCAGACTAGTTCTACCTGCTGGTCTGGAGAGTTATTTCCTATGCAGGATGAGCTAGTTGACTGTCTTTGCAGCGTGTTCAAGTGCAACTGTATGGCCAAAAAACAGGCAACATGAGGCAACATAACAATCGGCTTTCCTTGCCACCAGTTCTTTGATGTTGGTTCTGTGTGTTCAGGACCTGAGGTTTGTTTCTTTTCTTAATATTGATGCATCAGAGTCAGGACGAAAAGCACACTTCAAGCTCACTTTTCTCCGAGGAACATGCTAATACGCACAACATGCATTTGTATGAAAACACACAAAGACGCCCTCCACATAGAGCGCACATATACAATACAAAGAATTGCAATCACGCACATAAAAGGAATATAAGAGGGTAACACACACACACACACACACACACACACACAAAGGAGGAAGGGAATGAACAAAAGATCTGGGAGCAGAGGATTGTGGGAGATGTTTCATTAGGAGTGGTGACAGGTGTCAGCGCTGAGTCTGCATCAGATAGCAGAGCGGTTCTACACAATGAGACTCAACAATCTCTTTACCTGGGGGATTCCTCTAATCCCTCGGTTTCACTCCGCTCTTTCTCTTTCTTCTTCTCACTCATACTTGATCTTTTTTCTTTATCTTCTTTCCCTTTGTCTCTCTCATTGTTGCCTTGTTTTTTATTCTTGAATAAGAGCTAATAGAGCACCATCCTCTTTTCCAGAAACAACAGCTGCAAACCTGAGTGCTCCCCAGTTCTGGCCACTGGAAGCTCTCCAGTACAACAACAAACACACATCATCTACAGAAATGTCTTGTTGAGATAGAAATTTACTGCAGTGTAAGATGAGGATGAACAGCAATGCAAAGGATGAGCAGAGATAAACTGTAGGATAAGAAAGGGTGAAAAGAGGTGAAGCGAAAGGGAAAGGAGGGGAGGTGATGAGGAGGCGCGACGAGGTCTAGGGAGCCATACACTCTCTTATTAAAGTGGGGGCTGAGAGTCAAGGAGGTCAAGTTCCCAGCAGAGCGAAGCAGGGGTGGAGCGCTGCAACATGGGAGTCATACACAGCCCTTATACTGTATACATCCAAACTATTTGTCCAACAGGCAATACAAGCACACACACACACACACAAACTATGCCATATCTAAAATGCACATACATACACAAATCCTCACATGCTAGCACTAACTCATGCACACACACACACACACACACACACACACACACACCGATCAGAGGCTAAATCTTGCCCTCTGGCTCTGTGCAGTAAGCGAATACAGTCTTAGGTCTGTGGAGTGTTTTACAGTAGCCTTGGGGCCAAATACACAGACTCTGTGATCAAAGGCAGGAAGGCAGGCCTTCAGAAAAAAAATTAAATCGTCCATACTCCCAATGAGAAATCTCTATTAGGTCTCTGTCAGCTGCCTCTAGCATCTGTAGGCCTATATGTACTGTAACTCTTGTGTGTTTCATTTTCGGACACAGACTGTGCAGTTTTCAGCGTGTTTATTTATATGCTGAACTGGAAAACTGGATGTGTACAGTATGCATATTTATTAACAGTAGGATTTTTGACCACGTAGCTCTTATCACACTGGGGGAATGTCAGTCCTAGAAATGCTATACGCATACTGAGATCTCAAGTATGGTGTTGCTGGACACTACTGTCCAACTAAACGCTTTAAAAAGCCGACCTTTTCACAAGTTGGTGCAAAAAGCACGGCTGTAATTAATGGCAGTAATGATGTATTAGTTCCAGGGTTCAGACACTCTGCAGGACTGCATTAACATGGCTTACTGGGGTAATGGGCACAGCCAATGTTCGCTTTATTTTTTTATTTATTTTAACTGAAAGATACAGTTTAAATCATAACTGAATGGAAGTTAACTACTGAACTAAAGAAAGTTAGAGAAAGTCTTGAAGATCACAGTGGTATTAGTGGGGATAGGATTGTTTACTAATGTACATAATGAAGTACATTAGTTAAGAAAAGGATGGGAAATCTACACAGTCAGTGACATGTAACACCTCTTTTACACCTGGTGTTTAAACGTGATCTGCATCAGGATAAGTTATCCAGATAATAAAAGATCGGATCTCGCCTTTGCATTTAAACCTGGTATTTTTTTTTTTTTCTCGAGATCTGAGATCAGATCTCTCTCCTCCGCAGCAAAACCTGCGCATGAGAAGTTTCCTCACGTTACATGAAATGAACACTCACTATATGCAGAGCGCAGTATCAAGTTACTGCTAATGCAAACGAAACATTTCTTACAGCTGCAGCATCACATCTAAAGCATTTATCTGGAGAAATGTGAGTCGACTTTTATTTTGAAGTTGGCTAATCACAGAAAATACAGTGTGTTCAGTTAGCTTAGCTAGCTTAACGCTGTCGATCTCCAACAACGTGTCATTTTCATTTGTTGTCATCGGATTGATTTGAAATATGTCTGGGAGTAGTTTTATTCTGTCTGTGAAAGTGGTGGAATGAGAACTGAACGTAGATGATGAGCTGCCTGCAGAAGAAAGGTGAGCAAACAAACTCCTTATCAATTTAAGTTACTAAGTTTTCTATTAGCATCCAAAATATTTTGAATGAGGTGCTTTTTGTGTTTCACTTTGACAACTTATCCACCGTCCTGCAGGTCATCTCTTCTTACTCTCACCATATTTAAGTGAACTGTCACTGTGTCTTCAGCAGCTCTGTGCGGCGACTCAGCTGGATGCAGGATGTAAAATTAATTGTGGCGTCTGTCCGTCAGACAGCACTGATTTTTCAAAAGGCAAAATGATGGTGGGCTGGTGCTGCACACCGGGAACACTGACTACCACAGGCTGCAGTGAGCCTCACGCGATGAAGTTGTATAGATTGCATTCACACCTACATAAGATTCGAACGAAATGAGAGCCAGACCACCCTCAGATGTGGTCTGGCAGATTTGATCACAATCTAACCTCGACGCATTTACACTTTGCACTAACATGTGTTCTTCCTCGTCTGGATAAGTTATTCGCATACAGACTGCATTTGAATACCAGCTGTAAATGGGGTGGCAGGTGTAAAGTAAGTGTACCTCAGACAGAAGTGCAGGGTTTGTGCTTATTTGAGATCATGTCAGCTGATCTTGGACTGTTAGCTTACGTGATGTCAAACTCGTTGCATCCTAGTTAGTGTTTATGTCCTACAACTCAACCACAGATAATGTTCCATGGAGCACTTTCCTATCTATCCCAACCACTTTTCTCGAGTTTAATTTCTCTAATCTATTCTTCAGTTTACTCTCCTGCTCTTGCTATACATTTTTCAAACCTCTCACATCCAACCCTCCCCCCATCCTTTGGTTTCAACCTCCTCTGCTGTTTATTTAACTGCAATGATGCCTGCAGCCATAAACTCACACCGAGCTCTCCTGCATTTTCATATTTACTTTTCCTTTCCTTAAATCCTTGCATTCCTCCTTCAGTCTTTGTTGGGGCATGTTTTGTTAGAGGACTTCGAGCAGGTCATTAAACAAAAAGAGACTGAAAGAATGAGAAACACACACAGATTAAATTTGTATGTGGGGACAGCAGCAGCAGCAGGCAACTTTAAGAGGGTAAAGAGGGGATGCCATCCCTCTTCTCCATCGCCTAGCAGCAAGGGAAGTGCAGGTGCAGAGGGGTTGTTCGGTTTAATATTTTAGCCTAGTCTGCCTGATTCATCGATCCTTTATCTGACTCAGGTTTGAGAGAGTTAAAATCTCTGGGCCTGAACACCGTTTCTGTATAAGCATTGATAAATCCATGGCGCTGTCCCTCACGCTGAAGCAGCAGACGGATTGGAAATTGCACCTTTTCAGTTTCATCTTGGAATAATCAATAATATTCTCTGAACTATGCACTGTAAATAATCAATTCTATACTATATTGTAGCCTATATAACCAATACACTGGTGTCACCTTGATAAATAAGACAGATAACCAGATAAAATGGAATTATAGAATTAGAAATGTCAGTGTAATGGTTAAGGCATCTTGCAACAATATCCTCCGGGAGTTGTGTGTGTTGGTAGATGGTGGGGGCAGGGGGCAGGGGGGTGCTCCCCTTGGGTCGTCTCAGCTGGTCAGCAGTGTGTACACAGAAAACGCAATATTTACTAAATGTTTATGTGGCTCTGACACACCTTAAGTCATCATATTATCCATTTACTTTCTTCCCTCACTTCTAATTACTTTCTAAAAGAATGGAGACATCACATCCACTGTGATGTCAGAGATGAGGCAAGAGTCCCGATTGGCTGCCGGCTGTCACCCATGAGGCCACCTCCATGAAGCTGACAACCCACGAGTATGATGGATGAGGGAGACTGTGTGTGTTTGTCTATGTGTGTGAGTGTCAGGGGGGTCACCACAGTGTAGAGCGTCCCCACGGATTAGCGTTACAGTCCAATGAACCATTAAAGAAAGGAGGGGGCGAGACCCCATCGACCAGTGCTGTAACACACACACACACACACACACACACACACAGAAAGAACAGTGAAAGAAAGAAAGAAAAAGGACATGATATAAAGACCACATTTCCCCGGAGAGAAAGAGAAAAAGTCTTCTGTTGAGCAATGTCTCAGTTTTAGACACTAATAAAATTATACCCTGAGAGAATAAATCTAACAGAAACTAACACAATACACACTGACTTACACACACACATGGGAGAATACCACAATGATGTGCAATTGGTCATGCTAGTATTCCCTGTAGATCTCTCTATTTAAACAACACACAGACAGGTCATAAGGCTGTATTTCTATAGATTTCCTCAAACATCATTTTTCTATTTGGACACATCCTGCCTCCTCCTTTTATTTCTCTCACTTCTCATAGAAAACAGTGTAAGCCAATTCAAAATGGAGAAAGCTTCATCAATTTATACATTATAACATGCAAATATTTCTGTTGTTTATTTATTTATCATTTCCAGTGTGTTTTATAAAATAAAACCTCTCACAAGCCTATATTTGCAGAGAATCCCTTCGTTTAAAGATTTAAAGGCTCTTGATGTGTAATCCTCCGCAGCAGAAAGAGCTGCAGCCTCGCTCTTCCCCCGCCCTCTCTCTCTCACACGGCACACAGTTTTCTGTCTAAACTAAATATGAATTAAATGCATCATATATAATGACATCAAACACTTTCATACTGAGGGGAATTTTAAAGGAAAACTTTGTAAACAGACAGCAGCGCTGCCTGCAGCAGACCCTGCATGTGCGAACAACAACAGCGAGTGAGATGCAGCAGATCGCCGATGTAGACGCACTACAGATGTAGAAACAAAATGAGTGTCCCGGGCGTTAATGTCTGATAATTGGATAGAGGACAGCCCATATATGCTAACAATGTACAGTACATGAGTATGTGCGATACTGTCTCTAACTTGTCAGCAGTGTAGGACCTGTTGGCCTTTTTTAGCACCACGACCAAGGCTTACTGAATAAAACTTTCTCCAAACAAAATATTGGCAGCTCTACGGTGGATTTAATTTTTTTAATTTATTTTTCCAATTTTAATAGTTGCTGTTGATGATTTTACACTGCACTTCCCTGACATTAGAGATCAGCTGAACACTGATTTTATTTTTGGCAGTGATCCTTAATTTGTTTGTGGCCTTATTCAGTTATTCAAAACAAACCACAAATATAAAATGCATTCTTCCTGTTGCACTGGGGTATTTTTCATGAAAAAGACATTCCAGGGAGTGTTTAGTAAATGCTTTCAAGAGCTCGGTGAATCATTAACTGTCTCATTATATTGTGTTTGTTGTAAACCTGCATGATGTCCCAGAAGGATGCTCTTCAGCAGAAAGAAGCAGAAAAGGACAGCTAGTTACAATGGGACTGCCTTATATTTATATTTCTGTTTTCTGGCATAACAAAACCTCACGCTGATCCAGCACCATTATGAATCAAGTGATATATTTTGTTGAGTCTCGCTGTAATACAGCGTATGGGCACAGTGGCAGCACTGAGCACATTGCTGCTGAGCAACTCCCGAAAAATCTTCTACCATTTTTCAAAGTTTGGATCTACTTCTAACCAGCAATAACTGATTTTTTTTGACAGTCAGTGAAACAAGTTTTTGTCACATATTGATTGTGAATGTGTCTGTATGAGTTCCTGATGAGGCTCTTTGTAGAGAAGCCATATGCCCTTGGTGTGTGAATGTGTATGTGAAGGGGTGAATGCTGACTTGTGTTGTAAAAGTGCTTTGAGTTGTTTAAAGACTAGAAAAGTGCTCCATAAATACAGTCCATTTACCATTTACCAAACTTAGGAAACAGTGTCTTATGTATTCAACCAGCAGTTGGGACCTCTGTGTTGTTGTTTGTTTGTGGACTTGTTAAAAAAAAATGGCGTTGTTCACCCTTAATTGATGTAATCATAGAAATATCAATTTTAAGAACTTTAAAAGGAAGAGACTAATCAGTTATGGTAATTTGCATTTTCTTTGTACCTAGTGTATCATTTGCACCAAATAAGTTCATGACCAGCCATCTGGTCAGTTTGTATTTTCAACATTCTTCCTGTCATTAATTTCATCAGACCACTGAGCAATTGAAATTCTCTTGGTTTCTTAGATATGGCCATCCAGAGCAATGATATGCGGTATTATGGAACAAAGCTTGATAAAATCCACCACTTGCCAGCTTGAACTGGTGGAATGCCAAAAAAAAAAAAAAAAAAAAAAGCTGTCCGTACTGGCAAAAGCCCCCCACTCTATTGACTCCACAGAGCTCTTAATGACAAATGTCTCCATTAGAATAGCTTTGCCCTGTGTGGTATCTCTGATGACCAAGTGTGATTGTGTGTCTATCTGAACGCTATCAGGTCTGGATGGTCAAAGAGGAGGATGTAGCCGATAAGCATCAGCTAGTGGATCAATAGGAGACTCTAAAAATACTCTTGTGAGTGTGTATGTGTGTGTATTTCTGAGGGTGACACAGATACATGGCAGATAACGAGAAGTTATTCAGGATGGCCTCCCTGAATACTGCCCTGTGTTCTCTTTTTTTCAGCCTGCAGGATCAAAACTTGATGAATTTTGTTTCTTCTTGTTAGAGTCACATGACACAGTGCTCCTTGTCTTATGGGAACCAACCAAAAACAGACTTGCAACCCATTTTATGACCCAGTGAATAATAAGAGATTTCTGTGACCCAACTAAGTATCAGCCAACCTTTCAAGGTCAGTATAAAAGCCAATGAGAAAAGCACTGACTTCCCCATCATCTTCTTTCATGTGTTCGGCTTTATTTCCTCCCAAAGTCTTGGGATAAGTGAATGAGTTTCTTGGTCCCCAGAGTCCTAGGTCGGGAAAGTTTCCGCAATACACAACAGAGCCAACTTCACAACAAAAGATAACGCAGTATCTAGTATGCAAATGCACTGGGGCCAAGAACTTTTGAAAGCGATTGCTTCTCTTTGCGAGACGTGTTTCATCTTTTATTCTACATTTGTGACTCATCCCCTGTGCTTCATTTCAACACAAGAAAACTTTTCATCTATTTTGCTCAAATGACCCGAGTTCCTCAGTCGCAGTCTCAGGTGGAAGGAGTGCAGGCACCCCATCGCACCAAACTAGGAGCTCTTCTGTTCAAAAAAAGACACTTTGAACTGTGTTGGAAGCCTTTTGGAGTGTCCACCCACTCTTCCCAGCCCTTTGCAAAAGGGAATATGGAGTGAAGTGGGTAATGTGATAAAAATAAAACACAGAAAGAGTTCCAACTCTTATGAACCGAGATTCTGACACTTGTATAAACATAAATAATGCCTTGCCTTTATTACAGCCAAACCTAAAGTCACAAAATATCATCAATTTGAGCTGTAGTACTTCTGAAAACTTCAGCGAATTTTAATGTGCTGCAGGAATAATTTGTAATCAAAGTAACTTCACCTAGTCTCACAAACACAAAGAAATTTACACTGTCAGTCAACTTTACTTACAACAAAATCAATCTAAGAACACTAGAAAATTGAACTAACAAGTATCACTGTGGGAATGTATGAAATGGCTGCTGGTACCTGGCACTTTTTGTACTTAAAGGTTAAAGGAGTTTCATGTTGGGAACAAAACAAAACAACAAAAAAAGATCTAATCTTACACAGCACAATTCTGAGATACAACAATTGATTCAAATTGCTCAAAAAAAAGGGCTTTACAGTCTGAGTCACATATATCCTTTGTATCCTTTGACCAGAGGAGGAAAGTAACAGTGACAAAGTACAAATACTTCATTACTGTACTTTTTCAGGTATCTATACATTATTTTCTGACAACTTTTGAACTCCCTACATTTTAACACAAATATTTGTACTTTCTACTACTAAAAATGTCAAAATAGGCTTGTTAACAGGCTTTTACCAACCCAAAAAGTCCATATTTGACATTTTGAGAATGAGACTCAACAATTAACTAATTTTTTGTGTATTAGGAACAGCTTAGATAAATAAATAAATCTACTGATTCTACTTTTAAATTTAACAGTTTTTGCATTGTATTAATATGACATGATGTTCGGTTAGCCTTGCACAGAAATGACCACTAAATCTTGGGATTACACTTACTTTTACACTTTGAGTACAATTCAGAACCTGTACTTTATTAATTTTACTTGAGGGAAGAAGTTGAGCCAGTATTTCTTCTTTTAACAGAGTTGTTTTTTTTACAAAAGTATGTGTATTTCTACTTAAGTAAAGAATGAGTGAACTTTTGCCACCTCTGCCTTTGACCTATTTAGTCAAATG
>JAQFJA010000002.1:8101449-8118235 GCA_029874485.1 Naso brachycentron
GAAAAAAGGAGTTTAATGTCCTACAGTTTACGGAACTGATGGGATTTCATTTCACTGTGATTATACCTTTATAACATACGACAAATAAACCAGACTGATTGATTGACTAATTGATCGATTGACTGATTGAGTGGTTGGTTGGTTGGTTGGTTGGTTGGTTGATTGGTTGGTCGATTGACTGACTGATCACAAAACAGGTTGCCTGGATTTTCCTTTGATCATTTAATAGGATGCTTTAGGTATCATTCATTCAGATCATTCACAAATTCTCAAATCATCCAATATCATCCTTCTGCACGCATTCCTTGAAAAGATTGGTTGTTGGATGCTGCTCTTTAAATATCATTGTGCCACTCTGACTATCAGACCTCCTACTGAGCGACCTACCACTTCACCCATCACCAACATGGTCTCTCCAGATCGTTCTGGCAGATTTGCCTAAGGGGGTTTTCCACCTACTGGCTTTACACCAGCACCAGCAGCAGCATCTACTGTACACTCCAGCAGAGTCCTGTCCCATCTTCCATCTCCCTGGGCTTGCATTTAATTAGGATTCTTTTTGAATAGTTGGATACTATTTTAGTATTTTAAAAAAGATCTCTTCTTATTGCAGTGACTGACAGAGACAACATACAGCCAGCAGAGGGAGAGAAACACTCATGAAACCTGATGCTTTTTGGATATAATCGACTATGTAACCTGATGGTAATGTTTGACTGAAAGACCTCACTTGGTGGTTGCATAGCACGTCTGTCGTTTGAAGTCGTCTATCGCTCTGATATTTAACCGTCTGACCTTATCTGATAAATTTCATTCCAAATGCTGTAAAAACAACTTGTTGTAGGTGGAATTCAAACTGGTATTTTGCCATGTAATATCAGCTTTCTTGGCAGTCTAGTCATCAGCAGCTCAATAAGCGTGAGCACACTGCTGGATCAGTGCTTCGGCTCCTGCTGGGGCTGCCGATACAGCATTTAAATGTAGACTCTGAAGACACTGGGAATAAAAACCATCAGCTAAATGTCATTTTCATTACATCCTACGCACATGTTATGATAAAACACCTTTCTCAAACGCAATGAGTTAAAAGTGCTTCATCAGTCTGGTTTATTGCCATGCCATTGCATTCTCTCCTCCTGAGTTTATGCATTACAGGCACTCGATGTAGGAAGAAGCTCTACGCAGACGGGCTGCAGGGTCGTCGACCGTCTATAGCTCTCAGCTCAGCTGGGGTCTGAGCCATAAGGCAGCTGAGAGCACCCCCACACACATATGAATCTCCCCTCCCTCCACACACGCACACTCACACTCTCACTTTTCCTGCAAGGTGAGGTAGTGAGCTTGCAGAGTCCATTCTCACTCATAATAAGGCTCATAAAATTCACCGTCAAGAAAGCTCCAAGAGGAACAAGCAAAGAAGCCGAAAGCAAAGAAAGTTGCATCCGTGAACACAGAAAGAGGCTGTTCACCTAAACACACCCTAACAAAAATTAACAAAGCAGACGACTGTGTATCTCAAAAAGATACAGCACATTCAATAACCACGGCAAAGCCTTGGAATATTATGGGTAATATTAACAGAACATCACATAAAACTGCCGTGAAAAAAATTCAACGAACTGGCACTGTATAATACAGTATCCATTATCACCACCAAGTAACACAAACACTCTATCGGTTTCCTTATAAATATTGCATAAGTGTAGTCAAATTCATTGGAGAGTTGAAAAACTGCAAGAAAATATGATTTTGTTGCTTTAAATGTGTGATTAAACACCACAGATGCCAATACCACATGGAAAGTGTCATCCTAAAACTTCCTAAATATGACTGAACACTTGTTACAGCTTACAGAATGATCCATAGAAAGATACATACATCCAGAGTGGGAGGGAAGGATGATCTCCTCTAAGAACAAATTAATAATAAAAGACTCCAAGAATAAACTAGGTAATTAGGTTACAGGCAGCTCAAAGCACAAGCTGCGCCGCTGTCGTCGGAGTCTAGTTCTGACTCATTTTGGGCTAAAACCTCTGCAAACAGCGTGTGTCAGCGGGTGTAACAGGAACTAATATGTTCCACAGTCATTATGTCACCGGAGCTGTGCATGCAGTCACTTTGGATGTCACGCCTCAGCCCCAAAGTGGAGGTGATGTTCAGGGTTTCTGCCTTATCAACGCGTCCCAGCACAGGCACGTCATGACACACACGCGCACTCAAGAGAGGGGGAGGAGGCTTTCTTCACATACACCTCTTGTACATCTTCCCAGCTCTCACATCATTTCTCTCTCTCTCTCTTTCTCACACACACACATCCTCACAAGTTCACCCTGGAGAGAGATAAGAAGAGAGAAGGAAGGAGATGAGAGGAGATTCAGAACATGCAAGGGGAAGATTCTCTCTCCCATTTCGATCTCGCTCTCACACACACACACACACTCACACACACACAGCCTAAACAGAGTTTTTCCTATATGCTTGGAAGCCAAACTGGTGGCTTGGCGCCCGTAGTCTCCTTAAAATCAGCCCGTCTGCCTCACCTACGCATTTCAAGTCAAAAATTCATAAGGTGACACAAAACTGTCAGAGCATGTTGATGTGACTACAAAATGATGATGTTATATATATATATGTGTGTGTGTGTGTGTGTGTGTGTGTGTGGGTGTGCGTTTATGAGTGGGTGGATGAGAGGCACACACACACACACACACACCTGCGCACACACTCCCACTCACACACATACACACACACACACCTACACACACACATCCTCCTGCGCACGCACTCCCATACACACACACACACACACACACCTGCGCACGCTCTCTCACACACACATCCCTGAAGAAAAACACTCACCAGTCATCTGACTCACAGGTCAAACACTTTGCACACATACGCACATTTTCAAACATTTAGAATTTGCGTCTAAACAAGCACAAACAGACACAGTGCCGCACGCATGCACAAACTTGCACACACGTACAGAAACGGACAGTGAGACTCCAGTATACACTCATATACCTATGCTCGAATGCACGCGCAAATTGAGCGCAATGAGAGTTTGGAGGGTTTTTTCAGTTAAATTCGAGTCCTGAACGCTAATGCAAACATGTTCAGATTCAAAAATGTTCATTCCTAGTTTCTACAGGGAATCATCACACTAAACCACAACTGCTCCAAATCCAAAACTCCGTTTATTTTTTTTACGGGGACCTGTGTGCCCGTGGCGCGCTCAGCACAGGGTGACCATAAGATATTACTCCAACTGCATCACTACACCACAGCGAGAACATTCCTATAATACTCCTGCGATCTGAAATGTACCATAGAAACATTACAGCTCAAGCATGTGGGAGCCAGAAACACCCCCGTGCAGCTCATACACTAACAGCCTATTCACATTGCTACTTTACATCCCAAATCCGCAGTTCCTTGCCAGTGAGGTAATCCTTCACCTTCAACAACTTTGACCAATTCCTCCAGGAAAAAGGTGACAGTAGTTCATCCGCAACCTCGGCGTGCGTCTGGCTGCTTCCCCCCTCGTGCGCAAAACAAGCCATATGTTTTGATGCGCAAAATTAATCAGCAGAAAGCGTGTTTTCTCCCGCTGCGCATGCTGGTCCATGTGCTCGTTTCAGGGACGAGGACGTGAAAGTGACATCGGCTGAAGGTATGAAGAAGAGCAAAGGGGAAGGGAATGCACAGGGGGGGACGGGGAAGAATGTCATCAACATTTCGGATGTGAGGGGGGAAAAAGCTCCAAGACGAGCGGGGGGGATGAGGAACAACCACAAAAAGTTTGGCTGTACTTACTGATCAAACCGTCCTTCGCGTTCGTCCTGCTTGGCATGTTTTTTAGGATGTCAGGGTTGCAGTAGAAGACATTTCCACTCCCGTGGGTTTGTCGGGCAGCAGCAGCAGCGACACCGGTATCAAAGCTCAGTTCAGCAGCTCAGTGTGCACAGGAGAGCAGCGCTCAGCATGAATGAGAGGGGAGCTGCGGTTAGACTCCGGCATCCCCTGACAGAGAGAGAGAGAGCGAGAGAGAGAGAGAGAGAGAGAGAGAGAGAGAGAGAGGTAAGTGACATGAGTGCGCCCCCTGGCTGCGTAGGTGCGTTACAGCAGGATCACCAGACGCACATCTCCATGGCGCGCATAGGTGGCAGCATTGGATCCGGTACAGGCTGCAGTACCGTGTGTTCTCACGCTCCTTGTAGCCTGGTTGAGTCTCGTAAATGACATGATAAAGGTTGTTTTAGTGAAATCAGATTCTTTTATATACTCCTGATAAAAGGCTGCTGCTTACTCAACTTGACTGATTGTTCTTGTCATCTTTTAATGCATGCAGACTGGCACTGCCCTGTTTTCATGACTCCTTGCCGATCACAGCGTGCGTGCGTGTGTGTCTTTAATGTGTTTCAAATTTTTTATCGTGTGGTTTCTCCTTTATATATGCTTATGTTTGCATAATGTACAATATCTGTAGGATGTGCATGTGTTTCTGCATTAACATGCTTGTAAGCTTTGTGATTGTAACTATATCGTGTGTGTGTGTGTGTGTGTGTGTGTGTTCGATAACGTTCACTGCTGAAGGTCAGCTCCCTTGAAACTTGACAAATCATTTCTATTGGCAGCGTTGGCCTTGTCTGTTACTTCATCAAAGACCACAGAAGGCTGAAGCTAATTTAGAGCACATTTCAACTTTTCTCCTTTCAGATAAATTAGTTGCCTGAATGCCCAAGAATTCAAGTTTGAATACCATTCAGATTAAATTAATGTGCAATTTTTTTGGAGAGATTCTAAGCAGATACTAACTTTTACAATTTACTGCCTCTTATCAAAGCTCAGACAGTGCTATCAGATTTTGATGAAACTTGGACAATTGGTGTGTCTCACCATTGTTGGCCCTTACAAAGTTTTTAGCCTCTTTTTCCTTATTGTTTTGGTTTTACAGCACAGTCACTGTAAAGCCTCAGTCTTACAGCTACAGTACTATTGCCTGTCCCTCCAGCCGCAGCAGGTGTCAGTTTCCAATGAAAAAAACTCAGATAAATCAGCTGCATGCTACCTGCCCAGAACCAAAGAGCAGGTAAAGATGACATTTAGCAATATAGAGGAGCTTTTAACTGATTAAGGGCCAAATATTTTCATTTTAACCTACCATGGGGCTTGATTTGTTTCTAGTTTTAACCAAACAAATTGGACGATTTTAAAAAGATGTGGTGACATTTTCCAACAGTGCTTGGAAGCCAGAAATGATCCTTTCTCTAATCAAAACCAAGTGGTTTTTGAGTTTAAACCTCAACAGACTTTAACCACAGCATTGTAACCACATAAAACTGAAAACTGACACATAAAGAAAGGCAAAGTTTCAATATATCAGTGGTTTGCACAGAACATATAGTGCACATATTCATTCTGGTGCTGGATGAAGAGTAAAAAATGGGTCTAAAATCATCGGGTAGACTCTGCATGTTGTTCTGTGTCTAGTACTGGATGTGAAAGAAGACATCTGTTGCAAAAACACATTATCCATAAAAATTTTATGAACTTCATGAAGTCATTTGGATTATTTTGCCAACTGTCATCATCACCCTGATGATAACACCATCCTAATTTTGTACAAACACATACAACATATATTTCTGTAACCATTTGCCTAAAGATTTTATCCATATTAGGATTGGTTTAAAACACTCCACACAGCCTCTTTAATTCTCTTAAAAAAAGTTCACAAAACTCTCCTTTCAGGGAAGTGAGATTTGAGAGTCGACTGCTGCACAGCAACATGTTCGTCAGAAATGTGCAGTATTACATAATATACTATGGCAGTTGAGTTAAAGCACACAACACACAATCTCTGTCTGCATCTGCCAGTTATATTCTTAGGCCGAATCCCAATTCTTATTTTCACCCCTTCCCCTTCCCCTGCAAGGGGTAGGGGCTGAAATATTCCCCTATGAAATGGGACAGCCCTTCGAGGCTCTCATACGTCATTAGAAGTGGTCGGTGGCACAGTAAATGCATGTGACGATTTGCCATCAAGGGCGAAAATTATCATGTAAATATGTTAAAACCTACTACCCCTCCATTTGTAGTGTGTCCCTGAAAAATCTCCATTTGAAGGGCCAGATAGCCCTACCACTCCCCCCTTCCCCTCAGCTTCAAAATAAATCAGGACACCTCTACCCATTCACGTGAACGCACAAAACAAAGGGGCAGGGCTAAGGCGTGAATTGGGATTCAGCCCTAATTTATTGTTCTAATTGGTTTAAAGACAATCTTCTTATCAAGACTTTCACTGTAACCTTGTACATACAAAGACGGATTTGGAGAGCCTTGTAAAATGATTTTGCACCATAGAGGAGGATGAATTGCTGGTGTGTTCAGACTCCTTCATTTTCATTTATTTGCACAAATATGTGTAGTTTGTCTTCATCCTGGCCCCCTGCTCTGACCTTTGTAGTCACCTTGTGCATATTAAATGTTGATATTTCTACCCATATTAGTGATGACTAGGGACTTTTCATAGAGAGCCATGGGGTGTCGGGTTCTTCCTCTCCATACTGAGAGAGAGGATGTGGTTACACAGATGATACTCTGCTGCTCAGATTACTGCACACGTGCGTGCGTATATGCATGTGTGTTTGTGTGAACATCCCTTCCGCTAATTCCCATGGTCTTACATGGCTCAGTATGGCACTGCCGATCTCAAGATGTTCATTTCACATTCTGAAAACCTCTGAGTCATCCACATCTGCCCTGTTCTGCTTGTACAGCTGAAATATCTATCAATTACAATCAGCAATATGGTAAATGTTTAGCTAAAGACCCTTTGTTTAACTTTTGGTAGTTTAAAAGCAGGAACCAGATTTATTTTAAGTTAGAATGGCCTGATTGGTACCATTGGGATACTGACTCTTCAGGCTACAGTAAATCAGTTTTTTTTCTTGTGAGTTATGAGAATAAGGAGTGGAAATGGGAAAAACATGATAAGAGTCGGTGTGGTTAGCTTATTATGATCACTGGCTGGGGGTAACACTGAATTTGTTTACCATCATGTGACTGAATAGGAGTGAAAGTTAAATTAGCATTGCTTAAAATATCAGGCATAACATCCACCTTCTTTATCCAACTTCTTTTTTAGGAAACTAGAAAAAAAAATGAAACAGCAGAGCAGAAAGGACAACTTCCACCAGTAAACAACTGCAAACCTTAACAGCAGAATGGCTTCCCTTTAATTTTAATATCATGTGTTCATCTGTGAGGGAAAAAATAGGTACCAAACACTGCAAAATGTTATAATTAGCTTTACTTTTAAAAAAAGCATGCAAACCTGTTGCCTTAAGAAAATTAAACTTATAGGGATAGTTCACCCAAAAACGACAATTCAGTCATTATCTACTCACCCTCTTGCCAACAAAAGGTCACGTGAAGTTTTTTAGTCCAAGCTGGAGTTTTAAAAGGCGTTACAGTCATCTCCCAAACAATTAAAACGAATGGTGACCAATTTTCAAATGTAAAAAAATGCATTATTAAACCATCAAATGCCCCCACACTGCTCATCTAAAGTAATCCAAGTGGCTTGAAGCCTCCAGATGCCAATTTGTTTTCAAAAATGTCCCTGAAGCCATGTTTTTAGCTTCACTGTTCACTGTAGAATGTAGCTCTTAACATGAGAGCTGCGTTCACCTACATGCGCACACACACACAAACACACACACACACACACACACACACATTGTCTGACGCTTGTACAGTGGCACGAGGAGGGTCCAGTGAGAGTTTGGCAATCTGCAGGATCAATTTAAGGGCAAGTGTAGTGCACTGTGTCTGCTGGCACCAGAAACAACAACCATGTGAACGACCATAACACCTGTCTTTGACTAGATCTGCAGACATTAAAATTTATGTCTGCAGGACTTTACTTCCAGCCTAATGCCAAATAAACAGTAATTTGTATTTTTTCTATGTTTATTTCTAACAAACTAGGAATAGAAAATACATCAGTTTCTGTGCAACAAAGGAGGAGACAAAGAACAGACATTTAGTGCTTAGAAGTGCAAATGAAAAAGCTATTAAAGCCGCCAATGGCTAAATTATTACATCAACTGACGACAGAAAGTCACAAAACAAACATTTCTATTGAAATGTGGGTTTTTTGACTTCTTAAGTGCATATTTTGAGGCAAACAAAAGGGCTCCGCTTTCGACATGGGTCTTGGTGTGTGTGGCTTGTCAGCGTGTAGCTGAGCATGGTGTGAATGGAAATGTGTTTGATCAGCTCAACCATCTCTCTCTCTCCCTCATTTTCTGGTTTGCTTGTGCCTCCCTCCATCTCTACCCACCTTCCAACCGTGCCTTGATCAACAACGTCCGTTTCATCCCATAAACGCCGGCTGATGCCAAATCATAATTAAAATCTCCACAGAGAGCTGCCTGAAAAAGAAGCTAATTAGGCATTAAAAAAAAAACCTCTGTGTTTTTGTCCGCTTTTCTCTCGCTTTTAGACATAAATCAAATTAACTCTCTTAACTTATGTACTTAAAAGCTGAGTTCTCTGTGCGCTTTTGTCAAGATCAGGCAAATTTTCAACTTCCTTTTTGGCTGAAGTTTGTTTTGTTTCATTTACCTGATTCTTTCTGCGTTTTTTTTTTTTGTTTTTTTGTTTGTTTTTAATCATTGACACAATTAGAGGGATCCTTGTTATGTTAGTCTCAACTGCAGCAGCAATTACAGAGACAAAAGAGCAGAGGAGTAGACAGGAAAAGAGAGATATGAGCAGGAGGGCAAGGAAAGATGGTGAGTGAGAAAGAAGAAAGATGCTGGCACTCAGAGAGATGGAGGGAAAGACAGAAAGAGAGAGCAGGTGATGGGAGACTCTTTCAGCGCAGCAGCTCAAAGAACGACCAGCCTTCTTTGCACCCGTTTTGTCCCTCCTTGATCTCTACCGCACACATGGTGCACACCTAAGCACATAGCACAGGTGTAACCACACATACACACACATGCACACGGGGTTAAAAGGCCTGACGTCTTTTAAGGTTCCTTCTTTTGTCTCTTCTGGATAAGTCTGTAATTAGAGTTCGGTAGCTGAAGAACAGCAGGAGAGGCTGTTAATGCTTTGGCTAACTAGGAACTTTGTTGGCCGGCAAGAAGACGCAAGAGCATCAATGAATGATGGTGAGAGAGTGAGCAAGGTGACTGGCTATTGTTTATATTGTCTCTAAGAGCGCAGGGAAACAGAGCTGGAAAGAAGATGCTCCTCATCTGCCTCGTGTTTGCTCCATGCATTGTTTCCTCTTCACTCTGATCCCACATGCTCCCATGCGCAGTGCTCTTCCTCCGCCACATATCCATTCATTCAGTAATTCATTCAATCACAGACATTATGTTAAATTATTACCTACATGTAATTTGGTTGCTCACTGCCAAGAAATTAAGCCTCCAAATCACTTCCTCACATGAACGCAATTTATATTCCTTTTTACCGTAGAGGATGTTGCTTATCAAAGACTACATGATCTTATGTGCATTTATGATAAAGTTTGATAGCATATCGGTGCAAAGTGTCTCAGTCTTCATCACATTCAGTAAAACGGGTTTTGCTGTAATGGATCCTTGGCAGGGTTTCTCTTTTATAGTTTCATCCCGCATGATCTGTCATGCTAAATTGATGCTGGCATGCCCATATTTAGTTTCTTCCTCATATTGTCAAGACTATAATGAGTCTGTGTCGCTCATCATTACCTTTAACAAATATGTGGTAATGTGAATGTTGTAAACATGGCATTATAAATCCCTTAAATATATAAGAGTAAATATGTTTTATATGGAATCTACACAATGTCAACAAATGTATTGTGTTTTAACAGTAAGTGCATCATAATGACTTTACTGCTCCAATTCTGCCAGCTTCCCTTGTGTTGTTAAGTTTCGTTAAATGTCTCTGGAAGATGACATTATTTGTCTGTGCCTTTCAAACTTTTGCACTCACCATTGTAAAATAAAACCATTTTCTGAGGAAACTTAGCAAAGGCTAAAGGGAAGTAACAACTTTTTTTTCTTTTTGTTATTTGTCTCCCTCCCGAGTTCCAGACAAGCAGATAGATAGCGTACCATTTTCTCGACTGTTTGTGCATGCAGTAACAAGGAAGAGACAGGCAAAGCTCACCCACCGCTAATTAGCTTAGCTCAAATACTGGTAGTTAATGGGAAGTGCTAGCCTGCCTGTACCCGAAGTCTTCAGATAAACTTTGCAACAATCCTAAATGGTCCATTTACATTATTTTTATACTCAGATTAGCAGATTATGTAATTTTAGAATCATATATGTTTACTGTTGTTATACTGTTTCCTACTCTTCATCAATGTTTCTGTACTCGTTTTGAATCCACGTCACAGGTGATTGGCCTATGAGCTTCAACATTGCCCTGTTGGTCAGCTTTAGCTGCTTCCATCTCTCACGATGGGTTGAGGGTGGAAACAATTCCTCAATGGCCTATGTTCCAAAAGGAATACTAAAGCCAAACGTAATGTGTGTAACGTTGTTATGCTGTTTACTGGCATTTGAGCACCCTTTGGTTTACTTCCAGCACATATTTGAATCTAAAATTACATAAAGTGCCAATCTTAGTCTGAAAATAACATAATGTGGTAAATAAACAATCCACAACAAGCACATGGGATCATCCATAGTTTTTGGAAAATTTATCTGAAGACTTCAGGTGAAGGCAGGCTAGCACTTCCCACTGACTACCAGTATTTGAGCTAAGCTAATTAGTGGTGGGCGAGCTCTGCCCATCTCTAACAATATGGTTGCAATTGTTCACAAGTGTTGCCTCATTTGTTAATATTGGTTCCATAATGCGTTGGCCACAAAGCATTCAAAGGAATTACAGGATAACTTCAATTTATCCAGAGTTTTCTAGTTGCTTGTTCTACTTTTATTATAAAACCACTGGAATGTTAAACTGATGTGCTTTAAGTGTTAAACAGGCGTTGTGGACGTTTAAGGAAGTTAATACTTAACTGAATCTCCTGCATCCCCCCCGCTTGTTACAGTCTGTTGGCTGGAGACTGTTTAGACTATAATTAATTTGTTTTTGCAGGCAAACCATCATCTGAGCCAGAAATGACACTGTAACCTGAGCTAATTCAAGGCTACTTGCCAGTGAGACAAATCTGAGAATTCCCTTAAATGTCAACACTTTGGCAGGAAGAGGATGCAGCACAGTAGAAGAAACATTTAAGAAGAGAGAGGAAATGTATCAGGCTGATTTACAGTGTCATCAAAGAAGTTTTGGTACTTGCTGATAAACACCAGAGACTCCTTAGTCGCACAGAGATAGCTCATGTCTACAACTGTCTTTATGTTAATTAAGAACGCATAAAACACCTCAGATTTTTCATTACATAAGCCTAGGTTAGTGTATCTGCGTTTCACATCAGAGCACTGCGACATGCCCTCATTCCTTTTCGGAAAACTGGATCAAGCTCATTAACGTTTAATGAGTGAGTTAGACATCTTGCTCTGGAAAGATATACACCTGTTCTAATGACATTTTTATGTATTTTTTTCCAATATTTTATTATCCTCTCACACAGAAATTAACCTGTACTTCAAAGTTCTGCTTGGTTTTCATTGGCTTTTCATCCTCCTTGTTTTGGCCTCACAGATCCTAGTTTCGCATAGTGAGCCCAATCCCCAAAGAGAACTGAAGGGGAGGAAAATGGTGGCTTAAATAATTGCCAAAGGCAGGCATATATCCTACAAACTAAACCAGTGCTACTAAATAAAAATTGCATTTTCAACTATCTATTTCCTTAAATATTTGCTTTCTTACAACATGTTAAAACAAAATTTAAAAAAAAAGTATTTTAAAAGTATAGTAACCCTTCACAATGCCACATAGTGGGTTTGAGAGGGGCAACATAAAAAAGCGTTTACTGTAGTGCAGTGAAGTCACTGCAATGTAGGCACCAAGTTCATTGTGCGAGCTATGTGGGACTAATTTTTTTATGGAACAGACAACTATTTGTTTTCCAAATTAACAGTATGGTACTTTAAACAATGCTAAGGAAATGTGCAGTGCAGATTTTATTTGATAGACCTATGGGGTAGCTATTTGATGAAATTTAGACATTATGAGGTTCGAACCTTTGCTGGAAGGAAATTTTGGTAACTGGACCTCGTTCAATTTTAATTGAAGACCCCTGATAAAGATGTTGTGATATTCTGCTGTTACAATTGGCCTTCTTAAAAGCTTAAGAAAAACTTACTGAAGTCCTTCAGTTTCATCTTTTGAGCACCAAGGATATTTGTACCAAATATGGTAGGCTAATGCATCCAACAGCTGCTGAGATATTTCAGTGTATAAGAGATCAAGTGAGTGACTGACAGTCCAGTGTTACCACCTCCGGGGGCACGTTGTTCAACAGAGTCAAAGATAGAGAGACAGAAATTCTCATAGAGCCTTGGCATAGCTGTGTAACTCATACAACACACTTTTTTTTGAGGGCACTTTACTGTGTTTTGTCTACAGGAAGGGCACCCTAGAAGGCACCTTACCACATTACAGTTCTTTTACACAATGGCATGCTGTTGCCCCTGACATTATCCCCCAAGTGCATCACTGTGTGCATGTAAATGGGGTTGTGCATACATTGTTTGTTCTCGCTGTCTTTTTTTAAGTCCAGTTTACTGCAGAGATGCATGATAACACAAATATTTGCAGGGAAAGTTACAGCGAAGTAAACTGGTCCATCTCACCCAGCTGATGGCGTCGCCTGCAGACGTTGTTGTAGCCAGAGGTCATTTTTACAGTGTTGTTTCACAGCCAATCAGCTCATAAGGAAGTCACCTGTCGCTAAGGGGCAGTTTACACAGCACAAATTTTTGCATCAGCTGGTAAACTTCTCTTGCAGTACAGCCTTTCTTTTACACAATGGCGTGCTGGCACCCCTGAAACCGCATACTTTTGAAACTGGGTTCCAGATTGCCATCTTTTGAAACCACAACCTGCTTTCCAGCTGTGTAAACTGAAAGCGGTGACTAAGCTAATGCTATGCTAGTGCAAGTCAAAGCATTCTGCAATAGTCGCTAACCTCCGATTAGGCACCCCACAGTGCACCCAAAGCAAGTCGAATATGACAACAGTCTTTTGAGGGAAATTCGAGTGTTTATATCACAATAGGATAGTGATAGGATCGATCTTTTAATTTCAGTGTCTCTCTGTCTTGCATACACACTTTGCTCCTCCTCCTCCCCTGCTCTGCTGTGTTTTGCTGTCGTGCCGTCACGTAACTTAATTTTTTTGTCCCTAAAAACTTTGTGAAAAGAGTAATTAAACCCCTAAACTTTTTCAGGTAAAAAAAACGAGGCTAAGAAGTATTTAGTAGTGTTTTTTAATGATCCAGTTCTAAATCTTGACATTTAAGTGCAAATAAACTGACTTTTCCATATTCTGTTAGAAACGTGTGTAGCAACTGCCATCTAGTCGTTGGAATCGGTGAAACATGATGTGTGTGGTGCTTGCTTTTGTTGCCAACCAAGCCCTGCACCCTGCCGCCTCCTAAAAAAACAAAACAAAAAAAAAACCAGCAGCTCACATTTGGGAAGACTGTGACTGGGAAGACTCTTTCCCACACCCTTTCACACACACACTCGCACACACCATGAAACACATATACACAGCCAGAGATTAGTGACATAAAAACTAAATCTGACTTCCTGACTTCCCCCCTCTGCTGAGTGAGGAGGACCGGGAGCAAATAAAATTAATGCTACAATGGCAACCCGATAAGAAAGTAACTGATAGACGGACTTTTGAACAAAACAGAGACATGCTGCAGTGAAGGACATCACTTGTACGGACCATTCTCTCACAGATGAATGCAGATGTGTTACAGAAATGAAGGAACAACCGACTGGAGTTTAGTTTCACTCTGTCTTTGGTGGTAGCGCATCCCTGTGAAAAGAGGGGGCAGGAGGAGTCCGGTAAGGAGAAGCTGGCTGCTTATGAAATGAACTTTGGACACGTGTGAAAACTAAAATATGTTAACAGCTAAATCTAACCACAGTCACTACAATCAAACTATGTAATTATCCCAATCTTCTCAGTAAAGTGCCACCTCCTAGTGCTGTCCGAATTTATACATTTTTTTCCCGTTCTAGATGCATTTTTTGAATTTCAGGATGGATGCACATCAGCCAAAACTCCAGAGGTTTAGTTACACTTAAAAGTCTGTTCTGGGTTTTATATTCACATGATTAAAAGTAAAAGTCACAAAATCATTTAGTAGTCATGAAAATGTATTCAGATTTAGCATGCTGATGATTCATATACTCCATAAATCATGACATTCTGCTTTTCCCCACATGAAAGCATACGCTGCTTTTATAAGTAAAAAGGATCTGATTGGATATCAGTATCAGTGATACTGGTTCTGTATTTTCTTGGTATTGGATCTATACCAAACTTTGCAGTATCGCACTCCACTATCGATTAGGATGCCTCCTGGACGATTCCTTTTGGAGGTTTTTCAGCCACGCCCAACTGGGAGGAAACCCTGGGGCAGATTCCCCAGGAGCAGCTGGAGAGTGTTGCCACGGTGAGGTTGTCTGAAGTGCCCAAGTGAGCTTGCTGCCACCAAGAACCGACTCCGGACAAGCAGGAGACAATGGATGAAAGGAGTGAAACGATAACGGGTGTTAATTAATGATCATATTTGTTATGTTCATGGAGCAAGACAAAAGTTAAAGTGGTTGCTTTAACGGAACAAAATGTCAACCTATCAAGATATTACAATGTGTGTTTGACCAGTTTCAGGTCCAAGACATTCAACACAAAAAGATGTGCCAGAGCAGCAGAGAATATGTATGTAACTCTCCAAAAGTTAACGATCTATGTGTTTAATGTGAAGTATGGGCGACCACATCTTCCAAATGGATACACCTTCCACATAGAAAGCAATTAAAGCACTTTTCATGTTATGTAACATTTTTTTATTTCCTACTGATGAGATGAGATGGGAAAAAGAGCCAGCTGTCTCATATAAACCATGCTTAAGACAATTGCTGGTAGCAAAGTGGTGAGGTAAGTGATTGCGATGTCAGGCTGAACAGCACTTCAGTTATCTCGCAGCACACACTTGACTGGAGCTCTTGTTGGCTGTGTTTTGCTTGAGACAGGAGACTTTACGTCAGCACAGACTGCAACATAAGACAACACAACTGCACATGACACTGACATCATAATGGTCTTTATAATTCATCCACTAGCTGGAGAGACAAATATTGGTTTTTGTAATGTTTCTGCTGGCTGAGGAGCAGACAATAATGAGGATGTTTGGCCATTGTTCAGCGATCAAAATGACTAACTGAAAAACGCATGCATCTTATTTTCTGCACTTTCGACTGAATTCAGTCTTAGTCAAAACCTTATTATAGTTTATAAGAGGCAAAGATGACACATTTCTTGTAAGTGTATTACATAACAACAGATAATGTGTAGCCAGCACTATACATCCTGACAGGTTGCCAGTTTGTTGTCTCAGGGTTGACGGAAAAGCTGCCGTCAACATTGAAGGGCCCCAACTACATTTCTTTTACACCTAATGGGTCCTGATATTAAAGCTATATCATACAAGAGGGAGTGTTGTTGTGCTGAAGATCATTACAGCAGTGACGATATTCAGTACAACAGCATGACCTCAAGTGTGATATTGCTTTTGTACAACAGTTCTACAAACTGCTTTCAGCCACATCTCCCATAGAGACAGTTAGGGAACCACTATCCCTCTGCTTCGTCTGGAAGTTTTAATAACTTCATGTAAATGGATTAAAGCAGATGGATTTTGCATTGCATGATATTTGTTTGATATAAATTTTAACGTTTAATTCGTTGTTTCATCGATAAAACCATTTATTTGTCAGTTTATGTCCAATGTAAACAAGGCGGGAAGCACTGGTTCCCAAATCTCGCAACGTGTTGCTGAGACAGAGACAGGTCTTGAACAAGGTCAATTTTTCCTGATTTGTGTGTCAGAAAAACGCCATTTTAGCGTCAGAATGTTCGGAAGACATGCGTCTTGAGAAAAATGGGTCCGATATGTATCTTGGTGATGATGGGGCGAAAGCATTGGTGGTAATCTGTGACGATGTTCATTTCTGACATGAGAATGAATGGACTCAAGACTGCTTTCTGTCTCCTAAATGGGCGGGATCGTGGTGAAATCCATGTGACAGAGACACGGGAAATGAACCATCAGTGAGAAGTCTCACTTTCTATTAACTGTAAAACATGAAGTTAAAAGTCCCAGTGCTGTTGTACTCAGTATCAGCACTCATCCAATGTCTCTTGTCCAATCAAATTGCTTGGTAGAAACTAATTGTTGTATAATTAAGAATAATACGTGCACTGTGTCTTAGTGTCAAAACCCTAAAACCTGGAGTTTTGAGTCTGATGAAGATGCAGTGTGCGTCGGAACGTTAGTCCTTTGGATTCTGCCTATGTTGAGGGATCCATTGTATTATTATAAACATTTAAGGTCATAAGGTCCTCTGAAGCCACTTCACCTCTTAAGGTCCTGACATTTATTTATTTTATTTTGATATGATTAATCTCAGTTGGAATTCATGTTTTTGATCAGGGACCTGTGTGTGGTAGGTTTTTTTGTTTGTTTGGTTTTTTTTTAACTTTTTATTTAAACATTTTAAACATTTTACAGAACATTTCCTGACAAATGACCCTAAAATTGGATGATACTGCACAGTAGAATGA
>JAQFJA010000002.1:8118335-8135577 GCA_029874485.1 Naso brachycentron
GCATTACCAAAACAACCAGGTAACCAAGGACACACCTGAACAATGTCTTCACGTTTGTCAGTAAAAGTTTTGCTTTTTAGATTAAATAATGAATTCCATTCATATGCCTTTTCAAGACATTTTTATTGAAAATTGCAAACAAAAAAATCCTTTTTTAAAAGCCTTTTCTTGAGACCCCCCAGAATTTTGCAATTGATGCTTTCAAGGTTTTCACTGTTGCAGATGTGCACTGTGCACATACACAATGTGTGTACGTTGCTGTTTATTTGTTGGCCATGCTGTTGTTTTTGTGCCCTTGCACATGGTGCACTGTTACAGTTATGTTGTATGTGCACCTGACATGACGTTTTGGTGGGCCCTCCCATGAAAATCACATACCCTCTCTACAGATTTGCTCTGGTGCTGGGCCTGCTACAACTTTTTCTTTAAGCCACCTTATAAAATGACAATGTTATAATCTGGAATCCAGATTAAAAATAATAATAATAATAATAATAATAATAAAAGAAACACCCATTGGCTACAGGGTGTCAATCAGTTCTTGAGGGCACATAAGTAATTCCACGTAAATTGTTTGTTCAGCGTTCCAAGTATATGCTGAAAAATGTAACCATAGCAACAAGGATGCAGTCAAAGCCTCCTTTTACAATCAATTGCAGTCCATTCAGAAGCTAACATCTAATTACAGCAATGACTGACTTCAATTGTTCATTTAACATATTTGAAGAAAATGACAACTTTAATGACTGTAGTACAGCCGGAGAAAGAGAAAATTAAAACAAAAATATAGAAACAACACAGAAACTTAAAACTATACACAAAAGCAACAGGTACCTCGACATTAGAAATTAAGGGGGAAAATATCTGATCATTTTCCATATAACATAGTGTGAGGTCATTCAGCGCCACATCCTGTGTTCACTGCAGGATGCTGACTGTAGCACTAGCCCTAAGAACTGACTATCTCCATGAACGATGGGATACTTTGTATCACATACCAGCCATCACCTCACGTCTCATTTTCTACTCAACTTACCACTCCAGGCATCATATGAAGCATTTTTATTGGTCAGTACAATAACGTGTCTTGATAGCTAGTTACTCTTGTTAAACAGACATCAAAATGTATTTCCTGTTAAGCCTGATTTATGCTTCTGCGTCAACGGCACGCAGAGCCTACGGCGTAAGCTATGCGTGTATATGTTGCTGTGCAGTTACTCCACCCACACCAATATGTGTGGAAATCTCTCGCCATGAATTTGTGGCCATCTGGCAGTCTTTGTAACGGGGAGACAAAGAGTCGTACAATTGAAGGTATTTTTGGACTTCTTCGATCGATCTCTGTTCTACCTGGTCCATGCTTGTGTGTGCAGGAAATTTGTGAAGTAGTAGAGTAGAAGAAGAGGCCGGAGATGCATGGAAGGAAATGTGAGTCCACCAAGCGGACCGATCACAGTGCTCATGGTCCACGTCGCTGCAATGTGTTGTTACATTTTTGGGGAGGTGCATGTCAGAGTACAGCGTAGGCTACGGCATAAGGCAGAAGCATAAATCCGGCTTTAGTCACCTGTACACGACATTATTGAATTTGAGTCTTGCTAGCTTATTATTATCTTTTAGGTTCACATGAGCCAAGCGGTTTGGTGAATTGAGTGGACTAGAAATATCTGTTGCAAAGCCGAATCTTAGGTTTGTTGAGTTTACTATAATGGTGAACATAAGCTGTGTCCCAGTTGAGAGCTGCAACCTCCGAGGGTGTGTTTGTAGAATGAATGCGTCACAGGCTGTACCATTTCACTGGTTGCTTCAAAAAAAAAAAAAAAAACGTCAAATCCCCGCTTGTGAAGGATCCAGCTTTGCAACCCAGCATATTTCAAGATTCACTGCGAGTTGTTTTTTTTCAAGGGAACCTAATGGACAAAGCAGCAGCAGTTGGAGAAGTACTTTTTAAATGTAAGTATTAAAACAACAAAGTAAATATTTCTGGCTTCCTCTTTACATACACAAAAGTTAACTGGTGTGCCACTTAGAGGTCGCTTGATAGTGGATTTTTCATGGTGGATATAATCATAGTCAAGAGCAGGAAAAAGCAGATAGCCAATTAATTGGCTGATAACAATTACCTTTATATTTTCTAAAGCCACTCTTTAGGAGAAACAAATTGTGCGATTGAAATTAATCAATGGATAATTACGTGGCTGGATTATTTGAAAGAGAGTAGGCCTGTGACAAATTGGCAAAGGGTTTATGTATCGCCTGCTCATAAATGACGAGACACAGAATAAAATAGTATTTATATGAGTCATTATTCCGCGTTGCACTTGAACAGTGTAAGAACAGGTTTAAAACTGTAAAAATCGAGCATAGCAAATAATCACAGCACAGCTTGAGACAACTACTGTGGGAGAAACTGACTGAAAACAGGTCTGTTATGACATTAAGGCCATTGAAAAAACCTTGCGATAAAATCAGCCATTCCCCGGTTCAGAGTCACATTCTCATAGTTATTGCCAGTAAAATGTGGGGATAATTGCTTTCTGAGAAAATTATGTCTGATAAAGGCTACGATGAAAAATGTGATTGAAAGTTTGTTGTGCGTTTATGGCTGGAAGTGCGGTGTCATCCTCTCCCAGTCTTGAAGTAATTTGGAGTTAACAGTTGTTTTGATTTTTAGAAATTAATTTCACACACATTGCTTGTGTTAGGCTTGCTACTTAATTGTAGCAAATTATAAAGACCATGCTTGCTTTCAAAACTGCTATGGAGCAGCTGTCCTTAGTCTAATTAATAATACTGTTCTATAACGAGCGACCTTATTTTGTCCCTAATAAATGGGTAAAACTGTCCTATGTAAGTTAACTTTCATAGCAAAACTCAACTGGCCGTCTTCATGTGACCATTGGAGATTGCACAGCTATCGGCCACTATCAAAACCCTTTTCCATTGATAACTATGGTTACTATAAAGTCCTATCAGCTCCGACCTTCAGCGTCATAGTTGCTAGGCAATAGGAGTGGTGCATCATGACGTGAGGAAAGGATGGTGACAAAAACACGAAATGCTTTGTAGACCAGACCATCTTATTCAACAAAAGTTTCTGTTCGGCTGTTGCAGCCAACGAAAGCGTGTCCTCCGTGGGCCTTGGAGGATGCTGCCCCTGAGTTGGGACACAGCTATTGTTTCCACTGCATTAAAACCTTAATGGCAAAGTAATAATTGTTCCAGGTATTGGTCAAAATTTTGCATGTTAGTAATGAAAAAATGTGATATTGATTTGAAAAAGGTATAAAAATATAATCAAATGGTCTCAATAGTATTCTTTGGCAAGTGACCACAGTATAATCCAGATAATGGCCTTTGATGTGTCCATAATCAGGTATGAATGGCCTCTGCTGTGTGTCAGATGGTCCTGGCCCCATGTAGTGGACATTATGCCCCAGGTGTTGTATCTACATTAATGTGTCCTATGTATGTATCAGAGAAGAAAAAGCAAGGACAAGTACATTTCATCTTTATCAGTATAAATGACACCTATTAATGTTTCAAGCTCCACTTGTATATCAAAGACAATGATGAGGACGCAAGACAAAGTTTTATTTTAATTTTTCTAATATGTAAACATGTCATGTTTACATCTCCTGGCATTAAAAATAGGAACAGCTGACATTATTTTTTCAATACAGTTTCTATTGCCGTAACTCAAGGGGTGCGGTTAGAAAAGATTTTGAAGTAAAATGTGTGTGGATGACACAGCAGGGGTGTAGCAAAATGAAAAAAATGCTGTTGGTCATAATTGCCAGTGGTGAAATTGCTGGTCTGTATTTCTTCCAAAAATTTGCTCTGTATCACTGACCACAGGGGCTCCAACATTTGCAATTATTTCTCCAGGAAAGATACATCTTTGACTTGAATTCCACCTCCTCCTCCTCTTCCTACTGTCCCATTCATCCTCCTGCCCTTCTTCCTCCTCCCTTTCCCACTCTCTTTATCCCCCTCCTTCTGCTCTGGACCAATTTGGGGTGGCGAGGCGATGGTTATCTAAATGCAAAGTGATGCTGTAATAGCACCCACCGAGAAGGCATAAATATCTAGTGAGACTCGGAGATTGAAGGAAAAGAGAGAGGTAGAAGGAGGAGGGGGTATCAGTAAGAAATACATTTGAAAAGAGAGGTGGAGGAGAAATCTGAGGTGGTATGACAAGCACAATCAAAGTGGAAAGTGGGAGAAGAAGCGTTCTTAACGTAGCAAAACCTCTTTAGTAAAAGGTAGGAACAATGTGTTTAAGGCACATGGCCCTGCCACGGGGAACCACTCGTCACTTTTCATCCAGCAGTCAATGTTATTTTAACACAGGTCACCAAATTTTAAGGCTGTTTTAATCTATATTTACTTGATTTAAAAAAAATTAAGTCAATGTACTCTATAATTTACACTACCTGCCTTGGACCTGGCAAGAGAAAGCAAGAGCTAGCAACTAGCTTGTGAAGCATGTAGCAGCTTAAGATTCAGAAGTTAATACCAAAAAATAAAAAGTGAATACTGGACTGACATTTCTCAAGTGGACCAAAGACATGACTACAAATAAATGCTGAATGGGAAGATGTGGTAAGGTGAGAAAATGTCCAATGTTGTGTTTACAGTTGCCTCTGAGTGCCTTTCTAGGCGCAAAAATAATTTTCTGCCAACAGTTTTAGTCAGCTAGTCGTGTGGCTCCAGGGATTACAATGCCAGGTTGTTCAATCCTCCACTTTCGTCCACTCTAAAATATCTCAACAGCTATAAGATAAATTGTCAGAACTTAACTGTTGTAAGAACCCAACTTAGCTGACACATTTAAAATAAGGTTAAGATTTGTTCTCTCAGATTTCTGCAAGACCAACATAATGACCGTTAAAGGTTTGTGTTAACCCATCCTAGCTCTATGAAAAAAAACAGCATCAGAGAGAAATGAACCCAACATATTTGCCCCTGTAACTCATTATGAACATGTGGTAGCTATTGTTATGTGCGAAATGTCTGGTCATTAAGACCCCTGAGTGAACTGTCAAGTAGAAGAGGCTTTCTCTCCTGAAGTTGGCCCCCAGCTAGAAGATGCTACCTTGAGGGTTGGGTTCTGTCACAGACATCGTCATATTTTGTCATGTAATGAGGTTGGATAGTGTTCCTTTTGCTATGGAGATAGTATTTACTGTACTTCCTTGTTGATAATCTAGCGTTCATATCAAATATCGTCACCATGGAGACAACTGAAACCTTTCACCAAAGCATAATTTGAAATCATTGCACTACTCTTTCATTCCTGGCGAGCTACAAAGCATAAATAAGCCCTTTATGCTGAATGTGGACTGACTCAAAGTCTTCCTGATTTTGAATATTAAACACATTTGATATTTACAATTCGAAATCCTGTAGTGTGAAAGGAACAGTGATAAAAATTGAACAAAATCGCAAGCTGACTCTGAGTTGTCACTAACTGGATCTAGCATACCAGTTAATTTGTATCACAAGCTTTCAATTGCTTCGTTTGAGATCAAATGAAAATGTATCTTTATCTCGCCTTCAGCTAATTTTTTTTCTCATTTTCTGTTTTTTTTGTTTGTTTTTTTTTGATGCAAAACATAGCACAGACTTCAACAAGCTATCCACACCAGTCCTCATTTCTGTTTTTTCTGTTTTTTCCTTTTCATCTGGTGTGTGTGTGTGTGCATGTTTTCTTATGATTAAAATATTAAAAACCTGTTGTATTTGTCATTATATCAGTGGTCTTCTTTGTTTTCATATGTGTTAGATTTTGAAAGTCCTCGAGTGTGCACCAGGCTTTGGCAGGCAGATTATGCCAAAACAGCCGAGTTTCATTCCCAACACGTTGTCACAGCCCTTAGTGTCTAATAAGAAGAAGAAGGTATCCTTTAGCGTCGGTATCAGATGCACTGAAAACTTGAGGAGTGTTCAGTGAACTTCATTTTGGATGCATCTGCATCAGTTTTATAGACTTGTAGCACTACTGACTACTACACCCTATGTTGGAGAAAGAGCGAGAAAGTCCCAAGAGATGCAGAGGTCGAGGTAGAACGGTGGGCTGCACACATGACTGTCATTCAGGAGACCAGACAGCCTCAGACAGACAACCAGGTGATTTAGTTGTGTAAATCTAACCAAACTGCAACCGTTTCACAATTTAAACAATATGTTTAGAAATGCTTTGTGACATAAAGGCTTTGCATGTTGGACACAGAAAAAGAGTACACATGCCGTTTGTATGAGATGCCAAAGGATATGACAAAAGTGGTCATTTTTGACAAGTAGGTGTAAGAAAGTGTTGGCCATAATGGTGACAGAGAACTGAGATTATAAGACAGCGTTACTTGGGGGAAAAAAAAAAAACATTACTGAAAAAACAGACTGTCATTGAAAAATATCAGAATGATAAAATAATGACTGTGTTTTATTTTTTAATGGAACATTTTTTTCAATGACAGTGCCAGTCCAACTTTATCCATTCGAGTGTTTCAAGGAAGTGTTTCCTTTTTCAGTTCACATTTTGTTCTCAATGCCAGATTTTACTTTTGATGTCAAAATTTAAAGCCATAGTTCTGCCTCCATAAAATGTTTGTAGTGGATCCTTCAGTTGTGATTCCTACTTTTGCTAAAGTGCTTGAGGTGCATGAAGCCTTTATGTTGTTATTGACAACTTCTGTCACAGCTGTAACTGCAGAGCCTCTTTCAAGAAAACTTTGAGGTGTGCAGTGGGACACAGAGGTGAACTGCATATAATATGGACTGAGAATGATCAAGCAAAGAAATTGAACCAAGACCAAATTGATGAGGACTTCATGTTGCAAAAAGCTCAACAGAATAACACTAATACAACACTCACTGTACAGTGAGGGGCATCAACAAACACTGTGTTGCCTAGCAACATAGGTTCGCACTTGTCATGGGGTGTAAAACTGTATCTCTCTTTGTTTTAATATGTGTTAGTGACTGCAGCTGCTGTGGAGTTTATATATTGTTTGCATCTCTGTGTTGTCTGCCCTGGTGATATTTTATTTTGTTGTTAAGGTGGCAGTTATTTTATTTCAGCAGCCTGTATTTATTGCAGTACCTGCCATGATGCCCTTCCCTCTTATCACTGGTTGTTTTGTCATTTGTGTCTAATCATCTGAGTTTAGACTCAGATAACCAGTCTGTAATAGAAATGGAATTAACTGTTTTAGGTGAAATTATAAATTTGTAACATCACCTAATTTGTTACTGCCATCAGTGTCACAAGATTCTTTGCTCTGATGCCAGTGAAGCAAAATGGAACAAAAATGTGAATAAATAAAGGGAGAGACAGAGAACGGACAAAACTCAACCATTATAGATTCACACAATGAGAAAAACATCCAAACAAAATCCTGCAGGAAGCATTGTGTTATTTATGTCATGCTACGGAGGCAATTTAAATGGAACAGAAACGACAGGAAGAATAACTATATGGATGTGCAGAGGTAAAGGGGGCTTAAGATGGAAGTGTAGAAGGAGATGAGACAATTTTGTTCGTGCATATACACGTGTGTGTGGGTGTGTTTTCAAGTGGGGATGTGCATGTTTCAGAGATGAAAAGCAGTGGAGGAACATCACACCAACATCCCCTGCCAGTCAGCGGCCAAAATTGGACAAGATGAAGAAAATGAAAAACAGAGAAGGAAAGATGTCAATAGATTTTCCTTCTACTTAATCTATACATACAGTATATCACCTTTAAAAATATCTCTATGACTGTTGTAATGGAAAGCTGATATCTGAGGAAGGTGTGCCAGTCACAGCACAGAAACACACACACGGATCACTCTCTTTTTAGTCTACAGCTCTCCATGTGGAGTCAAGGAGTCCCCCCTTGGCTGCTGTTAACAGGCCTGTTTGTCTGTCTGTGTCCTGGCCAAAGTGTTAGCATTGAGCTCATTGATTTCTCCCAGTCAGTGGCTGTGACTAAGACAAGTCAGGCACCCCACAATGCATCCTCATTAGCACATCTTCCACTGCGGGGGGCAAACGGTCTTAGACAGCACCCACTCATTAGAGACACTGACACTTTTTTTCTCCAAATAAAGTGTTTTTTCTGTACTTGCTGGCAACATCGATGATTTGACCATTAGGGTAGAGTTTCAAAAACAGCAAATTACACTTTCAGTCCATATTGAGGCATTTTGAACAAATATGAACTAAGCAGTGTCCTGCTACAGAAAAACAGGTATTGATTTTTCCCCCAATGTGAAAATGTCTGGTTAAAAAAAATAATAAATTATTTTCTGCATCTTGCATGGAGAGAGATAATTTATTTTTCAAATGAATACAGAGGATTATTTGGTTGTGATGGCTCAATAGAAAATACTGTAAGCAATAGCAACCACTGTTAGTAGCACTAGACTCAATGAGAAATGAAAATTGCCAGTGCTAAGTTGAACTCCCATGTTAAATTTGTCACTTTTTTAAACAGTCAGTAACCATAACGTGTATCTGTCAATGACAGAGGACTCAGAACAGAATTTTACAGACTAAAACTTCTTCATCTTCTAAAAATTTTCCTCCTTTTTCCTTCCACATTCCTTTTCTCCTACAGTGATCCATGTTTTTTAGAGACTATGTGCTTTAGAGCAATGCAACTTGCTGGACTGGCTTCAAATGTGCCCCATTCAAAGGGGCTTAGAAACAACTTTGTGCCTGTGGAGCACAAACAAAGGTGACAGAGAGGAGGTACAAACACAAAAAGAGGCATATGCTACATTTTGGACCATACTTTCAACTGACAGACTATCACAAAAATGTTTAGGAAGATCTAAAACCCCCTAAGGCTAAAATCGGACTTATTGTAACTGTTAATTTAATTTAGCAAATTTGTTGTCATATTCTTTACTTTCATGGTAACATTTGGTGGAGATTTTTCTATAAACCTGTTAAGTTATATTAAATATGTACACAGTAGCTTGATTGTAAAAGTCAGAAACAAACTTTAAAAACCTGTCAAGTGTTGGTCCACGCCTGTGCCCACTCTGCTACACTACAGATTATTTTCTTTCATTCATTCTCTCACAGCTTTTTCAAACCATTTTCAGAGAATATTCAGACACCAAGGTTTCAGAACAGGAGTTTTTCTTAATATGAAAGGCCAAGGATGCGCAGACAGAGCTAAGACCTTAGGTTTTGTACAGCTTTTCTATGTGCTGGTATACTCCTTTCAGAGCCTATTCACGTCTTACTATAGATGTTAACAATGATGTGGCTTCACGTATAATGGCGAAAGAGTAGTCATTTGATTAAGATGGCATTCACAACCTCTTTGAGTGTATGTGTGTGCGTGCTCCTACACGAAACAAGTGCTCTCGTCGAGAATGTCAGGGTAAAACTGACAAAAAGATTTGTTTTGCACAGAAAAAGAAAAAAAAAACCTCAAATAAATTAAATCTGCTTCTCTGAGCAAGGTCAATTTGTCTCTCTCCTCTTCATACTAACCCTTTTAAAAAGTCCAAATACACAGAAGTTTGAAAATGTAAAAGACTGACACAGGAAAAGGATGCAAAACACAGTCCAGGGAAAACTGACAGGGTGGTAGTTACTGTGAAAAATGCCAGTTGAAGTTAGTGAATCACTGCTTTTACACTTAGCTTTAATTGATGTTTTTTAAAACTTTCTGTACAAATTTCAAGTGTTAGTTTAGGCGGAGATTTATTCATGCTGTTGGACACCCTTGCAGATGTTGCATCATCTCATACAAATGTAGCCCTTTAGCATCTTCTGAGATGCACCTGACTTAAAAACAAATGCAAACTCATGATAGCTGGGACCAGCAGCAAAAAGAAAAAAGTTGGAATGCAAAATACTGTGTGCTCGTTTGAATCTTATATTTGGACAGGAAGAAATGAAGAAATAAAAATTAGTCTGCGATGACGTCTCCTACAAGAGTCTACTTGATGAGTTATGGAAGGGGTAGGGCTAAAGTGTATTGGCTGGGCAAGCCATGACAGTGTGTGTGTATGCATGTGTGTGTGTGTGTGTGTTTCTACAAAGTTTGTCCACGATACATGAATCTGTGTAGAATTATTATCCGCCTTTTTATCAGAGGTCACTCCCACTGTCACGCCCCTTTTGGCCAGTTGGCCAGAACAGTTAATCAGCTCCTTTTTGCCTCATGACCAACTTTTCCACTAAATCTTGTGCAAGTCTGTGAATCCATTTGGAGGTTATGCACCTTTTTGAAATAGGCAATTCCCATTGCCACGCCCCCTTTTAGAACACAAACACACACCTTTATACACACATTGACCTTCATGCAAAATTTCAGTCTCCTAGGGCGAAAACTGTGGCTTCCAAAGAGTGGGGAATTTTTGTGGCCTGACCAAATGACAGAGCAATGGAGTGATCTACAGTATAGAGCTGTTGGTTTGCACTTAAAACCTCTGATATAAACTCAATGATGGCAGTATAAGATGCTGGTAGCAACTACTTCCTTGTGTCCCTTTGAGCTACTGTACTTCCAACACTACCTAAACTACATTCATTGACATCTATGTGCAAATTCAGACTATTATTCCAGTTTATCATCCCCAAGAGAATGATTTCTGAGAATTCTGAAAAAATAGATCACATCCCACAATTGTATCCTTGGAATTCTCCCTCTGCAACTGCCCTTTGTTCAGGTTAGCAAAGGTTTGTTATTATGGCATGCCTAAGGTACAATTACAGTTACATAAAAAAACTGAATATGCTAAAAGAAAGATCATGGTTACTGTAAATAGTGTAAAAACTATTTAATTATATATTGTACTTATGCAGAAAACACACAGTCTGGTTTGAAGATCATACTTAACCATCCATTATCGCTTCCTTTACCTTTGTTACATAAAGGACACACTGCTTTATGTGCTTGCTCTGCACCCTGCCACAACACGAGTCATGGCGTATTTAGACAAATGAAGAAACACTCAAAGGAACATAAAAATGCAGATACAACAAAGCACAGGACTTCTGACAGAAATACTTTAGAGCAGAAACTATACAAAACAATACAAAATCAATCACTTATTCTAAATTTGAAGTGCAAAACAAATGTTTAGTGTAAAATTCAAGATTCTTCCCATTTTTCGCTGCACCCAGCAGCTCTGTCAGTTGGTCAAGTGGTTGGTCCACAAAAATTGCCCACTCTTTGGCAGCCACGGTTTTCACCCTAGGATTCTAAATTTGTCATGGAGGTCAAGTCTGTGTTTGTAAAAGTGTGTGTTTATGTTCATGCCGATTGGCTAAAAGAAGGAGTGGCAATAGGAGTGGCCTGTAAAAGAAAGGTGCATAATTTCTACAGGGATTCATGGAACATTGCCAAACTTCATAGAAACACACACACACTTTCACTGGTCATGGCTTGCCACATCCCTTGAGGGGGGGCGTCATTGCTGACAGTATTTTTTATTTAAAATGTGTCTGTAAATTTATGAAAAAATGTGATGCCTAAGACGACAGTCTGATGGTCACAGTTCTTGCGAATTTGTGCTTGTTAAGCCAAATTTTAAGTCTACCTTTTCCCCCACAGCTGGTATAGCAGAGGAACTTGAGGGCATGAATCATAAAATGTGTGACAGAACACTTCCCCAAATGGGGCTAATGAGGTTATATCCTAACAGTTAAAAAAGGCCAACATCATTAAGACGTAGCCTGACAGATGGAAGCCAACAAAACAATACTTGGTCACCAAGTCAAATGAAACAAATTTTGCTTTTCTCTCAGCTCAAGTTTGCATATAAAGGATCGTATCTGCCAAAACCCTGAGTGCACACTGTTCAGGGTATCAAGCAAAGGAAGCCCTGCTGCTTCCTCAAAATGTGGTGGCACTGCTGCTTTGATGGGCTTATATTTACAATTATGATAGTTTACTTTAAAGCTTGTTCCTTCCAAACAAATCTACCCTCACATGTTTCAAAATCTTGACTTAATGATGATTACATGTTTACTTTGTGCTCACTCATTTGTTCTGTTGTGTCAGACTGTATCTGCATCAGAATGTCCACAGAAAACGCAGGTTTTCTCATTTATTTGAAAGAGGTCTGTCTGTTCGGCTGTGGCTGTGTGAGCCACAGGAGCTGCCCAAAAAAAAACCAAAAACCCACAGCCAGCAGTGACAAAAAAGTTGAAATCGGCTGAACTTTATCACCACAGCCAATCATGCAAAGGGCCCGTCTTCATCGCGGATTGGGGTTTGGAGTAGAGGACACAGCTTGACCTCACACAATGGGTCCTGTAATGTTCTTTAAATGACGCTCGCACCACTGGACAACCCTGTGACGTTTCTCCAGACCACCTGATTTGGTCTGAATGCACCCTTAAGGGGTGTACACATCATAAGCGAATTTAATTTGAGCGATGAAATTACACACAAAGTTAACGGCATGATGTGAAATCGCATTGGGTGCCATGATGGACCCACAGCGCGACAGGATGGGTGCGAATTGACATGCAAGGGACACAAATCATGTCTTTGCGCAAGTTCAAAGTAGTCAACTTCAGCGATTTCATCATGTAATGATCATCGCATGATCTCGTGACATGAATGGGTTTTTTTTGCTTTTGGTGTGTACACAGCTTTAGAGTAAGTGCTCACACCTGTGCTCTGTAGGTACCACGCCACCATCCGCCCAAGCCAGTGGCTCAGGTGCAGAGTGAGAATCAACAATTTTCCTGAATTGAAAAAAAACAAACAAACAAAAAAACATTAATGTAATGCAAGCAGCAAACACTGTACATGTCCTCTATAGATCTTTTGTAAGGACAGGGGTTGAAATAGGAAAAACATTTTAAAAAAGAGAGAACAGAAACATCCATAAATGTAATTTATATAACCTTAACTTCACTTTGGGGCCTTAAGCAGCTGGATAAGTACTTCTGCCAGCACTACCTGCCTATTTAAAGCTTGATGAAGAAAGAAAAGTTAATGAACCTGGAAAGTCTCTTGCTCTCTCTCTCTCCTGCTGTCTGCACATGCAATGAATGAAAGTGAGTTGTGAGATTTTAACCATTATAAAATCTCTCAGGGAATTAAAAAAAAAAAAAAAATCTTCTCCTGGGTAGCCCCCTGAATTGTTGCACAAATTAATCCCCTTTCCCAATTCCATCATTCTCCCCCCAGCTCCGCTTTCGGACTTATCCCTTTTCAATTATTTCTCCCTCCTTCTCTAATTTCTAGTCACCATTGGAAATATCAGTGGTGATGAGAGTTGAGAGGAGAGAAGAGGAGGGGAGTGAATGCGTTATTAATTGCTCTGATGTGGATTAGATGTGAGCATCGTGGCCTCCCCTCCACCCCCCTATCCTCCAATCACATTTCAATTAATAACAGTCAGCCAGGCTTCGCCTCAAGATATGCTAGCAAGATGATTGGCCTGTCAGTCAGAGATGCTAGGGAGCATTTGCAATTTGTCACCAGTTTCCTCTTTCTTCCTGTCTTCACAATCGCTCACTCTTTTTTCTATCTCATAATCTTTTCCTCTTGCTCCCCCTCTCACTCTGTCTTGCTCCTCTCATCTGCCTCTTCACACAGTTATTTTTCTCCTCCTCAAAATCATGCCACATTTCATCCATTTATTCATTTTTCCCATGATAGCTCGGTCAGCGTTGAAAGGGACTATCTAGTTGTGCATGTACACGTGTATGTGTGAGTGAGAGAGGTTTTCCCCAGCCTGAGATGGCATGCAACTTTAAAAACTGTCGTGCTGCTCCACATTTCAAATGAGATGGGAGACAACACAGCCATTTTCTATTAAGGCCTGCACACTCTCATGATAACCTGCTACCCAGGACTAGCTTGGACTGAAGCACAAACACTCACACACTTCACTCTCTTTTACACCCTCTCTTTTAGCTATCCTTTTTGTCACATGCTCCTGTATGTGCTTTAGCAAATATAAGGTGGGAATGACTGTGCTTTTGTCTTTTACTTTCAATCCATTTATTTATTTACAACCACATGTTCCCAGTTATGTACAAACCACTGTACATATAGTATAAAATACTATGGTTTATTAGAAAGGACTAAAACAGAAAAAATGATTTGACAGCTCTGTAGGGTATGAAGAGAGAGTAAGGTCTTTGTTTACCCGCACTTGTTCTTGCTTTTCTCATTTTTTATCTGGAAATCCAAAACAAACAATATATGAATCGTTTCATGCTGAAACACTACCAAAAAAAAGTAATTACATGACTTCACTTTTGCTCACCAGCAGAGGTTATATGTTACACTTTCCATTTACCTAATTTAGCTGTCAAATGTTCCTTCCAACAACTCCTAAAGGCTCCCCACAGCAACTTAAAGCAACATTAGGTAGAAATTGGTGTTTTTTGATTTGCACAACAGTGCAACAAAATTGTTGTAGGTTTCTGTAACAATATTGGCAGTTGTAATGTATGTGTTACCTACAAACAAAAACTCTATAGTGAATAACAATGCTATATCCTGAAAACTTGTCTTAAAGTGGCCGTCAAAGGTTGCACAAGGTTTGCTCAGAATTCAGAACAGCGGTACCGCCGAGCTAACATAACCTCAACCACAGACAATATGCTGCAAACAACTGACTGTAACATTCACTAGCTAAAACTCTGATAAAATGCACTGACTTGGTTTATAATTCAAAAAGAGTCAAAACTTTGCCAACACAACCAAACACTAATGTGCAACAACACAGGTATGTAACTTTGCAAGCCAGCTACTTACTAGTCCAACAGCAATAATTCCACTTCAGCGTCTATCTTACAGCATTTTATTTTGTGAAAGCCAGTCACACTCTTTTTCTCCTCTTAGCTTCCTCTGTCAATGTCCTGTTATATTCACATTTGTCATAATTTAAAGAAATGCAGCTGGGCTTGTTTGCTTTGCCAGTCTTGCCCCGCACCACTGTTCTGTTGTCCATTCAGCCCTGCTTCCTTTCATTTTCCACGGGGTCCCACTGGCCCCAGACACGAAGATAAGATGAACTTTATCATCCCGCACATTTGTCTCGGTGGCCATGAAGCCTTCATCTGCCATCTTGCCCATGTGTTACCTGCTGTCTCTGTGGAGAGGATTTAAGGAACAGAAATCTGCAAGCAAACGAGCAAGTTCATATGTTGTACAGACAATGCAATTCTTTCCTGTTCAGTGAAGAAAATTGGTAACTTACCTGCCAGTGAAGAAAGTACTCACCTGCCCCCCTTTTTTGGTTAATCCCTGCTGCATTCATGACCTGTCTGCTCCGAAGTCACAAAGAGAGAGGACGCCATTGACTGTGTTGCTCATCTTTAGCAAAGTTTTTATAATAAAAGTCAACACTTCCATATTAGCTGTGCTGCTTTTGGGTTCTGAAACCTCCGGCTTCAGTTTAAGCATTGATTGTAGTTAGACGGTTTCCTTGGCGATGTGTCGGACAAGAGGAAAAAAAGTACAGTGACTGGATGTGTTCTCCTCTCACCACAGTCTTCAAAATTGTGAGCCATTAGATTTTTTAGAGGGGGCGGAGTGCAGGACTTGGTTGGTGACAAAAGCGACCTTCAGACACATCATAATCCCATAACCTACCAAAAGCAAAATTCAATTGTCATAGCAGGGTTTCAGCCAGTAGAGGGCAGTCACTTAGCACATTTCTAATGGAATAGAATTCAAATACTTTGCAATCAAATGTCAAGATTTAGACCTGAATCATTTCAAAACACTACTAGATACTTATAAGCTTCGGTTTTCAACTAAAGAAAAGTGGTTTATGGGTTTGGTGACCCTGGGCTATCAGAATATGTATGAAATAAATGAGTGTCAATTGAATGTGTAAATAGTAATATGACCAGTAAGACAAAAGAAAAAACAAAATAGAGATGGAATCAAAAGAATTTATTCAAAGAAATAAAATATAAAAAAATAAAAATAGGCCATAGTAGTCCTAAAATATGGATAAACAATTTTAAATACAGAAAAATGCTTCAAGTAATCTTTTTAAGTTAGAACAAATAAATAAGCGTAATCACACACACAGCAAACTATTTATATTTATATTTACAAAAATGTCACTCGTTTTCTTTTCCAGGCTTTTCGGCAGAAATGCCCTGGTTCATCCCTTGGATAGGCTGTTCTTCTCCTCATGTCATTTCTGGTAAAATTCTATGTCAGTAGACCAAATAATGTGTCAAAACAAAATAATGACTATAAATTCATAAGAATCACCCATGTGCACCGGGCGCATGATTTAGAATAAAACCCAAATGCGCATAGGTAGTTATTTAACATTTTTATTATATTTTTGTTAGGAAGACAGTGGAAATAATAGACAAAATGCATCATGGGAAAAAAATGGCACACGGACAACTGCACTAGTTGATTTTGATATGGAAAATGGATCAAATATTACAAAAGAAAAGACCTTTACTTTTGGATTTATCATGATAAATTACTATTACGAAGCCTTTATAAAGACACCAAAGTTCCAGGAGACATAACTAAGCCTGTGAAAGGGATATGGTTGCATCGAAGCACACAGTAAAAACTCATAAATTCTTAGAAACTACATACAGCCTTTAAAAAACATCAAACTCATACAACCACTAAGCATAAGATCGCGAAAAAAGTAAATAGTTCATGAAAAAAATTCTATAAACAATATCTACCTCCACACACCAAGAGTCGCTACTGTCAGCGATTACTGGCTGCTCGTTAAATAACGCTATGGATGCAAAAATAAAAGCTTAAATTGTTTACTTTTTGCACCTGCTGGTTCTGCTGAGTCTACAGATCTCCTCCATACAGTTGTCCAAAACTCTTGCAATTTGGTGCAGAAACAAACACTCCCTTTCAAAATGCAATCAGCTACCTGCATGGCAAACAAAACTAACAAGCAGCCACGGCAGCAGCAAGCTAACAGCTTACATCTGAAAAGTCCATAACTCACAGAGAGTTGAGAAAGAGCAGCCTCTCCAAAGAATGTTTTTTTCCATAAAAATGCTGGGATCCTGGGCAGAGCTATGCTATAACCGGCTAGTTGATGTGCGAGTGCGGAGCTTAGTGAGGGTGGTGCTAAAAAATGGATGCACAGAAGAAGAAGAGGATATGATGCTAGAGCGGGAAAGAGCGCCATCAGGTGTGGACCATGGATGTATTATAAGACCTGGATACGGCGCCCCCTCTCAGCAGGCACGCCGATTTTTCCCAGTGGCCACTCGTGGTACTGCAACAAAAAATCCCATGCGGCCCAAAAAG
>JAQFJA010000002.1:8261459-8275452 GCA_029874485.1 Naso brachycentron
TCTCTGCCACTCATACTGTATTTTTGTCATGGGCATAGGGGGATAGTATTAAACAACATTGTGTGTCCCCATCTTGGTGACTTTAAGGTATCAGGAAGGTTGAATGAAGAGAAGGATGACGGGAGGAAATGATAAGGAGGACAGAGGAAGAGGAGATGACAGGAAATAGGGAGAAGAGGAGAGGAAGAGTGGGAGTGGGGGACGAGCAGAGGAACCCCCTCTCATGGGACCAGGCTATTGATTGAATTCTGACGTTGATTAAGCATCCCTTTGATTCACAATGCAATGTGTTTGTACATGTGTGTGTATTTTGTCTGTTTTATGTGTGTGTGTGTGTATGCAAGAGGATTATACTTACTGTAAGTGATACCAGTAGTCGAAAAAGTGACAGAAAGAAGAAAGTGTTCATATTTATAATTTTGTCTCCTTGCATTCATGCGTGTAAACTGTGCGTACTTTTGAAATGGACGTGTGTGTGTGTGCGTGTGTGTATGTGTGTGAGCATGCCTATAGATCTCTACCCCAGGAGGCCTGACTTGCAATACCACTTCATCCATCCTTGTGAGATAAAAAAGGGTCGCCCCCCCCACCTCTCTTTCTCTCTCTCTCTCTCTCTCCTTAGCTTTCCACTATCACTCGCTCTTTCTCTCCTTCTGTCTCCTTTGTGTGCCCTCCTTTCTTTTTTATTCATCATTAATCCTCTGGTCTGGGTCAGGGATCTCAGAGCCTCTCTCCCCCTCTACTGCCCTCTCTCTCTCTCTCTACCGCTCTCATTTGTGTGTGTGTGTGTGTGTATGTGTGTGTGTTTGAGGGGCATAGGCTTGTCAGCCTGTGGCCCTGTCACTCTGCCTCTTCATTCAGGGCATGGCACCCCTTTTGCCAGGGATAATTACTCCCCCACCCAAACTCTACCCAGCTGGCCCTACTCTTGCTTATTCTCTTGTTTTTTCTTTATTTCTATTCTTAGGAAAACACAAACTGCAATTTGAATGATATTTCAGTTAGCATTACATAATAGTAAGCATTACAAAAGTTGTATCCATGGCTCCTCAATCGTAATAGCAATCCAAGTAAATTGTTTAAAAAGGCAGTAAAGGGAATACTTAACATCCTGTAACTTTTGTGTGTGCATGTATGGACTAAACAGGTGAAACAGGTCAGGAAATGTACCAGACCTCCTCTGGAAGGCCAGAGACACAAACAGGGTCCATAGGTACGGCAGAAAAGAAACCTCAGAGATGAATCCAAAGCAGTTGGAGCACATGGATAAAAGGAGGTATGCAGTTTACATCCTCCAGTCCTTGGACAAAGGCTGGGAGACATTCACAGACACAGTCACACACAATCAAAGACACACACTCAGATCAATGCAACCTACAGAGTTTGGAGAGATTTGTTCAGGATTCAAACTAAAAAGAATTTCTTATCATTATGTGCACATTCCACCACTGGTTCCCTAAAGCAGTGTCTCAGGACACTTCTGGGGTCTTTAAGGACAATTTACTGAATGTGTAGATGCAAGTTAGATGCAAGAATGCAAGTATGAGCTCAAATTCTGTACAAACTCAAATCAAATGCAGAATATGAACGTGACGTTTGATGTAATACTGGTTTTTGACCGAGTTTTTCATGTCCTTCTTATTTGTTAATACTTCATTTTATTATAGAATATTTCTTTTTTTTTCTTAAATAAAATGTTAAAATACCTCTTAAAAATACTTAAAACTATACCTTGATTAATTTTACTTGAGTAGAAGTAAAATTACTGGTATAAAAATCTATTCAACTAAAAGTAAAAAGTAGCTCATTTAAAATGTACTCAAAGTATAAGTTACTTATTTACCAATCTCGGAACCCATTGGTTGCATTCGCCGTCTGACTTCTGGCAGACAGCGATACTGCCTCTGGGGGCAAACCCCATTATTCTTGGGCTACTGTTGGAGGAGGCGAATTTCTGTTTCTGACTTCCTTCTCCAAGTGCTGCTTGCTGTTTACAGTCTGACTGTTTACAGTCCACGCAAGAATGGAGTTGGAGTTGAGAGACCACATCTACCAGCGGATTTTTTCACAAGTAGTCAGTTAACATGCCATTAACAGTTAACAGTTCACCATAATAATGCAGACTACAAAAGACTATAACTGGAAACCAGGGCTTTTCCGGTACCAAGATCGCCCTACCTTGCCTACAGACTCTACATTCAGTGAATGTAGAGTCTGTTTATGGAGACTACATACTGAGTCCCCTCAAAAATTGAGAAGGACCAACCTGTGGACAAGATGGCAATCTCTGCCTCCGTAACTGACAGGAAGTTACGTGACCACCGTAGCGGAAGTTTGTCCTCTTGTGCTGTTATTTGCGTGTTTGCGTTTTTTTTTTTTAATTCTTTATCCAAACAATGAATATACAAACAGTATGGCAATTATCAACAGGCTCTCATTTTCCTTTAAATCAGAATAAAATAATAAAGATTATCGTTCATATTATCACTAGCATTGTTGCTAGCGCTAGCCAGCTCTGGCACTAGCGATGGCCTGTATTGTAATTTCAACTTGTGGTGGCTGGTCAACTACGGCTGAGCAAAGTAGCTAAAATAACATTAGCCGCTAACACTACTTCAGCTAACATACCTGGAAAACATTACTCATCAACAGTTTACTTCCAGTTTACAACAAACAATGCCTTTGCTGCTAATTCAACTTGTTATGCTAACATATATATAAAGTTGGGAATGGTAGAAAATCTGTCAGTAAATTATGCAGAAAACATACTTCCACTACAGAGGTCACATGACTTGCTGTCAGTTGTGGAGGCAGAGGTTAGGATGTCGGCCCCTGTGGTCTGCAGATAGGTACTTTTGAATAAATTACATGCATGGGACATAATAATAAATGGAAATTGTGATCACATTCCACTCTGCAGTGTGATCCAGGACTCTGGTGTGTTTGAATGGATGCTGAATGCTGGGTAAACCGGCTCCCTAAACACCGCTCTGAAGGTGTGGAGGAGCTCCCTGCGCCCTTTGGTGCTGTGGTACGTTAATGTCCCCCCCTCAAAGTCCAGTGCTATCTCAATCCTTAGCGGAGGAGTGCCCACTTCCCCCAAAGAAACGTTACAGGAGGACTGGCACACTGTCAGCTTGCTGTTTTTCAACTGGAGCCGCCAGGACACAGAGTTGTGTCCCAGGCGACTGTGGTCACCACGACGAGGGATGCTGTTGTAACACACACCCAGTGACCACATGGTGTTGGGCCCCACTTCTACCACCCATACGTGCTCACCACTAGAGAACCCTTGGCTGCACAGGATCTGGGGTGCGGTTGTAAAACGCCCGGGGTGCTCTGCATACGCCTGCTTGGATGGGCTGTACTTGACTGTGCGTAGATCAGTGGAGACCATCAGGCTGGGATGAGCAGTGCAGAGGTTGAAGGTGAGGTCCAAGGGGTTGAGGAGGATATGGAGGAAATCCAGGAGGCGGGACATGTCTGAGCGGAAGTCTTGAGTTTTGAGGGCTGCCTGGAGGCGCTTTGTGTTGAACGGAGCCTTTGAGGGGATCACGGAGGGAATGGCACCTGTAAGAACTTCTCTCAGCTTCTGTTCAATCAGCACAAACCTGAGGAGCAGAAGAATTGCTCAGTTCTCAGTCGTTTAACTATGATACTCTGTGCTCTGCCTTGTTACTTGGCATCACATCTTATTTTATTTAGGCTGTATGATGCACAGGCCCATTTTTACATAAGCCAATGCAAATATTTTTCTAAATGTGTGTGATCTGCCTGAACAGGATTTACATATAAAATATTAATAGGTACTAATAGCTCATAGGTGATTCTGCAAGTTTTTATACTGTGTATACAATACCCTATGCGCAATATTGCACTTCTTAGTTAATCTTTAAAATTATTACTTTCTCCCCTATCCATATACAATTCAATGACATAAACAGATAATTATGCATGGTGTAAATTTAAGACATTAAGGTGTTATGTCTTTAGATGAATTTCAGGCTATTATTTATTTTTTGTTGTCAAAGCAGCATAGATTTCTCTTGTACCTGTGTATAAATATGCATGGGTCTGTCTCCTTGAGGGTCTGTGTGGCACTGTGCTGGGCCTCCAGTAACTGTTGCTGTTGCTCTCCAAGCGCACACATACCGAGCTCCCAGCTTTTTCTGCGCTGGCCTCTCTCCTCCTTCAAAAGCTCACCCAGGCGCTCCCTGTACCTGAACACAACACATCAGCGGTATGTCCAAAGGAGGCAATATTAAGAGCTCTATTCATCAAACATAATTGTAATAATTTTCCAAGTATATACTAAATTTTACTCATACTATCACTAGAATTGCTTCTATAATTTAATATATAATATATAATTTATAATTTGAGGGATTAAAAATATTTTACCATGTTATATTGCTCCTGTGATATATATGTTTAGCTAAGCAACATAGTCTACTCATGCATGTAGTGTGAAGTGTAATCTGATGCACCTGCTATAAATTGTAATGTCATTGGTTTACAAAATAAACTGTTCATCACAATACTGTAGGTAGCATGGAAGGCTCATTACTTTAGTTTGAATGTTTTTGCTTTTTGGCTGTGCTCAGGAGGCTTTACCAACACAAAATGTTGGAATTTGACATTTTGGGAATGAGACCCAACGAATAATTTTCTAGTGCATTTAGGAACAGCTCAGACAAATGCTACTGATTCTACCTTCAATAGTCTTTGCATCACATTAATATGACGTGAGGATCAGATAGTGTTGCACAGAAATGGCCAGTAGAAAGGTCTTCAGAGGGATACTTTTTAATTTTATACTTCAAATATATTTCAGAGCCTGTACTTTATTACTTTATTTGAGTAAAGAAGTTGAGTCAGTTCTACTTTTATTAAAGTCTTTTTTACAGGAAGCTGTACCTGTACTTAAGTAAAAATTTGTGTACTTTTGCTACATCTGACATTAAATTATCTTGAATCTTAAGAAACATCAACAAACAATGTTTGAGCTGTCATCTGACTGAAATGTCGATTAGTCCTGAAGTGACAAGGCTTTTTTCCAACACTGATCTGTCAGCTTTACAGGGAACGCAGCTCGCTGTCAGGAGCTACAGGCTACAGGGAACAATGAGGTTAAAAATATGGCGTCAGTGACGTCTTTTCAAAAACAGCTTGGCATGTTGCGTCTTCAGGACATTTGAATTGCTTTAGACAAGCAGCATGGAGACATTTTATTGTTTTGTTATGTATTTTCTTTACTCTTGAGTCCTAGTCACCTTTCACTACAATTGTTTGGCAGATTACTGCAATGCCCTTTTTCTGTGAAACTCCAGCAGTGCTGAGTGGGCTAAAAAGCTTCACCAGGACTCCCACTGGCTTGAGGGTAAGTAGAAAATGACTGAAATAATTTTTTTAAATGATCCTTTAAAGACATTAAGATAGGGGAAAGAAAGCAGAACAGGCAAATCTCTCAGGTAAGAAATTGTGCTACATTGTTCATTAAAAAAAAAAAGTTTCAGGAAGAAGCATCTTAAAATACATCTATGTTTGTGTTTTAGGACACCATATGTTATTTTAATGGCAGTATTACCGCCAGCTCACATAGAGTTCATTAACCTGTCAACTAATGCAGCCATATTGTCCATGAGAGCCACGGCCTTGATGACCACTTTGTCTCCTACAGCTTCAGAGGCTCCCTGCTCTTCTGCTGTCTTCTGTAGGAGACTCTCTGTCAGCTGCAGCCTGCAGGAAACCACCTGCAAACAGATTTGATGTGTTTAAGATGTTTGTGTTAAATGCCTTCAGAAAAAATCTGGAAAGACTGGATGTACCTTTCTTATAACAATGTGGAACACCCAGCACAGATGTAGGCTAATTAAAGTACTTGAATCAGTCATCTGGAACTGAGAACTCAGTGACTGTCAGAAGTCATTACAATCTTCTCATCAGTCAGATTTTGCATTCTTATCATTTACCAGTTTCAAAGTGCAATGGCAGTGTTCCAGATAGCAGTCAGACATTTACTCAAGCCTTGACTGTCATCTCTTCATTATTTTTTCCCACGGGCTGAGAGGAAGGGATGTATTTCTTAAATATATTTCCTGGAAAGAACAATGACATTTAGTGCTAATTAAAGGGAAAATTGGAATTTCCTTGAAATACATTTTTTTCTTTAAAGCTGGGGTAGGTAGTTTATTTTTGGTGTCATAGGGCAAAAAAATCCACAGTAATTTTGCAGCACTGCAATTCAAGAACTCTTGTAGAAAACACTGGGGAGTAATTATGAGGAGGGGGCAGCTGTGTGTGTGGTGTACTAGCTTTGAGAGCTAAGACGAGGTTTTACAGTCGCATGCATTTAGTTTTTGCTGCTGCTTAGAACTTGCCAAGTTTAATGAGAAAGGCTAAGTGAAGTGATACAAGGAGAAGTTTCAAGAAAGGTTTTACACTGCATGCGCTCAACCTACCTCCTGAGTTTTTAACACAAGTAAACATTCATTCTTTATCTGCTAATCACGGCAACATTATTCTCCTTACATATCAAATTTTATGCTTGCCAGGGCAAAAGTTTTTGCATGCTCAGCTTTCCTGCTGTCTACTGACTAAAAGAGTCACAAAGTTAGCAATTAATTTTAACAATCCTTAATTCCCCGGTAATTGCCAACAAATTACATAGTTCTTTCCAGGAAATTGGAAATTATTCAGAAATATAACCTGTTAGATTTAAAAAACAAACAAACAAACAAAAAAATCCCTGTGTTTTACTTTACCAATTCCAAAAACAGGTCATGTACTTTCAAGTCAAAGAGGTCACATTCCACTTGTTTATGTGGCTCGCACAACAATGTCCTTATAAAATCACTGTAGGAAGAATGTTAGCAATAAAAGTCTGGTTAATGTAAGTGAAACAATAAAACTACCTTGCTGCGGCTCTCCAGCGCTCGTCTCATCTCCTCTTCGGCCACACTGAAGGTGAGAACATCGTGGTTGTGATGATGGCCTTCAATAAAGCAAGTGGCACACAGCAAGGTCATGTCGTTGGAACAAAAGTACTCCAGAGGACACCGATGGATGGCACAGTCCTTCCTCCCCATCTCGTTTCGGGGATCTACCACAGTGTGGGCCCTGAACGATAACCTCTCTTGGTGTCTCTGAAAGTGCCTGGAGCACAGCGACACCTCACACTTCAGACAGGTCTTCACAGCCACCGACTGCTCATCTATACAGTGGTCACAGAAAATCTCCATCCTTGTAGTCTCGGCCTCAGGCTTCTCGTCCAGCTCAGGTGCGGTGGCTCGGAAACCCTCGATGATGCTGCAGAGTTTGAAGTTTCTCTGCAGGGAATCCAAACTTTGGTACTCCTCGCGGCACTCTGGGCAACGTGGAAGAGTTTTGTCATCGTTGTTGGCAGTTTTTGCAGTCTTCGAGATACAGGCTCGACAGTAGTTGTGGCCACAGGGGAGAACCACAGGATCAGTGTAGAGCTGAAGACAGATGGGGCAACTCAGCTCGTAGGCTAGCTGCTCCACTGGCTTGGATGAAGACATGATGAGAGCAGATGAACTTGGCTGCCTCTTTTGTTTCTTGTCAGTTATATCTCTTCTCTCGTCACTCCTTTGTCAAATTCTCCTAACCATCTTACTTCACTTCAACCTTTTGTCGTAAAACTACCTCTTGTTTCTTAACTTTTCTTCCCTCCTGGTGAGACTGCAGCTGAGTCTACAATGTCAGATGGTATACTGAGCAAACAAGGAAGACAGCAGCCCTTAACTATATATCAGATTGGCAGGAGGTGTATCCAGAAGTGCATGCAGGGCAGCATTCCTGTCCCTGTCTATGTGAATGAATACCATCATAGGGGTTTCTATTGATGGTAAAAACATAAACATGACCTTATTACACTCAAGGTGTCAGAACTGAAATTTAAGTGTGAAGAAATTTCCTTAATGGAGACCACAGAGCGCAAGCCTAACACTTGCATATGCAAAACTTAAGCCATTTTTGGTATTTTTCTTAGTTTAGCGACAGTTTTCTGCTATGGAGTGGCTAAGTCACGCCCCTTCCTGTGGATCCCATGGGACCTTATTTTGGAAAAATTTTGTACAGTAGTCAATGGAGAGAGACAGATTATTTTTTTGATTCCATTTAAATTGTACCATCAGTCTCAAATATGATTTTTGTCAATATCAAAGATAATGTCATGAGTCAAGAAAGTTGCAGTTTACCACACAACAGCTAAAGTATGAGAAATATTTGAAAATACGTATTTAGAAAGACTGCACACCTGATCTTTGCGTAAGTGACATCTTAACAATCTCCTACAGAACCGACTAACTCTCTGTTTGTTTAGCTGCTGCTCTCAACATTGACATGTTTTGATCAGTTTTAATACATTTTCTGAACTGTGCCAAAATTATCATGTCATGTTAGTGTTGGTGATGTATATTGTGTGACACGAAAGACAGATAGTAGTGCTCTAAGCAGTTTCACTCAAACTAATAGCTCTCTACCGTGTTCACAACGCAGATTTGTATAATTATCTTTTAAAATGACAAAAAACATTATTGGGAATGAGGTCACAGTTTAAACGGGATCAAAAAATAATTTGTTTGCCTCCATTGAACACTGTTCATAATTTTGTACAAAGTACAGTCTCATGGGGTCCACAGGAGCAGATGTGACTTTGCCACTCTATAGATCAAGTATATGTTAGTAAACACTGCAGATGTGCACACACATCGGTTGCAGAAAGCCAAGAGAGATGAAGATGGCTACTGAACTACTCCTACATTAAACTGTTAGATTCTAGTTTTAAACTGTTCTCTGCATATCACAACAAACTGGCTGACTGAACGTTTGCTTACCTGATGTAAAGCGAGCACTGCAAAGTTGGGCATTTTTAATTTGGTTATCATTCCAATCATCTCTTCCAAAAGCTTTCAAACAAAAATGTCTTTTTTCAACAGTTTTGCGATTGTGGCATTTCACTGTACTGCAGGACATGTTTACTACTGAGTTTTTCTGCAGACATTACGCACAGTCTGAAACCTTGTGACATTAGCGCGACGTAGCCTGAGATTTCCCCTATAGACTTCAAAATTCAATGACTCCAAGGTCTTTAGAGATCATGAGAAATGTCTCTAAAATGGGAGTCAGGTCATATCAAACAGCAGCAATGTTTGGTTCATTGCATAGATGTACTTAATCGTGTGTGTGTGTGTGTTTCTGCATGTGACTTAATGCTCAGTAAATGGAGGAACCTTGTATCGCAAACACAGTGAAGTCACATGCGCTGTCCACTGTTGACTGTAAACGCTGCAGGGAGAAACGCTCATCATTTCCTTTTCCTTCGCTGTTATCATGTTTGCTTTTCAGTTTGGAACAATTTTGCATTTGTTTGATTATACACCTTATATTGTAAATAAATAAACAAAATAAACTGTTTTCGTAGAAGCTAAACATGTATGTAAGGTCTTGGTCATTTGAGTGATGTAGGTCAACTTCCAAGAAAAAGTGGAGGAAACAAAAAACAAAAAAACAAGACCTTTACAGTGAAAGTGGGGAGGGTTCTCTAAAATTAGACACTAAGCCCTTGGAAAGTGGTGCCTGCAACTTTTTCCAAAATAACTGATAACTGTTGGTACAACAGAATCAAAACAGCAAGACACAGAACCTCATAAGAATATTATGACAACATTAAAGCATTAAAAATAGTTTCCAAGTCAGCAACTAAAGAAATGATCCCTGAAAGTATAGTGCCTATCACTCTAATTTAGAAAAACTCACAGCTGCTCTAAAAAAAACCTCAAACCCTATGAAAACACCTGGACCCTCTTCCTACAACACCTTCAAAGCTGATTTCTCGTTTAACAATTGGCCACTCATTCTTTGGAATTAGATATCATTTCTACTTTCTTCCTCTTTTCCTCTTCTTTCATACTTCAACCCAGATACAATATATAAAATGAATATGTATGTGTGTATGAATGTGTGGTTGAATAGATATGTGTAAGTTAGTATGTAACCTGTGTGTGAATGCACATGTATTCACATAAGGAGTGGTTATATATCTGAAATAATATCTTTACGTGTAAAAATCAGTGGCTGGAGGGGGGTGGGGCTGGACTGTGTAGGCTGGGTGAGGCGGGCGCCGGCTGCCTGCCTGGCTCTCTGGCGGCCCGCCGGGATCGCCGATGGGGACAGATTGGGATGGGGCTTTGTGAGGCTCATTTCCTCCGTCCAAGCGGGCAAATGAAATAAGACAGAAAAAAGAAGGGGGTTTAAAAAAGAAAAGAAAAAAACAGTGTCACTCCGTGGTGGACAGACCCCCTCTGGAAACAGACTGGAGCTTGTCCAGGGCAGGATGAGACACAAGAACAAATAAGATCTGACCAACTGAAAATGGAGGACGAGGTTGGACCCTTGTTGGGCCATCCCACATGTCCCTTTGTGCAGGCTTCTGGCTGCGTTGTTGGGGGGCTGGGTGGGGGGGCCTTCTTCTTGCCTCGCCACTGTCCCAGGTTGGCCCCGGCCCTCTTTTGCCACATAAATACATTACTAAAAAGTATAACAGTTAATATTATAATTATCATTATTATTGATATTATATCGCCTATGGTGCGCACATGTGCATATGTACATATGTATAAGAATATACTGTTTCATTTTATTATAATGTCTCTGTTGTCAACTCATATATCTGTCATTATTATATCTCTACTATTATTATTATTATCATTTAAACATCCTTATACACATGCACACACACACATTACCCACAACAAACCCTGCACAACATAAGTCAAATGTACTCGTACCTTACTCGACTGTTTTATGTTGTCACTTGTCTTTTTAAGTCATTCATGTTACTATGCCACTCTTTGTTTTGTCACGCTGTTCATCAGTAAAAAAAAAAAAAATTTCCAACAAAGTTGCAAATTCATGCTGACATGTCTCACAACAGTCCACTGAAATGCTTGTTGGCACCTTTGTGAGTATTGTTTTAGACAACAAACACTGGTGTGACACCTTGGCACGAGGACACCAGGAAGGACATGTGGAAGGCACAGAACCTGGGAGCAAAAACAAACAAACAAACTGAGGTCATCAAATTGTAAGTAGAGCATAATTGTACATTCTTAACCATGGAACCTTTCCTTACATCACACAGAATGGTCCACTTGTCACACTCTGTTTCCTTCTCATCTAAAATCCTTTACCTTGCCGGAGTGGGCAGAAAAAAAGTCTGGACCCACATAACCTGGAAGCAGCATTTGACAAAACTATTCCAACTCAAGGTCCACTTACGTACTTATGCAGGAGCTTTGAACTCTGTTTCTTGGTCTTCCAATTGAGTTTTCCTAGTATACATGAAACTTCAGATAATCCAACTTTCCATGACTCCTTGTTGGCCTAATTCTGGAATGTGCTTAATTTTATTTTGGGTCAAAAGCAAGAAAACAAACCTTGAGTCAGTGTTACTCAAATTAGAAACTGTTCTTTTACAGATGACTGTTTGGACAAAAACATGGAAAGCTTGATAATACAAGACTTAACAAATTCATCCATTACTGAATAAACAATTCAATCCAGCATGTATTTACTAACAATTCACTTGTCAAATTTAACAATAACTGTGAATAATCTGTTCAAATAAAAGAAAAACAATTTGACGATGCAACTTTGGCAGGTAAACAAAAAGAAAATTGTGATACAAATTTTTGCAAAAGACACTCAAGTCGATGAAAACTATGTTAAATGTTTCACTCTGTTTCACGTTACACTATGTTTCACTCAGCAAATGTATAAACGCAGAACTATTGTTTTTGCTTATATTTCTCATGAATTGAATATCTCTGACAAATTAGTTTTAGTGATTAAACATTATTGAATGAACACTTAACATACCAGTGAATATTACAGTAAACTTCTGCTAATAGATTCCTCTAAATCCTAAGCACTGTTTCTATGTAACTGGGGACCTCAAATGGCTTGGGACAGAAACGTATTTTTTCCAGGGAGAGATCAGGGATGGCATGCAGTGCAACACGTTTCCTTTGCACACAGTGGATCAGGCTGTTGATAGTGGCCTGTGGAATGTTGGTCGCCTCCTCTTTGATTGCTGTGCGTATTTGTTGATTATTGGCAGGTACTGGAACACAGTGATCCCGAGCATCATGTACATGCCTATTGGTGAGTAAGGACGGGGATGTTTCAACCTCCAGGAATTGTGCATAGATGCTTGCAACATCAACTCTTTTGTTTTGAATTACAACACCTATTTGTTTCCAGAATTACCTCAAACAAAAAAGCTATTTTGACATCCCAAATATACAAAAAATACTATACAAAATAAAGAATAAGTGAATTGTATGAAGTAAATATATCTATATTACCTAACTTGGAATACTTTTTTGATCATTTTATCCCTCTTTACTGTTTCTTTTTTTTTCAACTTATATGTAAATGTGTGTACATTTACTTTTTATTTTTTATTTTGAAAGAGTCAAATAAAGAAGAAAAAAAGATGCTTGCAAAATGGGGCCATGCACCATGCTGTAACATGAAGCATGGCGGTGCATGAAAGGAAGACAATGGGCCTCACAATCACGTGCATTTCTCCTTGCATTCAATTTGTCATCAATACAATGCACACCTTTGTTTGTTGTCTGTAGCTTATGCCTGCCCATAACATAACCCCACCACCACCATGAGGCACTCTGTTGGACTGGTGACAATAGGAAACTGCTAGTCCGCACGTCGACATACTTACTGTCTAACTATCTGTCTGGTGCAGTGAAAGCTGTGATTAATCCGTGAAGAGAGCACATCTCCACAGCTTTCGTGATCATTCTGGTGGTGAGCGTGGCTCGAAACCCATCGGCTGCATTCGCCGTCTAACTTTCGGTAGACAGCGATACAGCCTCTAGGGGCAAGCCCCATCATTCTTAGGCTACCGTTGGAAGAGGCAAATTTCCGTTTCCGACTTCCTTCTCTGCATGCCACAAGTCGCCAGTTTACACGGCGTTAACAGCTAACAGTCCGCTGTTAATTATGCGGACTACAAAAGATTACAACCGGAAACCAGGGCTTTTCCAGTACCAAGATCACCCTACCTTGCCTACAGACTGTACATTCAGTAAATGGAGAGTCTGTTTATGGAGACTATGAGCATGGCAATTACATACACATCAAGCGACATGTGAGGCATTGTGTTGCGTGATAATTTTAAATTACATTGTGTTTGTTGCTTGAAATATATCTTGTATTGTACACAGGTCTCTTGAAAAAGAGATCTTGATCTCAATGAGACTACCTGTTAAACAAATAAAGTTAGGCACACTTTTACAAAGATGCTATCCAGTCAGCATCTTGATAAGGCTAGCCTGTAAGGTGGATGGATTATCTTGGCAAGAAAAATGCTTCTAACACAGATTTCAAATAATTTGTTGACAGAATTCTTGTATTTAAACAAGTAAAAACTGCCAGCAAAAACAAAAGTGAGGTTTATTTTTTTGTTGAGGGTTAAAGTGCCAAGTCCATAGACAGCAAATAATAGTCACCTATATGTACACATGCATCATTTGCATTGTAAATTTAAATGCATATCATAACAGAGCTATATATGTTGATTGCAATGTCATCAAAGATGGTTAATACTGTAACAATATCAGAAAAGGCAGTCTGAGCCCAGAGGAAAACGAACCAAGCATGCTGATGCTGTGAAAAGGCTTTTAAACGCAGGCCAACAAGTTGATGAAGAGGCCGGCAAGTAGTACAGTCAGACAAGCAAATAGTGCAGGAAGTGGTGACAGGAACAAGGTGAAACACATGGAAGCCAAAACAGGTGAACTGACAAATCACTGGGGACAAAGTGTTTGTATAAATACTGGCTGAGCTGATGAGGGAAACTGGGTTCAGGTGTGTGAGTGGGCGAGGGAGCACAAGTGACTGCCAATGAGAGACAAGTAACTGATGACAGGGAAAAAAGTCTAGAGAC
>JAQFJA010000002.1:8275552-8286297 GCA_029874485.1 Naso brachycentron
AAATTTTAATTTTTCATCAAAATAATTTATATCTTGGATTTTTTTTTTTTTAATTTGGACAAAAATTATATTGAGCAAACTCAATTAAAAGTAAACTCTAATATTACTGGCCAATAATAAGCTACTTTTTACAAATATGATAATGACTGAGAATAAAATAGGTTAAAAACAGTTGACTGTTGCTTAAAATGCAACACTTTTTCTGTTGTTTTGTTTGTTTGTTTTTAAAATCTGGGGGTCCCTGCTCTGTTTCTCTATCGATCAAGGGGTCCCGGGGCTGAAAAAGGTCGAAGACTCTTGGTTTATAGTGTCATTACGGATGCAGTTACTCAACCACACACTAGAAGGCGCGATTAAGACCAGGTCCAACACGGAAATTAACCTCGGAAGAAACACGGCCTACCCTCCATTAGTTCCGCCACTAAAAAAACAGCCTATGCAGTCCTCCTCCACAGCCATCGACCATAGGTCCATCGCACGGCTGGACACTGGCGTGCAATTCGGCGCTGCTGAAGCTCAGTTCAGCCTGTATCAGCACCAGCCAGTGTGACGGCGTTTAAGACGAAGACATGAGCAGAGTGTGGAAGTGCTGATAGCCGAGCAGCAAGCTTAACTTACCTGTCCGTGTTGTGGTGGTGATGGAGAACAGCGAGGAGCCTTCGCCCCTCCGGATCACTCCGACCGTCCGGGCGCTGAGCTCCGCACTGCGGGGGAAGCGCGAGAGTGTCCTTGATTTCGGTCGGAAAAATGGCGATAGGATATTCCCTGAACCGGAGAAGCTTTGGTTCAAGGAGAGCAGCGCCAAAAATCTGCGTAACAGGGACTTCTTGTCGCCGACCACGATGCTTAACACGCTGTATGCGGATGGACAGGTTGGTGTGGCTCATACCTGTTGGGTTTCGTAGCATTATTTACAGTCTTAGTGCTTATTTTGTGTTTTCTGTCGTACCATTAGATGTTAACAAAAGGGCTTTTAGCAGAACGCCCTTTTCAAAATCACGAATCTTCGCTGAATACTCACATTTAACATTAAGTTAGCTAACTTACAGGCTAGTTAAAACGCTGACGTTAGACTTAATAGTGGTATTACTCCACGGGAGATGCTTAACTTACCAAGTCAACATTTTATTCTTCCGCTGAGCAGTATAGTGCCCTGACAGGTGTGTGCTACAGCGCTGGGGGTACGAGTGGTTTTGTTTAGAGCAGTAATAATATTTAATGAGGGTGTTTTCAAATGTGACTCGGCCAATAGCAGCTGAGGGTGGAACCAACGTTACCTGCTTCATGAAGCTCAGTCCCACTGTCTGAAAAGCACGGCAAACACCGACTCGATCCCGTTAACGTCACATCGTGCAGTGGCCGCTGACTTTGCTCATTCATGATCGACCAGACACCGTCAGCCTGCGGCAGCAATTATTAACCCATGACTTGCAGCGCAATTTGGGTCAGACAGACAGACAGACAGACGCACAGCTGCAGGCCACAAACGCAAAACTAGATGTGCTGCAACTGGGTTCAAGCAAAACACGCAAAGTCCTGCTCCATAGCTTGAAAATATGACGTGATGAGGATTGTGTCCTATTGTGTACTTGAACAATGCAGCGTTCAGCTCTTGCACGTTGCATCAGTGGGCGTGTTCTTTGCATCCTTGTGAAGGAGGATACTAATGTTTTTTTCATGTTGTCATGGCGTTAACCCATGCCTGCTAAGAGGAGCTTCAGGTATAAAAGCAGAGGCAGAAGCTCCTCATGATAGCAGCACCTACTAGTGCTCCAAGCCAGGGGCCTAGTGTTGGCCGTTTTTCTTCTGTTTGTTTGATTTAGTAACCTTTTGATAGTTTGAATAGTTTTTAGCTTTTTTCTGTCTTTTTGCATTGATTTTCTCTTTTTTTTTCTACAATTGCACTTTTGCACATTCCGCACCTGCACTTTATATGGTGTCTCATCAAAAGGAAAAACCAGGTGAAGCTGACTCCATGACTCCTTCTTCCACCACGGGGCCAAATCTTACACATGCAGCTCACTTTTACTATTAATTTTTACGACAGATGCTCTTATGAGCTTTTGGAGCAGATCATAGATATTACCACCAATAGTGATTTGCACAAGAAGTTATTTTGCACAAATGCATTTGTGCAAAGAGCAAAAACAACATACTTACTCTGTTTCTACGTTGAAAGTTATGTTGTTAGAGAACAATTTGAAGTGCCAATTTCAAAATACTAATGATGCTTTTTTTCAGGGGAGCTGTCTTAGTATCAGCTGATGTCTTATTTTTAGCATTCATCTATTGGATTTATTCCCTCTTTCCACTCAGGTTCCTCCAGCCGTGATGTCCAGGGTCCTGTCCCTCCATGGCAGTGGGGTTCTCCCTGTCTCCGGTGGGGAAGTCATGGGTGAGGGATTGAGGGTGAGGGTGGATCGGGCCGCAGCCTTCAGGGCTGTCCTGGAGGGTGGAGCCACTGAGTACTTGAAGCCCTCCGGTCAGAGGCAAGGCTGTGTGGTGCTCAACTGCCCTGCACTGCATCCTAAACCCAATACACCCACTCCTGATACACTGACTCTGGGCCAGCTGAGGACTGTTCTGTTGGCTGACCACATGGGGTCGCTATTGAGAAGACAAGGGTGAGTCTGTGGGTTAATTCCAACATGTCAGAGGAAGCCTCAGAATGGAAGAAACTGGTCAAATGGTGTGTAGGGAAGATCTGTGTAAAGTGTGTTTGCCGTAACAATTTACAAACATAACACATGTATAATTTTAATTGATTTTGTCGTTTATCAAGGAACACTTTGAAAAACTGTTTCGGTTGATCTCGCTAAATGTGGTGAACAAAATATATTTGGGCTTTGGATGCTGCTAAGAAAAAAATAAGGAATTTGAAGATGTCAACTTGGGTTCCGACAACCTTTATTTTTTGACATAAAATTATTTTCCGTGAATTGACAGGTTAAAATACTTGTCAGTTGCGGCCCAAAAAAATGCTGATCTGTACCAATCACCTTACTGTTTCAGATTTTCAGTGTCCTACTGCCCCACACTTCCAGAAGACAGCGACATCATCACCTTTCTCCGAGCTCTGGAAATTGATTGGCCGACCGCCCCAGCCAACTGGACCAACGAGGAGAGAGAAGAAAGGATTCAGGAGGCGCTGGAGAATTCCCCCTACAGAGAGAGAGAAATGGAGAGAGGAAGGAGGACCAGTGGAGGAGGAGGAAGGAAGACAGAGGAGGGGGAGAATGAGGGGATGCTCAGGGTCAACCTGAAAAGAGCGTTCCAGGAGGAGGGCCTGTTGGGATACGACCCCAGCCTCGGTACCTGCACAGGTGAGGTCGCAAGGGAGCTTTTTTTGATTCAGATGCTCATTTTAAGCATCCTGCTTTAGATGCATGTAATATTAGAGTTCATGTTGTATAGTGTTTTTTTTTTTTTGCTGCGCTCCTTGTTTTTTCAGTTGATTTGCATTTTCAAAGGGAAAAAAGCAGACACAACACGGCCTATGACAAAATAAAGTAGTCTCAACAAACTGTACATACAAGCTGTCTGAAATGTTGTCCAAATGTCAGTGATATTTTCATGATTTAACATCAGTTAAACAAACAAAATTAGGCTGCATTTCAAGCCTTCCTCTAGTTTCTTCCTTCATATCTTTATTCTTGTTTAGCCAAAGGTAAAGTCACTCGAATGGTAATTATCCCAAAACACAAGCACATTATTTCTCACTTAAAGTGATATAGAGGTTTTTGTTACCTCAAAACAAAGGAGGCTGTAGTGACTATAGTGCTGGAAATGTCATTTTAGACACCCAACAACAACAAGTCAAAGAATCCCAGGCAAAAAACAAGTTTAGGTTGAAGAGGAGTTAGAGCTATTCCCTGACAACGGCAGTAAACCTCTGGAGATTCTTGCTAGCCAGCTAGCAGAGACTTGAGTAAGTCAGTGTCCCACCCTGCACGTTCACAATAAGATGTTTTTACCTTTTTTGCTTGTATACAGATTAAAAAACATAATTCATGAGTTTTGCAGGTGCTGATTGGCTGATGTCTTTTTAAGCTTTAGGCAGAACCAGAGTAACTGGATTAGGACCCCCCCCCCCGTTCCATCTTCATGCTAAGCAAGCTGTGTCCTGGTTTCAGCTCCTTACTTTAATATTTTCTGTGGAGTTTCCTTCAAAAAAGCAAAAGTGATGATTGCAGTCAGTGTCGATCCCCCAAGTGCATTGTGTGTAATGTGTCCTTGCACTTAAACGTATGTGTTGAGCGTTTTACCGTCCTCATAAAATATTTGTGAAACCAATGTCTCTTTATAGTCCAAGAACTGTTTACATGCATGTTTACGAGTCAGCACTCTTCTTGTTTTTCCATTGATGGTTCACTGGTACACTGCTGTGGTGAAGTGGAATAGTGTGAAACCATGATGTAAACAAAAAGGTGACCCACTTTCAGCTGAACTGCTCAGCAGTTCTAGTAGAAGTCAAAAACTCCACGTGGAACCATTATTAGACAGATATGAGAGTGGTAACATCTAAGCCTCTGTGAGAAAGCCTTTAAAGACCCCATGGAATGAAAAATACACTTTGCCAGTTTTAATCCTGTGCCTGTGTGTTAACTGTTCATGTATTTTATGCTATATGCTAAAATTATGTTGAAAAAATTATTTCTGAGTATTTTTATATCAAAATGTGGTAATTTCTCTCATTGGAAATAGTTTTTAAATATCCGTATGACTCATCCTGCACTCTGGGGGGGTTTCTTATTTTCGTCAAATGAAAAAGCTTTCTCTTTTTTAGAGTAATATAGACACAAGCCTACTGTTGCACGTACCTAGCTATGCATCAGCTTCATTGTAGGGAAGCTGTCATTAACTATGGTCGATATAACCATATTTGCTGCACTGTGTAGTTGTGGAGGTTCTCGACAGGTTGGAAAACTTAATGACATGGTGTGTGGGTGCATGAAGTAAACCAGAGGTCTGTTCCATGTATCATAACCCATTGACAGTAATACAAGACACACAACCACAGCTGGGTTGTTAGCTTTAGCTAATAGCATCAGGAGGAAGCGGGCCATTTTCCGTCAATAACCACGGCTGATATATTCATCATTTCTGCACTGTGTCAGTTGTGGAAGTCCCAGAAACATTGGAAAACTTAACAACCTTGTGTTTTCATAACATAATCTCATGGCGTATGTTAGTCGTGTTGTACAGCTTTGTGTTGTTTCATGTTTACTGTTTGGACATCAGCCATGCTGGAGGGCGGGCGTAGCACACTTTCAGCCCTTTTGGCTACTGTGAACATCAATCAATATGTGCGACAAGTTCCTGCCTAGAGGCCTGTTTTCTGCTGGAAACATGTCAATATGTGGGAGCAAATTGCACTCTAACAAACATTTCACAGGATCTTCAAGTGTATTTTACAAAATGCTGAACTATTTCTTTAATCAACTAGCAGTGTTGCATGTGTTACTACACCTTTAGGTAACAGAATTTAGTAAAATTAGTAGATTAACCGATAGTTGGTACTATATATTTACTGTTCAGACACTGTTGATGTATCTGTTTCAGTACACAGAGACAGTGTTTCCCACCTGGCACAACTGGACCTGGCCACAGCCGACTGCACAGTGAGACATACACACAGATACACAGTCTTGAAACATATATTGACAATTTCCTTTTCTTTTCTACCGAAGAGTTGATTTGTATTTCCTTACTGCTGCTGTTAAAGGTTGCCATGGCAACAGCATTACACGTGATTTCCTGTCAGGATGAGTTCCGCCAGCAGCAAATAGCAGTGCTGTGGAGAGCGAGTGGAGCGATGCACACACAGGTAATCACTCGCACGTGCACACACAATCATGTATTGCGTAGTGTTTCTATTTTTACCTGTTCTGCTCTCTGTGTCTGCAGAGACATCTGGTGTGTGGGCCTGTGAAGACTCCTGGTTCTCACCTTAGTGCCGCACAGTACCTGCAGTAAGACACATCACTGTTCTCTTGTCTCGCTGTTTCTGTCATTGTCTTTAGGTCTTGTCTTTTTCCTTTCCTCTTTCTTCTCCCCCTTCCCTTGCTCTGCCCAGCTTTCCACCGTACAGATGTTTATTAAAAAAAAAACAAAGACAAAAAACACTCACTAGGATCTTCTCTGCACTGTGAAATTTCGGTTGCAATTAAACTAAATTAAAAGTGTCGATGGTGTTTTTCCTTCATCTGTGCTACTTCTGTGTATTTTTAGCACGGCTGTCTGTGCCAATGATAGCTCTGTTGTTTCTTTCCTCCTCCTCTCCTCCAGGCTGAGAAGAGGTCAGATGAAGGAGGCCTCAGAGATGAAGTATGGAGATCAAGTGGAAGGTGTGTGAGCAGGGCTGCATTATCTACGCACTCTTACCTCAATAGGAAACTATTATCTGATAATTGTAAATCCAAGCACAACTTTCAAAGCCATTGGAACAGACAACACTCCTACCTTTCAAACTTATTAATGCTTGTTCCACCATTGTTCTCTGATGTGCTACAATAGGCCCCCTGTTGTCAAGTGATGTGCCAAATCCATTGAAAAGATTACAGTGATCATATCGAAACAAAACAAGAAGCCTTTTCATTGCAGTTCTTTTTCCAAATAGCACAATCGCATGTGTTTCGCATGTGTGTCTGCCAGCTGACACTTTGCTGAGCTACTGTGTGAATAAGAGTTTAAAGTTATGCTCATTAACCATCTGCTTTTTATTTATACGACTGTCTGACACTAATTGCCATTGACTATCAATAAAGTTGATTAACTGGAGCAAAATGCCGCCTCTTCCTCCTCTTTTTAGGTCAGACATGGGATGACATCATCAGGGTAATGACCTCTGCCACCGTCAGATTTGAGCTGCTGTCAACAGTCCACACCAGTCCTGTAAGTCATTGTTACACCGGCATGTTTGCATCTAACTGAATGAGCCATGCAGGTGGTGATGTGCCATTTTGCCCATATTGATTAATTCAAAATGACTGGGTGACTTGATGAGCTTGTCAGTTTTCAACACCTCTCTGTTGATGCAGAAACTGATGACAGTTGCTCTTTGATGTGATCAGTCCTGTCAGAATGATTAAACGACTGAACGACTGTCTGTGTAGGTGACATTGGACGTCCAGAGGGAAGGGGGCGTGTCCACTAAAGGGCCAAGAGGAGGAGTGTTTGTGATGTACAACTGTGCCAGACTGCACACTCTGTTCGACAGCTACGAGAGAGGAGTGGAGAAGGGTGAGTTTTGCTTTGAGTTTTATTTCTCCCTTCAATTTTACAAACAATCAATAACTGTAAACACTGTGGCTTAGCAGTATTCTCTTAATTTCTCAGGGGAAGACAAAGACAAACTTGATAAAAGGCAAGAAAACCCTTATTTCAATGAGGAGGTTTAACATCTTTAAAGTTTAGCTGCCGTGTAAGACTGTACATTCATGAAAAATTTTTGTAAGTTTAGATGTAAGTGAAAAAAGGTAAAACTTAAGTTTTTGTTCAGGGGCCAAGTGTTTTTGTTGGGGCTCTGGTTTGGGCCGATGGGTCCATATTTTCCTACCACTGCTGTGTGTGGTCTAAACTTAATAGCTCAACGGTATGATTGTGACGAGTTCTGTGGATCAGCATGTGTTTGTGTTCTCACTTTTTATCTGCAGGTCTGTACCCAGAAATCCCTGAAGGCTCTCAGCTTGACTTCTCTGCCCTGAAAGAAGAGGTACTTCTTTTATTCTTTTATTCTCTTCTGGGCTCTGCTCTCTCACTCCTTTTATTTCTTTATATTTCCTGTGTTTTTATTTTTCTTTATGATCAGGGGTTCCCAAACTTTTTAAACTCAAGACCCAAGAGTGAAGTTTGGTGTCTTCCCAGGACCCAAAATTCCGACCCTAAGTTTGAGAAATGTTGTGGCAGACTGTAAAATGTCCTCACAGCAACATTTTGGTGTTCATCCTGTCATTTTCTTTCTGTGTTTTGACTAACAGGGCGAGTGGCTTCTCCTCTTCAATTACCTCATTCCATTCTCTGAGCTGCTGGACCAATCAGGACAAGCGTTAGAATGTGAAGGGGGCGGAGCCAGAGTCAACATTAAGACTGAACAGGTCAGGGGACTGCAATTAACTAGTAACAGATAAAAATGCAACTTTATAAGATGTGTATGAAAATCTATGTTGATCTAACTCACATGTTTGTGTTCCTCAGATCTGTAAATTTCTCGTGTCTCTCAGTAAAGATTTCAGCTCGTACTACAACAGAGTCCATGTGCTGGGGGTGAGGATATATTTGCTTTATATTTATGTACATAGACAGAAATAAGGTAGGTCTGGCGCTTGATAAATTTATTCCTTATTCTCGAGAAAAAAAAAATTCTAATCACATCACAGGAGGTATGAAGGATGTTTTTGTGCATTAAACTGGATCAAAAACACAGTGGGCCTTTATAGACTTTAAAGTAACCTGTTAGGCTTTTTTTTTTTTGCAGTGGTTAAAGCAGCCCAACATTAATAGAATAATTATGAACTCAAAAAATACAGTTTTGGAACTTGGAACCACTGCATTTGTTAGAATACAATAGTTTTTTGTTCAGTCAGAAAAAAGTATTTTCCTACTTGTCAGACTAAGAAAACAATCGTCTGTGATGACAGACTTTTGTCTTCATTTCTACTTTGGAGAAATTCAGTCAAACTCATTTCAACCACCTGTAAGAATATTATTATTATTGATCACTATTGGTGCTTGGCAACATTCTAAAACCCAGCACAGGGATCAAGGCAAAAACAGGATCATCACATAACCTCAATGTGGTGGTGTCACATGGTGTTAGTCACATGAGAGTGATCGCTGACAATGAAACTTAATTTCTGATGTTACTGTTGTTGCCGCTGCAGACTGTTCTCATGTTGCAGTGCTTGCTTAGATATATTTATATTTTTTAAGATGACTCACGTGGTCTATTGTTGAGGTAGCATTGACAGCAATGAGGTGGGAATGAATTTTGTTCCCACCAGAGATAAAAATAATACAGCAGTGGCGGAGGTAGAGAAACCAGAGGTGGGGAATCCCCAAATACCCCAGCAAACCAAACCCAGTCTGAACATATATATATTCTTTTTAGTTTGTGCGCATGTGTATTTCCTTTCAATGTTGACATAATACGTATTTAAAGTAAAAAGAAGAAAACACACCAGGTCAGTAAGAGATTAGCAGTATTTAATCCTTTGTCTTTCTCTCTCTCTCTTCCTAAATCTCCTTTTTTTGCTGACATCACCTCTTCCCTTTCTTCAACTCCCCACATACACTTCCCGCTTCTCTTTTATGTTTTTCTTTCTGTCCAGGAGCCGTTGCCTCATCTCTTCAACCAGATGTTTTGTCGTCTGTATCTGTTAAGAGCGTTGAGAGAGCTCTACCACAGCGCTCTGGACACCCTGAACCTCCCCCCCATCAGGCAACTATAGCCTCGACATAACTTCCTCATCCTGTGCTAACTGTCAGCCCGACTTCCCCATCCATCCCTCACAAACACACTGTACCTGAATCACCTTCACACTTAATTTAGTAAAGAAAATGTATCCAGCTGAGACACATCGTCATCGTTACCACTTTTTGTCTGTGTCACAGTACAATATGGGGCTATTAAACTTACACTATACAGCTTCTACAGCTCATCTCCGGTCAGATTACAGTAGCTGGACATACTGTAACTGTAAAATATTACAAGATGTTATTAGTGATAAATCAAATATTTTATATCAGTATAATTTCACAGTTTGGAAAATGTGGTTAGTGTTTTTCATACTGATAGAAGTGAAGACTGAAACCACTCTGGTGTCTGTATGGTAAAAATAAAGCAGCTGCTTTGCTTAGTTTAGCATTAATGCTGGAATCAGGATGAAACAGCTACCATGGCTCTGTCAAACTCAACAAAAGTCACCTATCAGCTCCTCTATAGGTAATATTTACCATTTTTATTAAAAAAAAACGTCTTATGACATGCATGAATGCCAGTGACAATATTAGCATGTTTGTTTTTCTTTTTTTTTCCGCATTTTTATATCAGTATAATTTTTTCAAACTGAATACCAGTTGAGTATGTTGTTTATCAGTGTGTCAATGTGCCAGTACTATGTCTCCTTACTTCTTCTTTCCTTTTGAATCAAGTGAGGCTTTCTCAATCCAATGCTTAGCCAGTGTTATGTCTTGCATGATGCGAAGACCAAAATCACTTTTGCACATTATTCCCAGAGTTTAGAAGTATGACTTCATTTTTAAATTCAACACACATCATAGAATTACCCTGAAGAAGTGGCAAAACTTTGCATGTCCACCTGGGTGTGATGTTTACAGTGCTGCTGGTCGCAGCTGTGGCCAGTAAAAACTTGCGACTACTGCAGAGTCAGATCTTATTGGGCGTTGGTGGGGTTTTTGTCAAGAAGTTAAATTGGTCCTAGTAAAAAAAATAGTCCAGCATATAATCCCATTGATATATTGAATTGACATTTTTGCCCTTTCTAGGTATTGAATGAGAATTAACGTGCTGGTAGGCTGATTTTGTTACCTTTGAACAGAACCAGCCTAGCTGTTTCCCTGTTTCCAGTCTTAATGCAGAGATAAGCTAGCCAACATATATTTACTGTACATACAATACACAAGAGTGATGTTTATCTTATCCTCTGACTCTCATAAAGAAAGCTATTAATCGTATCTCCCAAAATGTGAAACTAATCCTTTAAATTGTGGTTTAAATGATGGGT
>JAQFJA010000002.1:8316752-8329203 GCA_029874485.1 Naso brachycentron
GCCTCAATGAACTGTCATCATTTTCAACTTGTTTTGGGTGCACTTTGGGGTGTTTAATCAGAATTTGGACATGGCTACTGTTGACTTGCTGCTAGGTCCATTGACTTGCCCTAGTATTATCATTCATGGCTGAACGTCAAGCTGTCCAAACTCTGTACTGCATCAAATGAGATAAAAATGGTCTCTATTAATGGGAATGGGACTAGAGAAGTTGAAAATCAGACCCTATGTCACAAATTATGGAGTATCCCTTCAAGGCTGCCTAACTAATCAAAGCTTGTTGTCATATTTGGTCTATGTAAACACCTGTCAAAGGTTCAATCTGTAAATGAGAGTTTGATAGCTTGGAATTAGATGATTAAATGACAAATGTAATTACCTGAACCTGAATGAGATGGCTTGCATTGATACCTTGGCTGCCATTGATAGACTGTCAGTTGGTTGCAGCGTGACAGATTTAAAATCAGAGTTCGTTATTAAAGCATTAGTTTCAGACACTTGCCTCCACGCCTCCTCATCTCTCACTCTAATTTTCCCTTTCTTTGTCCTCTCTTCTTCACTTTCCTCTCCTCCATCTGTAACCTTCTTTTTAAAACTATTGTCTCTTGTCTCCCTTTTAAGAGTGCAGCTTCAAACAAAAAAGTATCTATTCTGCACATTTTCTCTGTGTGTGCAGGCGCTGGAGTTGTTCTGGGAAAATGGTGATCCAGCATGCTGAACCTGGTGACATTTCCAGGAACGTTAGCACTAACACTGCAGGGCTGAGCGTGCAAAAGGTTACGACATTTTTTCCATAATATATAAAAAGGCAAATTTAGCAAGCAGACCAATCACATGAGAGAGTGGGGAAATATGCAGACTTTTCTTCTGCAGCTTGCTCAGGGCAAGATTTTGTTTGGAGCTTTGGGTTCAGTGAGCAGAGGAATAATAATTTTGTGCTTCTTATGTGATAAATTAAGCACTTCTTATATTGTTTTTTTGTGTTGTATAGTTTTATTCCCTGTGTGTTTATAGTGTACACTGTAACCGTCGTTTCCCGATATGCTGAAGAGAAGAAAATTTATACTGCAGGCAGAAAAAAGATATTTTCAACTTTCATGTGTTACAACTGATTTTCTTCTCCTCTTTCCTCTCCCTTCCCACCTCCTTGTCTCTCCTTCCTTGTCACTCATCACTCACCCTCTGTTCCGAGTCTCTCTTCTCTCCCACTCTCCTCCCATCATCCCCTCTCTCTCTGATGTCAGAGCCCCACAGGGCGCTGTAGTAACTGTCTGTCAGTCAGTTTCGTTTAGTGTTCATAGTCCACCCAGCCTCTCTGATCGGTTGTAAATAGATTTAAGTGGAACAGCACTCTCTCTCTTAAATGTCACTCAACACTCCGTTTATTAGACTTTGTACTCAGCCTAATTAATCTGACCAGTTGCTCAGAATAAAAATGAAGGTGGACATGAAACATTACATCCTGGATGCAAAATCCTATTAGCCTGGCATTATGATTAAACAAAAAGAATAAAATAAAAAATCAAAATGTTTATTGATGTGTTCATCTAAATAGGCATGCTCAATCATTTTGTTTACTTAATTAGAGCAACACAGACAAGCAGGGATCAGCTCCAGTCAATTTCTGTCAGATTTTCATTTGATCTGACAGGCAGAGCCTTTTATAATTCAAGAATTTTCAAGGATGCATTGTGGATCCTTCAAGGTCACAAGATCTATGATGTAATCTGCAGTTAGTCTTTTCAAATGTCAATCAGAGAAAATAAGATACATTTGTGCATTTGAATTTAGTGGGTTTGAATATTTACTCTATGCACTGGATATTTCTAGAGATTTAAGGTGGCTTTGCAGGATCAATTTGTCTTTAATGGGGTCACCACAGTACTAGCAATCACTAACTTATGAGCCCATACTGATTCACTATTGTATTCCTCAAAATCGAAATTAATATTCACGCACTTTGGGGGCCAAAAATCCGGCTCTATTTATATCTCAACAAGTTTCAGAGACTCCTCAAGCTTGCACATTTCCATATTATTAGAGTTCTCATTCAGTGTAATTAACCGTCCATCTTCCAGAATAGGATTCAGAATTACTTCATCTCAAGAAATTTTCCCCTGATGGATTCGCTGCAGTCTGGATTTTACTCGCCCTCATAGACACAAACCTATTAATTTCTCAAAGACTTTCAAGGGCACACACGGATTAAAGTGCCCACATACTGTAGGCCTACTGTAATGTGGAATAGGAATATTTGCTATGTAAAATACGCTGTGTAATCCCTTTCACCTCCTGTAAATTTCCCTCTGTTGTTTGTGCTATGTTTAGTGTTGCAGAGGTCAGTTTTTGTACTATTTGTTATATCACACCCCATAACTTCGCCAAATGCACAGAGAAAATACACAACTTTGATTACTAATGCATGTTTCAGCATGGAAAAAAAAGTAGAGACATTATTCTTTTTCTCAACAGAAAGTTTTTCACTCTTTCTCATTTCAGCTGGAGAGCTATGCTGCAGTTTTTGCCTAACTGAACTTCATTCTCACCGTTTAGGGAGCTGAAACCAATGAGATTTTCTGGTAAATTTTCCTACAATCGCTGAAATTGAAACACTAATAGCCTAAGAGTGTGCATATCCCAATGAGGAGCATTGAAACATCAATATTGCAATATTAGTTTCAGAGGTTGCGAGGGCAGAGCAGCAAGAAGAGAAACTTTCTACTACAAGAATTCATGTTCAGTGCCCCGATGAGTGCCCTCGTGCAAGTCCTCTCTGTGATAGGTGGCAAGGAATAAGAAAGCTTATACTTGGTTCAAAAATCATTACATCGAAACTGTCTTTACTGAATGCGTAAACTGAGTAATACCTGTCACATTGTTTCACACGCTGCCGAGTCACAACTTGTCTAGACGTCCTCATGCTCCCCCGACACGCACCCATTCCAAATCCTGTTAACGCTGCCAGCCCGGGCCACAATAACCCACATTCCACAGTAATCACTCTGGCTGTCTGAGGCGTGTGAGGGCGTCGGAGCAACGATAAAAAAAAAAAAAAACTGCAGCAAATCCTGGTGACAGAGCACAAGGCTGGAGGGAGCTGCTGACATCCAGAGAGGAGAGGGAGGAAAGAATAAAAGGAGTGCTTTTTTTTCTCTTTCTTTTGTGCATTCAAATCTTATTTGGAAAAGGAGGATATGCATTTTGGAACATATTGCTGTGGCTGCGCTCCAAGATTTTACCAGCTCTGAGAGTAAAACCGAGGCACAGAGATCCAGAGACACATAAACACACTGTCATGCTGCTGTATTTTACAGCAAATACTGCCATTCAGGACTGCTCAGTTTAAAAATGCCATAGTTTAGATTTATCTAAACTTAGTTGGCTTGGACAGCACAATAAAATCTGACTGTTTTTCCATTGTTGTTTAAGGAGCAAGATGACACAATAACATTTGAAAATGCCACAATTAAGAGCAAATAATTACACTATGTCAAACTATTCAGCCTATATATTTCTGAAAATTAAAAGTATCCAATATTCTTGGGGTAAACAGTAGTTAAGGTAGCAGGGCTGAATATCGTTAGAGAAATTTTTAATGTTTCAAGATGCAGTTTCAGTACTGAGACCAAAATAATGGTTCTTTGGATTGATTAAGGAAGATTAAGAATATTAACATTGATTTTTCAACAAATTAGTTTTAATGCTTTAAAAGCAAGCAAACAGCTTTCTTTATTTGATCATCTGTGATACAAATTGTCTCAGGCACATTTTGGTACCAAGAAAGAATTGATGTTCAATTTGCAGAAGCAGACAGTTTTCCTCACTTATAACTTACATCTGACCTATTGCCCAAATTTAATCCTGATCTTAATTTAAAGGATCGAGGTTATTGTGGCCAAACCTGAGACACCTGAGACTAAAGGGACGTAGAAACTCTCTCTCTCACACACACACACACACAGGGGTCAGAAGGGAAGCAAGAACACTGGAAGGTTGTGGATTGATGCGCGCGTGTGCACGCGCAGGCTCGGTCACGAAGCCAGGGCTCCTCAGCGTCTCTGGGCGCTGATGCGCGGCGTCCCCGACAGACACGCCTTGTGTATCTCCTCCCATCAGCCACAGGAAGGAATCATATTCAATTCCAGCCGTGTCATTAGAAAAATTGTACACCACCCAGCCGGCTTTATAAATTAGTATTGAATGGGGAGATGGTGAGTGAATGTTGGAGGAAATTTGTAGTCTGTATATTTGCATAATGTGATTTTTTTTTTCAACAAGTATCAGGAAATGGATCTGCCCATTTAGCCATGCGCAAATTAGTGTTAAATTGGGATGATTGCTGGATTGCGCGCATGTGCCTTCGTGGAACAAATCATACTAATCCTGTAATAAATTTGGCTTCTATTATAGGCCTACAGCAAATATATATGAATCCCTCTGGGACTATTAAAGGCTATAAAACATAGTATATCCGTCCACAGGAAAACGTTATACATGATAAAGTCAGGGGGTTGGAAATTTTCTCATCTATGTGCGCGTGTATGTGTGTGAATTACTCATCGGTGAAAATACGGGAGATGACGTCACTTTTACCAGAGCTAACATGACGATTCAGACCCAACATCACTGCGCTGGAAAATAAGATACTGCTCAGCCAGCTTGATGAGGACGATATCACCAAAAAAAAAAAAAAGAAATCGCGTCCTTCATGAACAACTCAAATCTTATTCATGAACGAAATAAAAGCTCAAGTGTTTTGTCACAATAGACCACAGTAACAGGCCTACTTAATGTTGTTCCTCCCCTTGTGTTAAAGTTTCTAGGAACTGCTTTTCTGTAGCCTATTTTATTAAAAAGCCACCCCACTGCTGCATCATCCTCTTCAGTTTAAAATGACAGAATCTCATTTTAAGATCTCATTACTAAGAATCAGCAGTGTTGCTGAGTTTGTCTTTGTGTTATGTATAACCCTGAAGTGTGATCTGCATAGCTATTTGTAAAGATGATAATTCTTTATATGATACAGTGATGACGGCGTGATTGTGTAAGATTCAGGCGATTTCCCCCCCCTCCTATTACAGTTGTGGAGTCCGCCGCGGGTGCTGTGTAACAGCCCTGCACCGGAGCCAACCATTATGAGCGAGAGAGAGTGAAAGAGAGAGGGCGGTGGATGCAAGCAATAGGGGGAGGGGTGGAAAAGGGAGAGAGGAGGAGAGTGTGACTGTGTGTGGATGGATGGAGAGCCTACACCGGGCTGTGCCGCCACTGCTGAGAACGCGCGCACACACACGCACAACCTCACACATACACACTCACACACTCAGGGGTTGGTGTGTGAGCCAGCCAGCCAGCCAGTCAGTCAGTGTGAGTGTGTGAGCCATGTTGGATGTGAATGAACTGGAGGAGAGATGTTGCTGCCTAGCCGCTCCTAACGCTCAGACCTCCAGCTCCACGGACCACAGCGGGTAGATGCCAACTCTCCAGGCCGACGGAGAGACGGGGGAGCCTGGGGGAAGGTGTCGGGCGGTGCCGGCGGTCCTGGAACTGGCCACCTAGCCGGAGCGAAGGAGGGAGAGAAGTAACAGGCAGAGGGGGAGACGCGCGAGAGAGATAAAGAGAGAGAATAAGCAGAGGTGGAAGAGGGAGAAAGGAGGGGAGAGACAGAGAAAGGAAGAGACTAAATGGCTGCACCGCTATCGGGCTTCACCCCGCTCCTGCTCTCTTCTCTGGTACTCCACCTGCTTCTCCCCGGCCCTTTGTTCGCTCTCACCCCGGGGACGGTGAATACAGGAGGGGCTTCCAACCGATGGACACCGGGCCTCTGCTACCGAGACGCCGGTAAAGTGAGCCAGCAGCAACAGCAGCAGCGGTGCGAGGAAGCAGGGGAGTCGCCGAGGGGCAGCTGGAATCTACGCCCAAGCAGGTGGATTGTTGAGCGGATACAGACTGAGGGATGCTCTGGAGTACAGCGCGCAGGGGGGTCGGTGGAAGGATATCACCAGGATGGAGCAAGGGGAACACGGAAGGAGAGACTGAAAGGAGTCGGGACGTTTTGGAGGAATGGAAATGGCCCTCCGGTCTCATCGCCTCCTCCTTCTCTCCCCCCCTGTATCGGGAGCAGGTTATGCTCTGATGATGGTGTCGGCGCAGAAGAGGGTGTGGAAAGAGGGAGGATGAGGAGGAAGGGCGTTGTTTCTCCTCCCAATTCACCTGCTTTTGCCTCCTCGCCGGTTCAAAACGGCAAAAAACGGGCAGTACAAAGGACTAGAGGGTGCGCGCAACGGTGGCCGGCGTCAAGGCCACACCTCGCCAAACGTGGCGCCGCAAGAGCCTTTGTGCACGCCTCTGGCCTCTGTTGGGCACCCGGAAGTGGAGAGGGAGAAGGGGGAAAGGTGTGGGAGAGGGCTCGTGGGGTGAGGAGGCTCTCTGCTGCATGGTGCTCCCTGACACCTGGTTATCTCTGCTGGTCAAGCCCTGACAAACAAGCCCTCTACCCGGTCAAAAACTCCTCACCTGGCTCCTTTCCAACCGGTTGCTCTTGTTGCATTCATTCCCTTTCTGGATACAGTTCAACACACAGCGAGGCTTCAAACTACACCTTTAAATTTCATCCCCGTTTCTCCAACAACTTCAGCTGTGTCCAAGAATCAAAACTGGACTGCATACGTCATTTTCCACCTTGCTTTCCCTTCAGGACCGGCCACACAGATACAGTTCAGCCACATTCAGTTAACAGGAACAGCAACAACAGCCAGGCACGGGGTGCTGGCGAGGACCCGGCCAGCGTGGACAGGAGGGCTGTTAATTGTTCTCATTCGGGCAGGCACCATGTTATCGATTCCAGCAGCATCAGAGAGGGGGTTGATGAAAGCTGTTTGACTGGCCACATTAGAAGCACGAAGAAGAGAGGGGGAGATGAGAAGGGAGGAATGGAAGCGTTCAGATGTAGCGCACCGGCAGTGATTAACCCCAGTATCAGGGCGCAAATACATTGTTACGGACCTCCTGTCCGTGATGCGCAAGCCAGGTATTACCACCCCAGAAGTATGGATCAGGAGAGGGAGAGAGAAAAGAGTAGAGAAGGAAATGATGAAAGAGGAGGAGGGATAAACCAAGGCAACAAACACATTCATTCATCTAATTATCCGGATAAGGATTTGGCTTTTCCGATTTTGATGCTCCTACGTAAGGCTGATAATGAGTTTCGGCATGGGAAATCAGCACGAGTAACTAGAGGGCAGAGCAGTCAAACCCAGGGAGAAAGCAGGGAGGTTCCCGGTGGTTGCTTTGCTTGTTTGGACAGAGTAGAAGTGGGGGATGGATATTTAGCCGGGTTTATGGTCCCAGAGGGAGGCATAACTCAGAGGAATCTCCCCATTCAATTTACCCCCAGCAACATCACAGAGACGCCCTGCCAAAGCTCTCTCCTCAGCAAAAGCGCGATCCCCGAAATTACATCAAAATATCCTGGCCCGGTGTTCATTACGCCCCCTCACACACAAACAAGCGATAACGCCAAAAGTGTAAAACCATCCAGACTGCTCCGTTTATCTGCTGAAAAAGTAAACGCAACTTCAGAGTCAGAGTCTGCCGGTGACTCAGGCTTTTTCTCGCCTGTTAAGTTTCCCGTTACATCCCCCAGTGTTGTGTCAGCCGCCTCTCTCTCTGCAACAGCAGTCAGGCCACGTCTTCTCACTCAGCCCGATCTCAGTGCAGGAAAACACCTCTCGTTTTTCACGGAAATTAACCTGACCACATGGCAGGATGACTCTGCACGCTCACCTCACTTACCCTCTGTGAAGGACGTGATTTCAGCACGACGGACAGCTCCCCTCGACTCTCAGCGCGTGTTTTTATGGCAGTTTAACACCAACAGTAATAACAACAACGACGAGGAGGGAAGCAAAGGGGTGAATGGAAATAGTCATGAATCTCAAACAGGAGAATCGTCTTGGCATGGTCAGGTACAACAGCAAGACCTGTGGGAGAGCGCACTGCGCGAGATTGTCCGCGCGGGGTGCGCTGACAGCATTTCCCCCGACTGTTCTGCCACCGAGCGGGGGGGCCGCGCATATATGCAATTAAAATCCGGTAAGCAAGTGCCATTAGAGCCTGAAGGTGTCAGACAGTTAGATATGTGGCAGATGGGGGCTGAGAGAGAAAAGGAGAGGGATGCAGAGAGGGAGGAAGTGGGCTTTGAGGGCTCCGCTGCTGTTGCTGCCTCTGTTGGGGGAGGGAAATTACAGGTGGGGGTGGGCGAGAGAGAGGCGCGGCTGATGGGAGGGGGAGAACCAGGGGGAGAAGAGCAAGAGGAGGAGGAGTGGGAGAGGGAGAGGGAAAAGGGAATAACAAAGACGAGCCAGGCGGAGGAGAGAGAGGCAGAGAGAGGAAGGGGTCATTATGGGGGCAAAAGCACCACCACCATCACACAGCCAGATAACGAAAGTGGGAAAAAAGAGAGCCAGGCGGGTGACAGATATGAGGCAGTAGAGGGTGATGAGGAGGTGTGGCACAGCGCAAGGGGAGAGAGGAGTCTGGAACGACTGATAATAGTAGCAGATGATGAAACCTCACAGGGAGAAAAGGAGAGGAAAATTCTGATGCCGTGGTCTCGCTCTCGACGTGCAGCCAACAGACACCCCCATTTCTCCCTGTATACCTACCAGGTACAAGTCGCTGAGAACCAACCACCTGGCACCTCAGTCATTGTCATGTCTGCCTCAGACCCAGATGCAGGAGATGCAGGCAGAGTAAGCTATACAATTGCCCCGCTGATGAACAGCCGATCATCTGACTATTTCCATATCCACCCAGACACAGGTCTCATCACTACCACTCAGGTTCTAGACAGAGAACATATGGATTTACATTACTTCCGGGTCACGGCAACCGATCATGGCTCCTCTCGCCTCTCTGGCACAACAATGGTGGCCATTACTGTTTCAGACAGGAATGATCATTCTCCTATATTCGAGCAGACAGAGTACAGAGAGACTATCAGGGAGAATGTAGAGGAGGGGTATCCCATCTTACAGCTAAGAGCGACAGACTTAGACTCACCATCAAATGCCAATATCCGTTACCGCTTTGTTGGTGACTCAGCTGCAACAGCACGAGCAGCCTTTGAGATTGACCCGCGCTCTGGCCTCATTACGACCCGTGGAGCAGTGGACCGGGAAACAAGTGAGCACTACACTCTTCAGGTGGAGGCTAGTGACCAGGGGAAGGAACCGGGGCCACGCTCTGCCACTGTTAAAGTTTTCATCACTGTTCTGGATGAAAATGACAATGTGCCACAGTTCAGTGAAAAGCGCTATGTGGTGGCAGTGAAGGAGGATGTGCGGCCTCACTCTGAGATCCTCCGTGTGAGTGCCACAGACCGGGACAAGGACAGTAATGCTGCTGTTCACTATAACATCATCAGTGGTAACAGCCGTGGACAGTTTTCCATTGACAGTGTCACTGGTGAGATTCAGGTTGTGGCACCGCTAGACTATGAGGCTGAACGGGAGTACACGCTACGCGTTCGTGCTCAGGACAATGGCCGGCCACCTCTCTCCAACAACACCGGCATTGTTAGTGTGCAGGTGACGGATGTCAACGACAACCCGCCTATCTTTGTCTCCACCCCATTCCAGGCGTCTGTGCTCGAGAGTGCCCCAGTAGGCAGTTCAATCCTCCACATTCAGGCCATTGATACTGATTCTGGTGATAATGCCCGCCTGGAGTACAGGTTAACCGGCACCAGCTCTGACACACCATTCATTATCAACTCTGCGACAGGCTGGGTCACTGTGAGCTCCATTCTTGACCGAGAATCTGTAGAGCACTATTTCTTTGGTGTGGAGGCCAGGGATTATGGCATGCCACCTCTTTCAGCTACAGCGAGCGTTACCATTACAGTGATGGACGTCAATGACAACCGTCCAGAATTCCTCCAAAAGGAGTACTACGCTCGCCTAAATGAGGACGCAGCAGTTGGTACCAGTGTAGTGACTGTCACAGCTGTAGATCGTGATGTGAACAGCGCGGTGACCTATCAGATTACAGGAGGAAACACCAGAAACCGCTTTGCTATCAGCACAGCAGGAGGGGCTGGACTTCTCTCATTAGCCCTGCCGCTGGACTACAAACAGGAGCGGCGTTACGTTCTGACAGTCACTGCTTCAGACCGCACACTCCATGACACCTGCCAGGTGCACATCAACATCACAGATGCCAACACACATCGGCCTGTGTTCCAGAGTGCCCACTACTCTGTAAGTGTGAATGAGGACCGACCCCCTGGAAGCACTGTGGTTGTGATCAGTGCCACAGATGATGATGTGGGTGAAAATGCTCGAATCACATACTTTCTTGAGGATAATATCCCACAATTCCGCATTGACACCTCCACAGGGGCTATAACACTTCAGGCAGAGCTCGACTATGAGGACCAGATGACCTACACTTTGGCCATAACAGCTAAAGACAACGGCATACCACAAAAATCAGACACTACGTATGTGGAGGTGAATGTGAATGATGTGAACGACAATGCACCTCAGTTCCTCAGCCCCAGATATCAGGGAACGGTGAGCGAAGATGCTCCTCCCTTCACCAGCGTCCTCCAAATTTCAGCCACTGACCGCGACGCACACGCCAATGGTCGCGTTCAGTACACCTTTCAAAATGGTGAGGACGGGGACGGAGATTTTACCATTGAACCTACATCTGGCATTGTCCGAACAGTTCGCCGTTTGGACCGTGAGAGTGTGCCATTCTATGAACTCACAGCCTATGCTGTAGATCGTGGCGTGCCCCCTCAGCGAACCCCCGTCCCTATCCAAGTGACAGTTCTGGATGTGAATGACAATGCACCTGTCTTCCCAGCTGATGACTTTGAGGTCCTAGTGAAGGAGAACAGCGCCGTGGGCTCTGTGGTAGCCCAGATCACTGCCACAGACCCGGATGAGGGCGCCAACGCTCAGATCATGTACCAAATCGTGGAGGGCAACATCCCCGAGATCTTCCAGATGGACATCTTTTCAGGGGAGCTCACTTCACTCATTGATCTTGACTATGAGACCCGCAACGAGTATGTCATTGTAGTCCAGGCCACCTCAGCACCTCTCGTCAGTCGGGCCACTGTCCGGATCCGATTGGTGGACCAGAATGACAACCGGCCCACTCTGCAGGACTTCCAAATCATTTTCAATAACTTTGTGTCCAATCGGTCCAACAGTTTCCCCAGTGGGGTAATCGGGAGAGTACCCGCCCATGATCCCGATGTGTCAGACAGGCTGTACTACACCATCGACAGAGGGAACGAGCTTCACCTGCTGCTCATGAATCACACCAGCGGAGAGATCCGACTGAGCCGAAAACTGGATAACAACAGGCCACTGGTGGCTCCCATGCTGATCACTGTTACAGGTAAGAGACCGTGAAGGGGAAAAATGGGGGGAAAGGAGGCAAGGGAGGGTGTGTGTGTGGGTGTGTGTGTGTGTGTCTACAGTCAATCTCGATTCCCCTGTAGCTTTTTTTTCACGGTAACAAATAGTGTTAAGATAAGGACTCAGACTCTACAGGTTTGAGTGTGAGTGAGAAAGGGATGTGATAAGACTAGAGAACATTTGGTTGAGCTCTGGGCATCACTTCTGTGTTTGTGTCTCTTTCTCTGGATTTGTGTGCGTGAAGGAGTGAGGGATGAACTGGTCCAGTGAGAAAATTAGATTTGTTTCATGTGTCTCAGCATCTGCTTCCTGAGTGTCTTCATTAAAGGGTCTTGAGAGAAATTGTTTTAGCATGTGTTAGTGAGAGAAATACAGGGAGAGAACTGCTACCTGAAACATTAGAGGTGAACAATTAGAAGATTAATGCTTCTTGGCTTAGAGGACTTTGAAGGTGTGGAAGAGGTGAGAAGTGTATGAGAAAAGGATGACGAGAAAAAAAGCATGTGTGATGCTTAGTGGGGATTTTGTGTAAAAAAAGAAAGAAAAAAACGTGACAGTACATAACACAGAATGAAGGAGAAAATGTGAGTGAGAAGAAACAACTTTAATATGTGAAGACACTTCTGTCAGTGTGAGTTAACTGATGGTAACTACTTGAGTTTCATGTCACATTTACTCACCAATCAGCATGTTGCGTGTTCATGAGGCGCCAATGCAAACAAGCAGGGTAAAGCAGGTTTTTTATTCAGGCTTTGCAATGAGCGTTTTACTAGTGGATGAAGACCTGTGTAGTTGTAAGCAGTGAGTGGCGTCACAGTAGCGCCCACACTGATTGATTGACAGATGATTCTGTTCTCAGACTGTCTATTACACAGGAGTATAATCATCTTTTTTCATCAACATCCTATTGATTTATCAGTTTTAGAAATGGCATCTTGACTTTTTACATTAAATGCGATTTCATTTGAATTTGTTTCCAGTTTTTTTATTATTTTTATATTTTTCGCTTGCATTTC